>JAFBJQ010002685.1:0-70040 GCA_016785345.1 Trinectes maculatus
CACACATCATCTGCTGTATCTTCAATTCTGTCACCAATTATGAGAGGTAAAAGCCTTAGAAAATTCCAATTCTGTACAGCTTGACCTGAGAGTTTCTCTCCATGGGGGCTGACCTCACATGGTTTTGTAGAAGCATCAGAACCACAGTATTTGAACTGTTTAATGCGTCGATTCAGGATGGAGTAAGTGAACCAAGTCTTTTTCCTTATAAAATACTTCAGATACAGTGCGACATCGTAAGACAAAACACCCTCAAATATGTCATGTCCCAGACAAGGTGGCAAACCTGGCAGACAGACATTGAAGTATTTCAAAGAATTGAATACAGAGTTAAACTTTACTCCTTCCACATCTGGTGACGTACCTTCAGTCTGCAGGCGATCAACAGCAGAACTGTAGTTGTCGATGGTTCTCTCTGGTCCACACAGATTTGGATCACTCTGAAAGTCAGATCTGTGGATTAGACAGTACCTGCAGAAATATTTTGAGGAGCTGAAATTTTCAGAGAATCCACCGATGCAAAGCGAGCCCAAATTATCTCCAGCAATGCAATACAAGGTTCCCTTGACTGTTTCACTTGACCCAACAATCCCATTCTCCTCCAATTCCTTCAAGTCTCTTATTAGTTCAGAGAACACCTTAACATGCCCAAATGCTTTGAAATCTTTCTCTCTACACAACAACACAAGTGACATGTGGTCTGTGTCCGACCGTACATGCAGTGGTAAGTTGGCAACAGATGAATACACAGCTAAAACTTTGTGTCTTGTCTTGGCAGAGCCTAAAGGATTAACTACTTCAAAGGCATCCTGGTATAGAACTAACTTCACACATGATGGATTTTGGGCAAAAAAATCATTGTTTTTGAATATCTGACTATCACTAATGTCACTTAGAACATCTGGAGGAGACTTGGGGGAGTGCTCTCCTGACACACAGTTCTGCCACAGATCAGAGTCTAACACACATTTCAAAGTCTCTTTCACAGGCACATAATAGGCGAACCTATTTACCCTGTTCTCATCTCTTCCTAAAAATATTTTTTTGGGCTCCACATAGTTGAATTTTTCTTTAAAAGACTTGGCTCTTGAATAAGCTGTTCGCATTGGCCCTGTATGGCATGCAGTGAACAGATCAAATCCCTTGACAGATTCACAGACTTTGGTTATGTTCTCATCTGATAATACTGAGTCATTTTTTAGCAGCGAACTGAGTTTACTCAACGTATATGTTTGACCCAACTCATGTATGTTTTGCATTTCCTCAACTATGTTTTGAATAGTTGAAGCAGGTAGAAGGAACTGCGACTGCAATCTCAAGTAGAACAAACTCATGTTCCTAAGATAAAGATCACTGAAATCTTCAGATATATCCAAATCGACCTCATCTGTGCCTGCCTCTGCACCAGAATCACAGTGAGGGACACACGGTTCATGGTTCAAGTCACATGGTTCAGGTGGAGTAGATGTGACTGGACAACTTACGGCACGTCCTTCCACAATATGCTCCTTCAAGTGAGCAAGCAATTCTTTGGTGTCAAGGCACTGACTTTCACACAAGGCCACTGCACATTTAAAAGTGGTAACAGCTGCCCCCACAGTTCCGAGACATATGCGCGGTAAATGAAGACTTGACCCTGAAGTCACTGTTACATCCTCTGACTGGATAACTTATGGCACGTCCTTCCACAATATGCGCCTTCAAGTAAGCAAGTAATTCTTTGGGGTCAAGGCACTGACTTTCAAACACAAGGCCACTGCACATTTAAAAGTGGTAACAGCTGCCCCCACAGTTTCGTTAGCATTAGCAGATACAACATTGTGCCTCCGGTAAAAATGAGCCTTAAAAGCTCCATACCTGCAAAATGTCTGCTTGCACCCCTCTCCAAAGCACTTAAATAAACAGCGACTTTCATTTCTGTGGAGTTTGCAGTGAAGCACATAACTTCTCAAAGTCCTAACTGACTTACCACAGAAATTACAATTCACCATTTTGACTCCAACCACTTAATGTTAACGTTAAAGTAAGCTAGGCTAATGTTCGGGACAACACACACAATGTGACATAAGACAACTCAGCTAAACTAACATTTAGCAAAATGAACACATTTTGTAAAGTTGAGGACAACTAACAGTCACCTTTTAATCGAGAGCAACACAAAACTGCAGACTGTGTAAAAGTATGGGATGTCAACATAGCAGCCTTTCTCTCGGCTGAATGTCTTTTGGCTGTCTGACACTCGCTCACGGTCATCGGGTGTCTTCCATGTTTTTCGTGACAGGATCTCAGAGAGCACGGAGATTGTCTTCCAGGCGGAACCAGTTGAAAGGGGCGGGGCTAAAGCCTGCTGCTCGCTTCTCATTGGTCTTCGGGTTCAGAAACCTTGGCTGGCTATTGGTCAGCACGCTTGTCTTGTCCCCAAAACGTTTATAAAGCTATAATTTCATTTTCTTTAAATCTATATTTAATTTATAATTACTTATCTTCCAATTGTAGTTGTATCAGGGTTTCATAATACATCTTGGATATATATTGTCTTCATATGCATTGGATTTAAGTGAGTGTGGGTTGCACTCACCAAATTATATGACCTGGGTTACAAAAGACAAATCTAGAGGAGTGAAGTGTGCACAGTGGTGTTTTACACAGATGAGGTGGTGACACACTTGACCCAGCATGCTGGGCTTTCGCCTCATGTCACAACATGTGTTAACAAAAGTGTCCACATCTGTCAGTGGGTGAGGTGTTGGAGGGTTGTAGCAGAGGAGCTGTAGCCCTGATGGAGCACAGTTTTATAAAATGTACTTTGTTCAGGTGTTTATTATGTTGTGTGTCTGTCGCCTCTGTAACAAGCCTCAAGGGACAAGTGTTCAACATGAAGCGACTCTGAGGTTGGGCAGGAGTTTTGTAGCAGCGGTGAAAGAAACAGACTGGGACGTGTGATTTAAGCAGAATTCGGCCTGTGTTTCAGCACTTTCATTGAAGCTGGATACTTTTCATTGTGCGCTTTGTGTTACAATTCAGTGTCAAACCACTGGCTGTGATTAGTGGTGTATTCATTGAGTCTATTCAGTGTGAGAAATATGGTGAGACTCCTTTTTTTTGAGACAAGCTTATTTTATGAACTGTGACAATAGCTAGAGCTGGTGTGTGTGTGTGTGTGTGTCAAAGAAAGGGCTGGTTTGTATTTGCCTGCGAGGTGCTGTATATCTGAGACCCCTGGCAACAAGTCAACAGCTCTTAAACAATAAATATCTGAACCACAGCTCGCTTCAGGTACGGGCCCCTTGAATTATTCAGGCCGGCCCCGCTCCTGTGGCGCTCCCAATTGCTGGAAATGGCTGCGTGCGCTGTCTTTTTAAGTGGCAACAATATAGTCTCTGATGCATCCTGACAACTATCGGATGGAGCCATAGTTTGGTAACAAAGATAAGACGCAGCCGTACTCACGTTGTGCTTGATATACTGTGTGACACAGCATCCAGATCTGAAGCTACCCTTAAGAACCAATGGTAACCATGAGAACTTCTCAAGAGTGACCAAATAAACACACACACACACACACACACACACACACAAACACACACACACACTCATGGGCATCAGCGGGGTGATTTATTTTAAGAGTCAGGGAGTCTAAGAATGCCATTTAGTAAAGATGGCAGTGGGTAATAAATCCTCATCAACTCCGGTACATCCTGTTAGCTTCCTCTCTCCTGGTGACAGCTTTTTAATAAGCTGTGTGTGGTCCTGTATGTGCACTTGACATTTACTAGCTGACGTTACCCCCTCCCTGTCCGTCAGCGCACATTACGCGCATTCTGCGTGAACCCGAACAAAGCAACGGAACGTGCTATAACCACGTCATTCATGCTTTTCAAGGTCTCGGGGAATGCTCCCCCGTCTGTTTGTTGCTGTAATTGATTTCTTTTCAGTCGCCCAAATGAGTTTCTTATATCTCTGGAAGTTATTTATATGGAAATGGTGTGATGATGCGACTGCATTAGTCGTGTTATTCTCACCTCCCTCTGAAGTCACTTCCTCCTGGGGAAACTCCCTTTGTTGCCATTTGCTGTTTTGCTGATTCTGTCAGCAAAAATTAATTGGTGTCCATTTTAACTCCCCTTGAGCCTTAATTTCTATGAGCAGAGAGATACCCAAGCCCAATTAGGTGGTGTAAATAACATTTGCTCTATAATTGCTTCAATAAAGATTTATCGCCTTCTCGTCATTGTCCTTATGTTAAAGCACTGCCAGCCAGAGGAGACTGAGGGATGGCAAAGTTATCTGGCGGAGGGCTGGCGACGGGGTCTGTTGCTGCATACAGCGAATGCAGTTTTGCCCGTCTCAGAGTGAGAGCGTATTAACCCTGCTTATCTGTCAGAAGGTTTACTGCATGAAATGGGATATCGAGTGATTTGCCCGGGGAAATCTACAGTCTAAAAAAAAAAAAGCCAATAAAGAGAAAGGATAATTACACTCACAAGGACAATGATTTTTGATTTTCACTGATTGGAATTAAATATCTCAGTAATAGTCCACCATAAACGAAGGCCACACTATATCATGTGCGTCTCCAGCTGATCGTCTTCTGTTGCTATTCCATTAAATTTCATTGGTTGATCCAGCTGACGTAGCAATAAAGAGCAAAACAGAAATCAGACATAATAAGGATTAACATTAATTTTCATAAATCGGCAAATTCTTGACTGTTTTATATGGAAACTCGCTTTTATTTCAACCTATGATTTTTTGACCACAGCTACATGTGTACATGCCATGTAGTGATTAAATATGATAAGTACTGTATTTTCCAAATACTTTTCACTCTTCAATAATAAGCCAGCTCAGAGGAGTGTGTGGGCTCTTTCATCACAGCTGTTGATCTTTGGACATCATGTCCACTGCATATACATCTTTTTGTGAGAAGAAGGAGGTCAGTCACTTTCCCTACAAAATAGATGTAAATGCATGCCAAGTTGTTTTGGCCTCTCTCCCTCTCTATGCTAAGAACGCTGTGAATATTTCTTTATGCAGTGGCATATGCACACAGCCAACCTATTGTTACTGCATTTCTCTGAAACACTTAGAACCATACATCTAAGATGCTCGACGATTTTAGGAAATTCTTCACACAGACGTGCGAGTTAAGCAGTTCGCTGTTATTAATGGTGTTTAGAGGTCTGATGATTAGTGCTGGAGAACTGTGGCTGGCGTGAGGAGCCACTGCTCATCAGGGACCCTGGCAGCATCAGTTTGCCACCAATACTAAAAGCCCTTGCTTGCCTATTCATCCATTTCCCGTGTCGGATCCAAATAAACATGGCAGTGCTTGGTCTGCCAGGTGGATCTGGGGCTGGCCACCTCCTCTCCTCTGTTCCTGTTCCCGTATTAATAGCACCTCAGGAGAGCCAGAGAGGTCTGTATGTCAGGTTTTATCTCCAGAGAAGAACGGGGGGAAACTAAATGAAGCCTGAACTTGAGAACAGCCCCATCGAAACTTCTCCAGGGGATGCTCGGAGCACATTAAGGGAAACATCAGTAATGTGCAAAACAAATGGAGGGATGTGAAAACCCCCAAAGACTTTCCCCCACCAGCTACATTGAGCTGCTGCCATAAATCTCGGGACCCCTGTGCACCCCTGTATTGTATGTAGACTCAGGGAGAGAAATGGGGACTAAGCATAGCCAGGGTTCCTCTGCATGGAAACAGTGTAACTGTCAGAAAGAGGCTTTTCATTTCAGCACTAAGCGCCAAATGTGGGCTGCTTGTTGTCTCTTTGCCAAAGGCTTTTCAGAGACCTGATGCACTTAACGGTTAGTCGAAAAGTTGAAGCAATTATCCACCGTTGCCGTCTTGAGAGTATTTCTCATGCCTTCAATGACAGCCTGTTTGTAAGGACATGATTTGGATAAAGACTAATTGAGTGTGAGTAAAGCTCGGGAGCAACCGGATTATACTAATAAAGATGTATTATGGCTGAGAACAAAAGGCCCTGGCAAGGTATCCGACCAGTGGGGCTGGTGGGTTGCTTGTGGATAGGGAAGGTGGGCGGCGCGCACTGAGCTGTACGTTTTCCCCAGTGGAATGCCGGCCCGCTTTTCCAGCGATATTGCAGATCATGTTCAAAACAAACGTAGTGATGAAAAAGTGACATGATGATGAAGTGTTACAGTTAGGTCCTCTGGGTTTTTTTTAAAGTTATGGTAATGGCATGGGTCTTTGGATCGGAAACATTGCGCTAAAGCTGGTCTACCACTCTGGTGAACTATTTCCCAAAGTGCGGAATGGATTATAATGAAATGCTATATGGACATGCATTGTCCCCAGAAGATAAAGGCTGCTGACTGTGATTCTATGAAGATGAAATGTAAAATAACAGATATTCATGGATGCATCCTGATAACTCTGATGACCCCTTGACTTATAATATCGCACCATTATCAACTCAAAATATGATACTTATGTGGCAACAAAACCAAACACTCCCATCAACTTTAGCTACTTAGTATTTATCGCTAACTAGAAAATGGTAGCTTGCCAACATTCTAAACATGGGAAATATTAACATCTGCATATCACCGTTGTTATTATGAGATTGGTAGCAGAGCAACACAGCAGCTTCACAGAGCTTGAATAGTTTCTTTGGTCTAAACTAGGTGAACTGTAACATTTCAGGCCAATTTTACCAAAATGTATTGTGACAAAGAAACGGACAAGAGGACCACAGTAAAATGACAAAAAAACATTTGAAAGAAATCAATTTAATATCAAATCAGTTGCGGTTAAATGCCATTTATCAACACAGTCAAGGTAGCAGAGTGGTTTGCAGATTGGGAATGAATTACCATTCTCCTCCTTCCCCTCTAGCTGTTGCTCATGCCGAATGGTCAGAGTGGCTTGCCTGGCCTCATTTGCTGGTTAATTGCATTTTATAGTTGAGCTAAAGACCTGTCATCTGTTTCTGTGGTTTCATTTATCTTACAAATAACCTAGAGAGGGTGGGTTAAAGTACCTGTGCAGGCCAAATAAGCGCTTTTGCAGAATTTTTCAGCCGTTATTGCAGACATCGCTTTTTCACACCCTATTTCATGCCCATGATGAGACAGAATTTAATTTTTGGAATTAATGCCGCTGAACATATTAGGGAAAATAAAACACGAACAAAGGTGTCTTTGGTTTTTTCGCGTTCCAGCTGTCAATTAAGCATTGCGGTAGCAAAATCCTTACACTGTCGCATTGGTGGATTTTGTCCCACTTTCTAAGCTGCAAATGAATTAATAAACAATCCACCCAAAAACACTGAATAATATCGAAATATCTCCACGGTTACAGCTCACAAAATTGTGTTGCATCTTTTTTTTTTCCTTCTAGGTAGTGTGTTTTCCCACTGCGAATGGTGTCCCCGTTCCTTGTAATTATGCAAATGACATATTAATGAGGTGTAATTGTGAATTCATAAAACAGCAGGGATAAACTGTATAAAGATGCCATGTCTTAATAGGGGTAGTGGGAAGCTTCATCATCGAGGGGCTGAATACGCTAATTGTTTACCCACCACTGCTACTTTAAGTAGCACATATTCATTTTAGGGGCATGGGATCTAGTTATGAGTGTTTATACTACTTAATGAATGGTGTTGGGTGTTTGTCATGGAACGGAACATTTACCGCACAAACCTCACACTTTAAAAGCCACTGTAAAACAGCCAAGAGCAAAGGTTCACTGACTTAAACTTAATTCTTTTTGTCTTCAATGTATTATATGCTGGATAATTACTGCATCGCATTACTGCTCATTGCTGCCTCTCACAGTGGCGCTGAGTCAGCACTTTTAATGACCAACTTGCAGCGGTGCTTACACTTTATATTAAGAGTACAAACCATATACTTAAGCAATGGAAAACTAATATGTAACCGGTGATGATACAATTCACGAATTCCTCCTGCTAACTGCTGTGATGATGTCATGAACTAATGATGATGTCACTTTGGCTTTATGTGATCGCTTCGACCTTAATTGATTATCAGTTACTGAATATCAATGCCAGGATCGACTGTTCATTGGATCTGTATGTCAATGTGTTTGTGTTTATTATTTCCTGTTTTACTTTGTAGTCCTGTCCTTTTGTGACATTTACTTGTTTAACTTCCTGTCTGGGGGCAGCACGGTGGCGCAGTGGGTAGCGCTCGTGCCTCACAGCAAGAAGGTCCCTGGTTCGAATCTCGGTTCGGGGGATCTTTCTGTGTGGAGTTTGCATGTTCTCTCCGTGTCTGCGTGGGTTCTCTCCGGGTACTCCGGCTTCCTCCCACCGCCCAAAAACATGCATTGTGGGGGTTAGGTTAATTGGCCACTCTAAATTGTCCTTAGGTGTGCATGTGAGTGTGAATGGTTGTTTGTTTGTATATGTATTCTGTGTTGGCCCTGCGATGGACTGGCGACCTGTCCAGGGTGTACCCTGCCTCTCGCCCGATGTCAGCTGGGATCGGCTCCAGCTCCCCCCGCGACCCTTAACAGGAGTAAGCGGTAGAAGATGAATGAATGAATGAACTTCCTGTCTGCTCCACCCTGATGTGTTTCACCTGCGACCAATCATCCCTGCCTCCCTTGTGTATTGAGTCTCTCTGCTCCCAGTCCTGATTGTCAGTTTGTCTGTTCAGTTCAGCTCGCTTTCATTGGCTCCTGTCCTGTTCCCCGGTGTTTTCCCTGTGTCTCACTATAGCCTGCTGTTCTTATTTCTGAGTTTCTGCTTCCTGCCTGCCTGGATGTAACGTTTGTCAGTCTGTCAGCCATCTCTAGTTCATCATGTACTCAGCTGCACCTCCTGTCTCTAATATGTGTCCCACTGTCACAGAAATGTCACAGTGAACTGATATTTATATTTATTAATCCATACGTTACATCAGTAGGATTCCTTTCAATTACTTTAATATTATTTAGCATGAAGAACAAAATCAACATTTGAACAAATCAAATGTGTCTCATGGACGTCTTTGCAGTTCTACTTGATGACCTCTAGGAGTGCATATCCTGGTGGAACCTACAGATGAAAAATAAAAATAGAAAAATATTATGCAGCTTCCCTTTGGGCTTAAATGAATGTCTGTATGAAAAATAGATGATGTTATAGTATGATGGATTGCAATATATTAAAAATATTTTCCCCTCTTATGTTTATCAAGCAAAACATTCTTCTCAGTATAATATTGTCCAGTACCCTACAGCACCAAATACCTGGTGTGGCGCTTTTAATCTCTTCCAACTGTTTGCATAGTTTCCCCCTGTTTTTTTTCTTTTGGGAATTTTACTACCCATTCTTTTCTTTCCCTGCACAGTAATAAAAAAAGCCAAAAAAAAAAATGGAGCAAACTTCTACATCTTCTACACAAAAAGAGCAGGTCGAAAGATATTTTCTGCCATTATATGTTCAAACTTTACGATAGAAAGGATGCTGGGATTATAAATAGTGACATTACAGCCAATGAAAATCTTTGTTTAGTCATATACAAAATAATGTACACAATTTACGAGACACAAAGGTGATACATATTTTCAGTCCAAAAACTGACATTAATGTCAAATTCCAGATTCTGTGATCCATTGCTGTTAGTGTTGTCCTGCTGATAGGTCTATACATTACTCAGTTATTATTACTGTACTTCCACGAAAATTAACTTTCATGTAAATCGAAAAATACATGCAAATAGGTTGTTTCACCTCGGATGTTTACTGCCTCTGCTTCTGGTTTTGGTTGCAGTTGTTTTATGTTGCCACAGAAAAGGTAATTTAAAGTCATTACCTCTAAATGTATTTTCATTTGTACAGGATACAGTCATTAGCTTGTGCTGACCAGCAACTCCTGTGTTCTGCAAAGTAAAATTACTGTTTTTGTAAATGGTGTCTGGGGGCCTTGAACACAGTAAAATAATGGCTGTTCCTAATTAAACAAAAAGAATCTCACTTCATGGCCTACCTTTGTAGGGATTATTTACATAATGTCAGATCCGTACAATACTAATCTGTGCCCATTAAGGGCACAGCTCTGAAAATGCTGGTATTGTGCTTGAAATTAAAAATAAAATAGATGTGCTTAAGGGGGCATGATACAGCACAAGTGGTTTTTAACCTCTCGGCTGTAATTTCCTGCGGGCGCATAGCCAACATCAAGATAAATGCACATTTATGTAGTGTTCCTCAGGTGAGTTGGTCTTTGCATCGGTTTGATTATGTACTTTTACTATGCAAACTTAATTATGCTAATTATGCAACACGGCACAATTATTGATGCTTCTTTTGGCATGAAATTTCATTTGCATCGAAACTTGGTCAGGCCTCCTGTTATACTGCAAACGCAGAGGGCAGGTTTCCTGGCTGTAACTAGCACAGGCACCTGCTCACAGACCTGTTTTTATCTACTGCAGATCAATAAACTACAGTATGTGCATGAAATTACACTTCTCAAGAGACAGACAATTACTATCATCATCTACTACACAGGTGTAATATAGTGACCCAAAGCACCACAGAAACTATATAGCTGTTCTGTGGGATGGCTGAGCAGATTTCACCCGCTTGTGTCATATTCTACATATCATATATATATGTACAATGGAGGGGATTATGCATGGAGGCGAGTGTTTATTTGTACATGTTTCTTGTCTTGCTTTGGTAAACATTTACAGCAGATGCTATATATTGACTGCCTGTATTATCTGAAAACTCATCATTTTAGATTTTAGTATCCAGAACAGGAATAATAGCCTGGAAACAAATAATCTTTCCAAAGTATCCTGGACTTCGAAATGACTAAAATCAAATTCCATTCTGTGTTGGAAATTTGTTGACGATGGGTGGAGGTGATGTAGCCACAAACCAGTTAGTGAGGTTAGCTTGATGCAATCACACATGATATAATGGATGGAGATGAACTAAGCGTCTGTTTAATTGATTTGATTTATGCAGGAGTAACTAAAGCTTCTCAAGACTCTCTGTCTTGTTAGTATTCGAACACAGTCTAAAGGTGGCAATGAATCAGCTGGAAAACACTGAGTGTGTCACTTCTTTTTGGCAGCTGTGGAAGAAGTTTCTCTGCAGGTGTCAGTGGTGCTGAGTTCGAGAGCGGCCGTGCTTTTGGATTCGTGACGCATGCAGATGTCTGGAATCAACTGCACATGTCAGGGCTTTAATTAGTTTCAACATTAAATCAATGGCGGCTGATTAATAAGACAGGGGCCAGTGCAAAGGTTGAGACAGGTTACTGAAACAAGAGAGCTTGCTTAAGGAGAAAAACTAATTGTATGAATTATTGAGCAAGCTGTCCATTCTGAGCAATGATGCAGTTGGGGTTTTTTGGAGGAAAAAAAAAAGAAATGTGCCCAGAGGACGTCAAATTTGTTTTAGCTGAGTTACATTGTCGGAGCTATTGTAAATGAATACATGCGTAATTAGAGGCCATAGCAGGAGTGATTTTCACTCTGTAAAACCAATATGTTCTTTTTCATTAATTTCTTTTTTCTAAGGGGTCACATAACAGTTCCTGGCCATGGAAGTCTGGGCCAGCCTCATTTAGGAGGAACCATCATATTGGGGAAGCTCATCACACTGTTCCCCACAGTAATCACAGATCAACCTTTGTTCAAATTTACTTTTTTTGAAGAACAGTTTAGACAAAAGAATTTTTGAAGATGAAAAGAAGGAAATGTGCGTGGAGATAAAGGCGCAACAAAATAAAAAAAAAGCAGAAGCTCGGTCGTGTGTCCAGGAAAGAAAGAAAAAATGGAAACAAGTGCTGGAGAATGCGCTTGCAGTTTTTTTTTATAGATTATTTGTCATGCATTTAACAATCCAATTAATGGTTTCAGATTTAGACTGAAAACTACATGTAATTAGGGCTGACTGCTCATCTATTAAAATCTACTCAAATGAATCCTCCCCTCATGACAGATGATTGTAAGTTGACAGAAATCAGTTACTAACTTGAATGGATTACTTCCCATGTGATAAATCGGCATGATGCTGTTTTCATCGTCAGTACCTCAGTGCTGTCTTGAACTGCTCACTTGCCATGTGCTGCAGCTGATTATGCAGCAGATCTTTGTTCTGCCTCTGCACCAGCGACAGTGTTCTCCTTCCACAGCCGTTTATCCATCCCACTCTCATGCATGCTGTATCTGGGGAACACGGTGAAATCTCATCCACTTGGACTTAAGGATGGACAGATGATATTTTGATGGTCAAAGGTCACTGTGACCTCATTACCAGTGTTTTGAGGCCATGTCTAAAATGTGTACATTAATTATGATAATGCACACTTCATACTCTATCCTGATTTCCTTTTCTGCACACGTCACATGAGTCTGGACAAACATGGATGCAAACTGCAACTTGACCTGTTCTTGTAGGCGTCCAACCAGGAGGTGGAAATGCTAGTTTTATAGAATTGCAGAAGGCGAAAATACAACAGTGAAAAGATGACGGACGCAGTTCTATACTTCTACTCTTATGATGGCAGTTGTGTTTTCTTTGGGTGATTCAGAGAAGCGACGTCAGAGAAGAGAACAAATCATGGGGGCAGACATGACCGACATGAAAATCAACCGCCGTTATGTCTTTGCTGGGAGATGCATGGGCTCATTAATGGACTGACCCGCTCACAGTGGTTCTCTGAATGTCTCCTTATGCACGCACACATCACACATCTCCATGAACCTGAATATAAATGAAACTAATGCACAGATAATTGTTTTCTGTTTTCCTGCAGCTAAAGCATCTTATGATATCATCTTTAGCCTCAGCTGCTGGTAGGGTTTACATCAGCATGTCTTCATATGGAGCTTTGGTGCACAGCTGGTTTTGAAGTGTTTGACTTGACTGAATTTACAGCTCATGTAATGGATAAAGAAGGGGGCATGTTGTTGCCACATTTCAGAATGCGCCTTCAAATGCTTAAGATTTATCCACATTGCACCGAACAGCACCGGTCATATATGTTTACTCCTTAAATAACATGAATATCATATCTGAGCGTGAATATTTCCAGATAGCGGAGGTCATAATGAGTACTGGTTGTCAGCCTATGCTTTTCTCTATTGTGTCAGTTTTATTTTCAGCTTCTGCCTTATGAGATCATACCAGAGAGGTGACGAGGTGTGCCGTTTCCTCTGAGGCGTTAATTATAATGGAGTCTTATAGTCTGTGATGTTTCATTATTTTCAAATCTTGGACAATGCTTGAAAATACCTGCAAAGTTGCTCCTCCAGTGCTCGACGCGACCCACACTGTGGTCTTTAGGCCAGCCGATCTGTTCTGTAGAGCTGATGCAGCTGACGTTACTGTCACAGCACTAACCCTCACATATCTCAAATGAATCTGTGACTCATCCAGTATGAATGCAATTTGGGAACCGTGATGGTCACAGATCAGTGTCGTCAGTCGACTGTGCAGTGTCTGAAGAGACTGGCTCAGTGCATATTCGTGCTTCACAAAGATCACTCTCCACACGTGCATTAGCATTTGCTAATTTGCTTATTTATTTAGTCACTGAGTCGTTTTGTCATATTGATGTATTAAAGTCATTACTCGACAAGCACCTATTATAATAATGAACAAACAATGAACAGCAACTGGCTGCCGAACTGCACCTCTTTTTAATAGAACGACCTGTCAACTTCACATAATTCATTCCTTTCAACAGAAATGTTTACATTGTTTCTCTGACTTTGACTCGCTGCCGTTAGATGTCGCGCTGCATGTAAGGACTAAACGCTCCCATGATAACTGTTTCATATATTTAATCATCATCATGGTCACGTGACTTGATGTTTGTGTTGTTCCTGTACAGCCTTTACAGTGTTTGCGTGTAACGCTTCTGGATGAAGGACTGAAAATGTAGGCTGTGTCACATGATGAGTCCTGCACTCCTCTGTCCCAGCAGATGGCCTGTGCACACTTTAAATCAATTACAGCTGTGCAGTGGAGAATTTGTTGGAGTGAAGCAGCCGGTCCTGCCTTCAACTGACTTTCGACTCTTAATTAGACAGGGTTAACAAAAGCAGAGCGACCGCCCAGGTCTCACCCCTCGCTGGCATGTGTCACCGCCAGAGGGATGTTTGGCTCGCCAGCCCTGTGGCTACCTCCTGTGATTAATGTGTATGTGTCAGAGGCCTTATTTTGGTAAGGTCTTGTCTGACATGTCTCGAAAGTTCAATTGTATTCTTGGTGAGCAGTGTTTCATTAAAATGAGTGAATTAGAATTGCAAATGACGTGAGATGGATTAGGAGTTCAAGCACAATGTCTTATTAACTAGAGTTAAAAATATGGAGGCGGGGGATGTATATGTGTGAAGGAGGAACGCATGTCAAAAATGGCCTTCAACAGATTTTCAACAGAACAGACTGGAGGATTAACGGTTAATACGGATCTGGCCAGGACAACGGTTGGACTATTCCTGAGATGAAGGCCAAAGACCATTAGGTGAAAATGAGTTCTCGGTCACCGCTCGTGTCATCAAAATTCATTTCAACGACTGCTTGTTCAGATCAACCTGTTAGGACTCAACCACTTTGCAATGTCTCATCTCAAGTGCTCTAAACTGTAATAGATGGAAATAGACAATTCCACCACGGATTGCCTGTTAATCACTTTGGCATTTTTCTCCCAATGTGCCAAATATTTCTTGGTGTTCAGAATTTTCATTTGCATGCTAATGAAGGTGAAGGGCAGAAGCCACTAATTACAATCCAGTAAAGGCCTGCCTAATGGTCCACTAAAGACATAGCATGGCTGAGCCCATAATTCCATTATGCAAATGCATAGTCAGGGTTAGAAAACCCACAGTCATTGTGAACACTATTGGCTATTGCAGGACTTCTTTGTACTTAGTGAGGATATGACACAACCTGCCTGTATAGCGGGTGTGAATAATGGCTGGGGGGGATACTGTAAAAACACTTTCCTTATCTCTATATCGATGCATCCTGTTCCTGTGAGCTGCAAAAACCGGATTGTGATCAATGACCATGAAGCACAACTGGTGTCATATTGTCCTCGTAATGATTCTTATGGCACTAACAGCTAACAGCGGACTGAGAGTGGGGCCCTGATCGGTAGCGGAATATAACTAAATACTGTGGCCTACTTCCGTACCAGTTGAAAAGTATTTGTGCAAACTCCATCAATGTGTAAGAAATAGAAATTAGAATTTTGTTCTCCATTGTTGTCTCTTTCACCTTTCAATAGATCAGTCTAAAAGCTGCTGAGTAATATTATCAATTCTGCATGATGAAGATTGTAGAACAAATTAACATAAGCAGTCTTGTTATTCTGAGACATGTTAATGCAGGAAAGTTACACACTGGACTTGAAGTAAAAGTAGGATGATGATGATGATGCAGTACTGTCACCTGAGCAAGAGAGTTTTGTTTCCCACAGGTAGAATTTGAAATATAATCACAGAATACATCATTTAAAAAGGTGCTTGTCTCACTGCATTCATTTTAAATGTGACACAGTTTGCACCTGTAATTGGTGAAGGAGCCACTAGCTCACACTTTTCAGATGCTTGTTTGCACCACTACTTGATTTACATAATTTTATGATAGAAAAGTATAAAAAAAATACTGCAACTGAGGTGCCAACACATTTTAATATATTTTTTTATTTATAGCACATTTAAATTATTATTTTGTATATTTCTATCACATTTAAATCATTTTCATTTAAATCACATTTAAATTAAAATTTGTGATACTCTGCCCAGCTCCGTCATATCAACAAAAGTTACATGTCCACGTACGCTACATGGATTCATGTGCGGACACTTCCTGGTCTCCCTCAGATCCAAACAGAAATACAGATAAATAATAGATCCAACCTCTCCCTAGCAGCGATAAATCTGTCAATGAGAGTTAGTCAAGTGCCTGTCTGATTTGCCACGACCTGCCAATGATCATAGCTTCCCTGGGGATGTACAGCAGCACAGCAGGTGACAGTCATTTAAAAAAAAATGTTGGCATTGCCCTGGATCCCGACATCAAAGATGAAGAGGCAAGACTAATCTCTATTCAGCTCTCGCTCGTGGCATTTTCTGCGCAGCTACAGACGGATCACGCAGGCCTTGGAACACTTCCTTATTCTGTATATACTGAGAGCCAAAATGACTGTTCAACGCAGAAATGTGATTACATGATTTATTTGACTTTTTGGGGCCAAAAATGCAAAAATGTCTGACAGTGATAGAGCGTGTATGTAAAGCAGACACACCTTGAAGGTACACGTCCTTCTAAAGGAGTGCTTATGCTCTTTTTATGGTGACGTTCAGGGAGCCAAAAGAGTTTGTGGCAAGATCACGTTTTTTTAAAATGTGAACCACAAAAAGGGAATAGTTGAATTTCACCATACGGGTCAAAGGCTGACTTATTTGTCAGTGCCTAGTTTTGGGCAAAGGACCTGGTTCGTGCATGTTTGGCCAACACAGTGCACATAAGACGCTTGTTTTGAGGTGAGCAGTTGTATAGCAGTCTTTCTATACAAATGAGAATATAAGAAGACATATAAAGTTACATTTGAGATCGTTTGTTTTCTCTGATTGGTTAGAATCCAGAGAGAGAGAGAGGGTACCAAGGATGCGGTGGTGTTGAAATGTAACACTGACGTCATGCCTTTACATAGCAGGCTGTTGACAACCGAATACACTTAGGAGCAGCCATGGAAACAAAACTGTGCCTGTACTTAACATTCCGACCTTACCATGGACTAAAATAGAAGATATGGTATAGTAATTATTGTTGGAAACACCAAGGGAGAGACGACAGTGTCCCTAAAGCCAAAAGTCAAAGACCCTGCACATCTGCTTTGAAAGACTAAAGAAAACAATAAAACTTTTCTTTCCAGTCCATATGGCCAATTAAAGGAGAAATCCTTAGTGAATTTGCCCTTAATTATTTCTCTACCTCTCACATTCAATGGAATCATTTCACCGTAAAGGACTTCTAATCAAAGGGGGAAAAAAGGGACCTATAATAGCTATTCATAGCTGGAGATGTGGCCCTCCCTGGTGTGGAAAGTCTTCAAGTGCACAGATGTGCATTAGTGCATCTTTCTAAGGCAGCTATAAAAAACCCCACTCACTCAGTCATTGATTCATTCACTTTTTGGGCAAAAAAAAAACCGAATCAGTGAGAATATAATACTAATAAATAAACTCACTGTCAAATGCATTTCCACTCGGGTGGTTTTCAAAGCTGCCTCTTCATGTGAATATATCATTTTGGTTGGTGGGATTGAAATCTGGGAAGGAGGGGAGCCTGGAGCGAGGACTCATTGACTCATCCCTCGCTCTGACAAGCAGTCACTTCCAGACAGGCTTCTCAGGGACTCTGCCATATCAGACATGAGAAACATGAGGATCTGAGCCCTGTTTTCATAGATCATGGCCCATATTTGTTACCAAATCTTCTTCTTTATCAGCATGCACTTAGTATGGAAAAAAGAAGAAGGAGAAACTCACTTTATTTTTCCTGCAATGGGGACGTTTACGTTGTCACAGCAGCCAGGAAACTAAAGTATATAATAAGCAAAAAATCTAAATACTATTAAGATTAGCAGGGATTAAATTACAGTTGGAGGGAATAACATGGTATGAGTGTGTAATCTGTCTGGATGAATTTGTAGACATAACGTAACGCAGTGAGGCCAGATGTGCAGTTCCTATGATCAGCCTACAGAGCTGCAGCTGTGGAGCTCAAACAGGAAAGTCTCTCACAGTGTCACAGCAGTATAGGAACAATAAACATGGAATAAATGTGGGAATATGGCAAACGAGCCCAGACGGCTCTGTGCAAACGAAATGTCTAATGTGTTTGCCAGCTATTTTGAAGCTTTAAAGCACGAGAACTAAAACGATGTTTATATTTGCTGCTTTCAAACCCCCCCCCCCATTTCTGTACATGAGGGAAATCTCTGCAAGAAATATCTTCTTTTAACCTGTGTAAATAAATAAATAAAAAAGGCGGATTTTCCTATGGAAGCCTTAATCTGCTGTTTTTGGACAGTGATGAATAATTAGTCTTTAATTAAATGTCATTTTTTTTCCTACGCCAGCTCACACGTTTTTGTTTATTCTTCCCTCTGTCTACACACAACCACCATCGGCGCCTTTGATTCTTTCACCAGCTCTTGCGTGCGTCCTTGAATACACGCTTGTATGAATGAGCAGCGTCATGTGGGGGATAAAGAGCGAAAGGAGAGACGTTTAACCTCACACTCCTCTCGTCTTTTTGCAATCTAACCTCGCGCGCCGTGGGTGTCAGCTTGCTCAGTCGGAAAAGTAATGCTCAGTGCATGGCAATGGCCCCCGTCCTCAGATGCTGTTGGCCCTAGCAGTCATTCCTCATTACACGAGGAGATGGAGAGGCTCATCCTATCCCACACTGCTCTGACGCTTTAACCAGCAATGGTATTATCTGATCTCGCCCTCTTTCTCATTCTCATTCTCATTCTCTGCCTTTCATCATGGAAATGTGTTGATGTTAGGAACACACGTATAAGATCTGTCTTTTCCTTCCTATACTAATCAGAGGACATGAAGGGGAGTGCAGCTTGATTATTCTACACACGTGCAGACACGTGTTTAATTATAGTAAATATATTTTTTTTATACACACATATATTTTTTATACACACACATATATATATATATATATATATGCGTATATGCGTGTATATATATATGGTATTATCTGATCTCGCCCTCTTTCTCATTCTCATTCTCATTCTCATTCTCTGCCTTTCATCATGGAAATGTGTTGACGTTAGGAACACACGTATAAGATCTGTCTTTTCCTTCCTATACTAATCAGAGGACATGAAGGGAAGTGCAGCTTTATTATTCTACACACATGCAGACACGTGTTTAATTATAGTAAATATATTTTTTTTATACACACATATATTTTTTATACACACACATATATATATATATATATATATGCGTATATGCGTGTATATATATATATATGCGTATATGCGTGTGTATATATATATATATATATATATATATATTTGCTCTACTTCTGTCCAAAGCTCTCAGACTCAAATCCATTTGTTAAACCTAGAGGACAATTTAGCTATATGACATCACAAATATATAGTTTTATGTCTAAAAAAAGGCTGGGTAATTCTAAACAAAAGCACCGTGGCCAGAACAGCAGATGGGCCGACACTATGCTTTTACTCAAACAAGAGTAAATTGACTGTTATCAGCAACGGATGAATACACATTGGGTTGTCTGCTGTGTATTTACAGCAGCGGGGCAGAGCATGTGGGACTGACTCAAAATAAACTACAGTGGCCATTTTCATGGTATAGTGAAGGACCGTGTCACCCGGTGCAACAGTGTGGTTCAGTGATGTGTTCCTGTATTATAATGAAAACCTGTGCCACAGTTGAATCTATTTCAGGATACACACACACTACATTTCTCTGTAGAAGAACAGGACGAACGCTATGAAAAATATACACTATCAACAGCCACAGATATGCGAGGCCTATAAATATAGATTTGCATTTTTTTCTAAAACATAAATCTATGGAGCTGTATATGTTTATGGACATGTGCAGTATTTCCTTTCTAAGCATATACAATGCACGGACTCTTTGATACCTCGCTTGACAGCGGAGTCAGAATTATGATGGACAGTCCATGTTGATGTAAAACATTGGTTTCAATACAGTTTCCGACACCGGTGTGCTGTTTCACTCCTGCCTGTGTGACTGTGACAGCTCTGTGTACAGAACAGAGTCGTTACACAACTGCAAGGAGAAAAGCACCATTCTGTGAGCTGATTCCATGTGAAAAGCAGAGGTGGGCGTCGGGCTTTGATTTGCGGCATCTGTCCTTGCTCGTTGTCTGACGCTGCTTTTTCCGACCTAAATTGTCACCTGAGGTGGAATTAGATGAATCCCAGCGTAATCTGTGATTCAAGTTCCGACATAATCTTCTCAAAAGCGTTTGAACAAAATGCGAAACTAAAAACGCTCGTGACAGGACCTCATGCATTTATGCAATAGATCAAATATTAGGGTGTTACAACGAGTTGACACGCGAGCCGCAACCTCCCCGAAGTCACAACACAATATTCATCTCTCGCAGCCATAAATGGATCAGCGAAGCATCTGTTATTGTTTGATAAGTCCCGCCATGAAGAGATTTAGGTGTGCTGCCTGACACTGATGTGGGATTATGAGTTAAACTGACTCTGGAGTGACTAGATTGCACTTTACTTTCTGGCCCGGAAAAAAAAAAAAAAATCCTTCACGCTTCCGAGCTGCACCCTTAAAATGAACCGCACCCTTTTACAAGATGCACCTCCATCCATAAGTATTTTCAAAGTGTGACGGTTGGATTGCTGTTGTTTCAGCTCTCTCAGTCAGATGATTGCTGTTTAGAATGGCTTTTTAAAGCAGTGCCAGCAGTCAGTGCCACCTGGCATGACAAATAACCCTTAAGCACTTTCCACCTCCCTCCCCGATCCAAGAATATGTGTATTCCTGCAGTCCCTTGCCCGTCTCTGATAAGACAGTAAGTGGTGAATATGCCTGCAGACAACTAAGTCCGTCGGACCTCTGCTGCTGTTTTTTGGGATCAGATACAAAGAGGCTGGTGGGAGTTCAGCGGCAGATGGTTTTAAACAAGAGCTGGGTGGTAAGCTTTGACTGACAGTCTCTCCGCCCCCCCCCCCCCCCCCCCCCCCCCCCCCCCCCCCCCCCGCCACCCTCTCCGTCTCAGTGATGGCTTAATGGTGTCAACAGCCCGCTCCCCCTGCCCCGCCACCCTCTCCGTCTCAGTGATGGCTTAATGGTGTCAACAGGAGAGATAGGGTCCTGACTCCTTTATCTGGACAAAATCTTAGACCCATCACCTTCTCTGTTTGCAGTAATTGCAGCAGCAGTGAGGACTCTTTGGGGGGGAAAAGGCAAAGTAAAAGCCAAATCAAAAGGCTCAGCTTCAATCCACTTGACCGGGTGGGTCAAAGGAAATAAATGACTTTCCTTTGACCAGCCGTACATCCATCTCCTCAGTGTCACCACTGTCAAGGACACTGGGGCCTATCTCTGCTGCACCCCTGCTCTTAATAGAATGAAAACAGACCTGTGGTTAAAGGGGGGGGAAAAAAAGGAAAATGCCATTTCTCCCGTCTGCCTGTGGACTCCCTTATCAATGAGAGTCTATCCATCTGTGGACGGCATCGCCACGCGTCCACATCGCCACCTATCACATACAGCTGATTATTATGGCGGGCAGTAATGTGCCAGACGTGTGAGCAGTTTAAAGTGCAGAAAAATGTGAGGTTCCTTCGCGCACACAGTCTGCGTCTACACATCTGGCAGTTTCAGCGCTCATAGTGTGTACGTGTGTGTGTGTGTGTGTGCACAGGCAGTGCAGACCCAACTCCACTCTCCACCTGTGAAACAGGGGGAAGGAGGTGGCGTTGGCACAGGCAGACGTGGCGAGTGGCAAAGCAGATGGCTCTCTGCTTACCATCATTTCCTCTGCCATAATGCTTCATACGATGCTCTGTCTCCTCGTGGGAAGACGTAGCTGCAGGGAGCTCATTTTTAAGCAGTGAACAAGCGCAGGCGCCGCACACGAGCCCTAATTGTTTCCCAGATACCCATATCCAGTTCACTCAAACAGTTTGTTTTCTTTTTGTTTATGGAGCATAAAAGTGAAGACTTACTGCTGCTGCTGCTGCTGCTGATCCCTGTCCTTCCTGTTTAGCCACCTGCCATGTTGTCACCTTGTAGCCAGTGCCAATGTACTGGACGACAAACCCAAGTGGAGCTTTTCATGATGGTCCCCTTCTTCCTGGCTCCCACGCTTCTCTTTCCTTTTCATTTGCTGCCCAGACACCAGATGGACCCCTTCGTCTCTGCTCCACCCCACGGCTCTTTTCAGTAAGCAGAGCAAGACCTGCTCATCTACACACACACACACACGCACACACACACCCTGTCAATCACCGAACGGCTGCATTCGACTCCATCACTAATGTTAAAGTGTTTGCCTACTATTTTAAAAGATGCATTTTGATTTTCAATGTTTTTGTTTTTCGCACCGATGATGGTTTTACTTTCCGTCTCCACGCCAAAATACTTTCCTTCTTGTTTGTGCTCGTCGTTCTTCCTCACAAACTCCTTTCCAAGGTTACCTGAGGCCTGATGAAAGAAAAGTAAGGGAAATAAATAAACAAATCACAGCCCAACGCTTTGTGTTCATTTCACTTTGACAGAAAACTGTGCATTGGCTTTGTGCTCCTGCAGCATTTCTAGTCCACACGGCAACAGCAACACTGCAAATAGCAGATGGCGGTCATCTGGTTTAGATACTTCTACTCATCTGCTGCCCTACTTCTGCTGGATCTGCTGTTGCTAGTACAGGCTACCAGTGCACATGATGTCACATTAAATATCAATTCCAAGTAAATTACAGCATGACGACATATTTACATATTTATCTTCACAACATACTTGAAAGTCGGAGGACGGCAGGGGGCGGGTGACACCGAGGCAGGTATGCTGCTGAGAGTGACACTGAAAAAGAGTCTTGCAAAGTGAAATGTGAGTTTGTACGTGCTCACTCCGCTGTCTGACACTCCCTTATCCTGTCTGTAGATGGCAGAGAAGAACGTGGACGACACGGAGAGTGTGCACATTTGCCTTATATCGAACTTAATAATATACAGTAAGTGATCAGGGCTGAATCAACCACATTTAAAATGCTGGGAATTTTAAGTATAGCGTTTCAAAAAAAAAAATCTTCATTCTAAACAGGTGTAATCTGAGAGAGACCCTGACACTGAACAGATTTTCCACCCTTACACGATCACACTTATAGCTGCCATCGCTCAGCGGGATAGGTCGAAGCCAACACGCTGCAGAGGACAACAGCCCGCCGTCCATCACTATTTTAGCAACACTTGTACGATTACACAAGCTGTCACTGAGTAGCATAAATCAAAAAACCGAACCCTTGAGGTTATAGAATAAATCAGCCAACATTAGCAAGGCCTCCCCCATTTTTCAGATAATGAAGACAGGTTTATAATCATCCCACATTCATCCCAATATAAAACCCCATGGTAAACAGACCATCGTTTTTCATGCACTTACTAACTGAGCTGTAAATAATCGCACCGTGTGCACATGTCGATATATTTCAGCGCAGACAGGTCAAAAGGCATTATCCATGCCTTCTACTGCAGCCAGGAAGAGTCGCTGCTGCAGGTGTTTGTCTGTGTGTGGGTGTGCGTCTGTGTATGTGTCTGTGTCTGTGTGTGTGAAATGTAACAGCTTTGACTGGCACAGCACCGCGGCGATGTAATTGGCTTTCGGAGAGAGGTAAACAGGACTGCAGCCACGTGGAGGGCAGCTGAAGATTGACCTTGGGGAATGCGGAGTAAAGGAAGGGATGGGTTAAGATGGGCACGGCTGCCTGGGGCACCTCGCGGTGCAGGCTGTCATCTGACGCCAGCTTTGACACCAGAGCCGATATATTAACTTTTTTCTTCCTTGTCGGTGGAGGGGTAGCATAATCAGATCCAACCTCCAATATCCCTATTACTCGCACAGAGGACGCCTTCCTCGAGGATCACTGGGTTCTGCATGCGATCGGGGTCATCCATGTTTCTCCCTCTGATAAGGCTGGGCAGTGTGTCGTGTCTGCGGCGGTGCGCTATGTGGCACTGGAAGTGTGATTACTACACACCTCCAGAGGTGAAAGCAAGACACCTGCTGAGAGCTTCTAAAAGGTGTCGGATGCCGGGTGAGCTTGTTGTATGAGGTTTCAGCTGAGGATTTTTACCTTTCTAACCAATGGGAGAGAGCTCAGTGTCTGTGGATGCTGGCACACTCTGGTTATTTGCTGAACTAATTGCTGGTTAATATTATCATGTGGATCATGTGTGTGTGTGTGCATCTGGGTCCATTTAGTAGCATCTTTTTCAGTCGTGGCTCAAAAGATCTGGCTTTTGTCTGGATTATTTAAACCGATGCAAAGATGGATGATTTTGGATGCACCTACCCCCCCGCCCCCCCCACACACACATACATACATGCTTACAGGATTCACCACTCCATCGCCATCTGCTTGCATGTACAGTATTAATGGGAGCCAGTAATGGCCCTGTGCTTAGTTTACAGTGGCAGTTTATGATGGATGTTAGGGAATTTAATTGGGAATAATAAGCCTTTTATTGGGACATCATTACCCCACCATGTGGATGATAGGAGCACATACTACAAGCCCATTACAGTGCGGCTCAAACTGGAAACTAAAGGCTGATATGTGTTGGTGTTATCCCAATCACTGATGTTATCATGACGACTTCATCACCCCTTTCCTCTCCCCGTCGCGGGTTTACTCTTTTGATAAATACAGAGAGCAATGAAGTGAGGCGCTCTTGATGAGCTTGAGCTAAGATGGCCGGCCGCGTACACTGATGACTTTCTTCCACTCAATCTTAATTAGCAAGCGGAGATGCTTCTGCGGGTTTCACGGGGTCAAAACCGTTCATTTTCCAGCTCAGTCGGGACCTCGCTCGTGTCTCTCGTTGGTATTGACGTCTCGGGGATAATCATATCCGCGACCTCTCTCTCGCTTGACTACATCTCTGCCTCTTGCTGAGCAGCTCAGCGGCTGGTCTCGCCTGAACTGCGAGGGAATCAGCGTCCTCCAATACCTCCACTGAAACAGCCAGAAATAAGAGAATCAATCCACAGTCCAAGGCATCTACTGAAAGAAGAGGGTGACTGAGAGTGACCATGTGTGCTAATACCTCTGCTGTCAGTGAGAGCAACACCGACCCTGCATCTGCCTTTGTTGCCTCTAAATCACCAATGACATACCGATTTACCGGATGATAAATGCCAGACACGGCTCACAAAGCAGCGGCAGAGTTTTCAAGAGTAATAATGTTAGCGCTACCAAACGGCAAACCTCTCGCTGTAGAAAAAAAAAAATGGGGATGCCACTCAAATGAAAGCAGATGTTTTTAAAAGAATCGGACTCTGACCGTATGAAAGGCCAGGGAAGTTGCTCAAATGGGAGAAAATGCCAGATTGTTTAATGAAAGTGACATTTGCCTCAAAATTCGTTTTTGAATGCATTATTATTTTTGACAGCGACAGTGGAACACAGTCATGTGAGGACAGCTCCAAGAGAGCAAAACAAAAAGTACAGGAAAATTACAACTTTCGGTCAAGAGCAAGCGGATGTAGGGTCGGCGTTAGTGTGTGTGTGTGTGTGTGTGTGCACGTGTGAGTGCGTGTACTCTTTACTTGAATACGCCTGCATCCTTTTCTCATGTTTTGGTCCATTAATATTTTGCTCACCTTCTCATAGACTCTGGCAAGGACAATGCTGTTCGATGCACGAAGCACAAGGCTAACTTCCATTAAGTGGAAGTGATTTCGAACACTTGTTTTTGGGCCTGACCGATAATAAATAAAGACAGAAAGTCTCCTTGAAAGGCATCGAGCCCTCAAAGCAAATTGCACAGCGCTGGAAACACAGGTCGTTTGACATAGTTACATAGTTCTTGGATAAGTAACTTTTTTTTTTCATTCATTCATTCTCTAAGTGAATAAATTACTGATAAAATAAGTCACTGGTTGCCACGGGGAAATATGGTGTTTACTTTGTTGTAAACACCATATACATATCTGTGATTGCTGTGCTGTTGCTTGTTAGATTTAACTTACATGTATGTGCACACTAAAGAAAACACAAGGAAATAGCTTGATTTTCAAATAAAGTGACAAAGTTTAAACAATGCCGTTTTAACAGCTACTGGGTTTTCCAGAGCACTAATTTATGCTCCCACAAAGAGGAGGATGCTTTATTATAATTAGTTTCTTATTTCCATTGCTATTGGCCACTGATATGAATCACTATTTTTCACAGTTAAGATGATATTTGACTCATAGAAGTCGTTGTTATGATCTTAGAACATGGATATAGGAAACAGGACGGCAGAACTGAAAGATGAGCTGCTATTTTGGAAGTTAAAAACAATCTTGCTAAAAATTCCTCATTTCCCAGGAACTGGCACAAGCAGCAGCGAAGTTAAAGCAGGTAGTTGTTCTGTAAACTGTGACGGAAAAAAACAGTTTGGGTTGTAAGTTGAATGTTTGCCAACATCCTCTCCAGGAAATGTAACTAACCTGGTGGTTGTGTTTTCAACCTTTATGATCCTCATGTTTCTTTGTTGGGCTTATTTTTGTAGAAATGTTGCCTCATTCCGAGATCTCAGCATTGAGTTTGTTAAATGCAGTTTTATCACAACAGAAATCCAGGACAAAAAAAATAATATATCCAAGCTGTAATAAACGATAGCTTTCCTCCATGATGATTTGCCATTATGTCAAATAACAATCTCTAAAATGAATGGAGTCTTGTTCACTAATTTGCTATGTTACAAAAATGAAAGTTACAAGTGAAATGTTCTTATATCTTATAACACTATGCTGACAAGATATATTTTTTACTTTGTAGGAACCAGATATTGTATATATATATACACAAAGGCCTCCTCCTGCAACTAAAAGAAAAGAAGAAGAAAATAAATCCAGATGCAGTGTATGCACTACATACACTATAACTACCCATTTGATTTGTCTCCTTGTTCTGTTCTTGTACTTGACAGTCAAGGCAATATGCTTTTCTTCGATACAACTACGTTCTTTAAGTAAGTACAAATGCTTGTTGTACACATACAACATCAAAGCACCTCCCCTTCTCTCAAACACACACACACACACACACACACACACACACACACTGCAGCCCTATACCTCTATCAAGCATTACCTAAAGACTTGTAGACACTCCTGGGCAGGCGTCTCCCCTTGAGACCAGTCTTTGCAGAGGGACAACTTGATGGAGTGGGCTGGCACAGTGGTGAGACAGACCACACTGCCGGGGGGGACCTGGACTGTGACATATTACCTTTACAGAGCAGCAGTCGGGCCATTCACATGAAACCTATTAGCAGAGGCGTCAGCAACCAAACCACACACAACTCAGCCGTGTATGGGCCCTATACTACAGTGCCATTACTAGCTGTGTATACATAAAACTTAAAATTCACATGCATAATACACACACACACACTGTGTTGTACGAGGTGATCACACTGATAAGCAAACGTGCACAATGAAACTCGACTAGACAATGTCTAAGAGGACTAGCTCGACAAATATGCTGCTTTATTTATTGATGTTTTTGCTGAGAGGTCTGTAGAGAGACAATCACCCAGGTCCTGCATATTCCACAAGGACTGAAGCAAGACCAGCTGGATCAGCTACCCTAAGCTCTGACTGGCTGGTGGAGAGTCCCAGGTATTACACGCCCCAGCATATGACCTGATTAACACAACAACACGATTAATAAGAGAACAAATGTCAGGCCAGACCTGTGTCTGAACACCACATTTCCACTACAGTGGTGGAGGATTAACAGACAATCCACTGATCAACTAGTTTAGTTACTGTATATGCATTGATCAAGATGTAATTTTAAATTTATTCAGTGGACATTATTTATTAGATTACAAAAATGAAATCATAAACAACTTGGTTGTGTTGTAGAAAATAAGCAGACTGAAACTGCTGCATTGAAAAGTACAGGAAACCCCCACACACAGACCAATACACTCTTTGAGTCTCACCACCCACTGGGAAACAGGCTATGAGTTACTGTATAAGCAACACTGAGGAGAGGATACAAATGGCACAGTCTCACCAGTAGCAGCACAAACACCTTATGCATGTACTTATGGCTTGACACGTTTGGATGATGAAGTACAAATGTTGCTATCTATAACTTTCTGCAATGGTTCCATCTCATTGCTGCACCCTATGAAACAACATATTTCTTAATCTCAGCTTTTCCCACTTACATGCACGTGTTTGATGTGTTGATATGTTTGAATATATGGAGCATGCATCTGTTTTTTTTTTTACACATTCTTTTCACATATGACATCTTTCCAACAAGCCTGCTTGTTGTGATGAATGTGAATTATGAGTTAGCACAACATTCTTCCACCACTTGTCAAGCATTTTATTTAGATTTATGCATTTTTATTCCTGGATATGAAATTTGTACAAATATTTTGCTCCTAACACAGTGATCCTATATTCATAATCTGCATAAAGTGCAGTGAGACTCCATTAATAACACACGGCCCTCCTCAGATATGTTGATTTCCTCAGTCTCTCAGTGTCTGTTTGTGAATAAGAGCACAGTCCACTGTGTGAGCCATATATATACATACATACAGATATCCCTAGAACATCAGAGTAGATTAGTATGTGCTCATCTTGGTTTATAATGAATTCAGGGAGTATTGAATGATGTGAACTCTGAAATCACGGTAGTGATATGGTAATGCGATATCTGCTTAAGTATGTGAATGAAAGTCGTGTGCTTCAAGTAATTATTACAGAGCACAAATCTGTTGTGCTGCCACATTTACAATGACAAAATAGACAGGGAGAAAACACGTTTGGCTGCCCTCATCTGGATTTGACAACAGCAATGGATATGCGATCGGAGGGATTATCATAAATTTGTTTTGGCTGGGAAACACTAAGATTTGAAAAATGTAAAGAAGAGAAGAGATTATTACAATCTCTGGGTGTCTGGGGATTTCATGCAATACTCTGTGCTTTACTCTGTGCCTCTGTCTTTCTGTGAGGATGGAAGAGGAGTGCTGGTGGGGCTGAAGAAGGTACTCTCTTGTTTGAGTGGAGGACAATAATGAAAGTGGCCAAAGATGTGCCAGTTGGTTAATGTTGCGATAAGGTGTTGTCTGATTTAATAAATACTCTCTTAACATCATTAACTTCATGGTGGCGCTCGAAGAAAACTCAGTGGACCGTGGAAATCGCTGCAAGTTTCGTTGAGCACCATAAATGTTTTCACAAAATAGCACGGCAATCCATCCAGTAGCTATGGAGAAACTTTGGACTGACCATCCAACCAACCTTGCCGGTTTTGAGCCATGCCACCAGCTTGGTTGAAAAAGAATTGGGAATGAAACTAAACATTTTACTCCAATATAACTCCAGTAGAACTGGCTGCAGTGTGCTGTCCCAACGTTTTTTACAACACCCTGGGGCACTTAGTCTTTCCCCATTGATACCTGGAGCAGTGTTGGCACAAATGTCTGTTTCTGACATTTTTGGGATTTAGATTAAAGTGGCACGGTTAAAACACATTAGAACTTTTCACTTTTCAACTTCTATAAAAAACAAAAGCTGTTTCTATGATATATGACAGCTATGACATGATATGACAGATTGTGCCCCTTGATATTTAATATTGGAGAGTCCAGGGCTATTTTAGTCGTTTTTCAATACTATTAATTTAAAATCAACAAGAAACATTATGAATTGATTATGTCAGCATGATGGGAGACTCATCAGGGCCAAACGAAAATGAAATGCAACCACTGAAGACATTTACATACTGTGTCATGACAATGGCCTAAAACTTGGAGCAGCTGTTGCCACCTTGGCATGGTTGCAGATTAGTATGGTTAGGGTTTGGTTTCATGCTCTCAGAGTGGTGACTGTTGTCTGTGAGATGCAGATGTATAAAACCGCTCTTTCATATGAATAAACACATTGCTTACAAACGAGTGCCTAATTAATATGGCTGTGCAGAAGCATAAAAACAATCACTCTCAGATAGCTCGAGGAATTCATCAGGGCACTGGTGTTATGACACTGCCGCTCTCTGATGATCAGAGGTTTCATAGATATTTGTTGCGTTTTCAGGCTGCTTGCCCAGTCCGCCTTTAAAGAACAGACTCCTATTACACTGCAAGGAGCTTACATTAGTTGACTGTATCCATCAATAATGAATGCGGCGTGTTGCATATTTAGTGTGCTGGAATTAATTCACAGGAATCCCGAGAGTGATGGATGCAGTATATTGCACTCTGATCAGCACAGCCCTTGTGGCAGATGCGGTGGACTCTTAATAGAAACTGTTTCCACATTCTCAATGCTGCGACACATTATTGTGTCAGTGAAAAGTCTCTCTAATGTGGCTCAATTAGAGTTTGGACGCCCTACAGTTAATCCTCCCAGCCTTTCTGTGTCCATGGCTTTACCTTTTTTTGTGGCCAAACCTACACAGTGGTATTTAAAGCAGGTATAATTAATATTGCTCATAACGATGAAGGCACAGGTAATTATTGCCCTGCTCTCCTTGGCTCCATGAAGATTTTCATCATCTGTCAGCTAATCGTCATGGCTCTCTGGCCGACAGCTATAGTTTCTGCACAAGTTGGTGAAAACCAAGTTTAAAAACAGGGAGCACATTAAACCTACATTTAGCACATGGCCAGAGCCGTCACATGTGTACTGATGTATCTGGTGAACAGGCAGCTACTGGTCAGCGGTCATGAAATTTCAATGCAGTGTTTTTCAGCTTCATAATAAAGAATTATTGCATTATTGAATTAGTGCTGCTCCTGTATCTACCAACATAATGCTGTCACTTGCCTTGTATTCTGAAAAACCTGTTTACACCTGCTTTCTAATGCATAGCAACAAAGGCATTACAACAGGCATTAACCAAATGTTACGAATGAACCCTTGAACAACACAAAATGAACATTGCGCTTTTCTTCTCTGTCTATTTGAATGGTGGGTAATGCAGCATCAATCCACGTCTGTGCAACGACGATATGTCATTTTTGTCTCCTTCCAAATGCTTTCAATATAAACCTCTACTATGTGCTTTTTTTCTGTTTTTTTTTTTTTTTCTTTTCCTGAAGGAAGCGGCTTGAAGCTGTCAGGGCCTGCATGGCGATAACAACCTCGGGTGGAGACTGACACCTTGAGAGTGACAGATGAAAAGGAATCAAATTCTCCCCGGAGCCAACTGTATGGAACTGATACAGGCTTCCCCCCATTTCTCTTACCACAAACAGGCCTCTGCATTAACTTATTCAAATCGGGGGTCAAGCCTCAGTTTAGACACCAAACCTGTCCCAAACACCAGAGCAGGGAGACAGAATAGACCTGTGGACCGAATGAACTGGGCAAAGAAGATTGAGTCCTCCTGAATGAATGCCTCTTAATCTTTCTCACAGACACTGAGTGAGAATGAAAAAAGAAAAAAAGAGTGTTAGGAAATAAGAATAAATGAATGAATGCGCCTTTGCAAAAAGACTAGATTTATCTGAGGGCAACCAAACAAACATATTTTCTGAGCCCCTCGCTACTTTTGCCATGTAGTCAGGAATCAGACTCCCAATCCGAGAGGTGTCTGGAATCCAAGCTGCGTGCCTTGAGTGTCATTTTGATATTTAGCCCTGGCTGTGAAGGACAAACTCTCATCTCACCTCTGATCATTTAATTAAGTGCAGCCCGGAAACAGTGCCAGGGCAGAGTTGATCTGTGTTTTATGAAAGTATCTGACTTTATAAGCGATGCATCGTTAACCCATCTGGACTGAAGATGAGGAAAAGGTACTGGCTGTGTGACTCGCGTTCTTTGCCTGGTCTCTCTCTCTCTGTCTCCCTCTCTCTCACGCTCACTCTCACTTCTTCTGAGAGCAAGGTCCCATGCTGTGCTACAGATTGAAGCCACTGCGTTTGGAAATCAACTGCTTGGCTAGGTAATTTGGCTAATGGACTAATCTCAGCTAAACTTTTGTAAATGAGGGTTTTATGAGGTGACTCTGAGAAAGAAACATTTCGCCAATGTCATGGATGATAAACATGCAATTGAGCAATCACATTGAGATGAGAGCTGTACTGCAGCTGTAGGCGAATGAAACTCTGCTGCTGCCTCATCTCTCCTTATATCTCTCTATGGTAATAATGACTAGATCTATTATATTGTGTGGATATGCAGTCTCATTGCATAGCCAGTACATCATTGAAATTATTGAAATGAATGGATGTTGTTTTTGTTCTGCCAAAGATTGGCAATCAACACTTTGTTGCAGTTGTCCCTCATTCTGAGGGACATTTTCTAATGGGTATAATACATTTCCTTACAATTCTGCAACTAATTCTGACGTCTAAATTGCCAAAGAATGTGTCTTCATTTCCTTTCAGTAGGTGGCAGTGAACTTAATTTGTCATGTACCCAGAGGTGGCAGGATGTAGAAACAATGGGGGCTTAGCCTGAACCAGATAACATTATATACCAGATTTAACCCAATGAGTGATGATGACAAATGGGTCTTATGCTAGATTGAGTGTTGCCAGTGCCTTGTTCAGTTATGAACATTCCATCAAAAAGGGTTTCACCATCCAGACTTATACTTGTATTACTTACTGTCATCAGTGGATTCTGTGCTATCTAACTTCATCCCTTCTCCTTGCAACTCTTGGTGACTACAAATTAAAGGCATTTTCCATGATAAATTGCATAGGATTTTGTGTGTCTGTATTTTTAAGGTAAAGATCAATGATTCACTATGACACAATAAGTTGAAATTACTCTAATATATAAGGACCAATCTGCAACAAACTTCACATGCATTATCTACCAGCCCTGGTCTGAAGAGGCAGCCAGCAGTCAGTGGTACCTAAAACACCACCTACTGGCAACAGGACAAAACATTGACAAAATTGTGAGCTTTCATAAAATGGCTTTGCCATGGCAGTATGACACATTTCCATAAATGTCTGTGATTTGCCATGAACTAGACCGTTGCTATAGCTGAAATATACAATTCTAATCTGCTTCAAATTCACCATCTGATTAGATTCCTAGTCCGCATATATCTACATGCCAATATTCTGGCATAGTTACTGCACCACTTAATAGCAACAGGGAGTCAGTCTTGTGTAATAATGTAATGTAATAATTTACATTTATTTACATGACATTATCATAGACTGGTCTACATGTTCTACACAGTAACAACATACATGTTTAGTGCATGCTACCTAATGCCACATTGTGGAGAAGTGCAATGAAAATGCAAATCATCTTGTCCACCGCCAAACAACATACAGCTAATACAAATTACAACTTTCTGATTTGTGCCTTTACCCATGTTAGTGCCAGGACACAGCCAGCAGCTAGCCTGAAGCTCAACGTGCACAGTGGTTTGACAGCCAATTCAGAGCTGCTGTGGCATTATTTTTTATTTATTTATTCTGTAAATTTTAGATCTGAAACTTTTCGTAAAACTATAAACATAGACACTTTTGCCTATGTATGTACTTGCATGTCTCTTCATATTAGCTACTGCATATGTAGATTTGGACACTCACCACCACAGCATGCATCTGCATAACAAAAATGAGTATGCACCTAAATAACACGTGGAGCACCTTGTTTCATTAGCCTGCTATTATCTACCAATACTGGAAAGCTTCATCATGCTGGAGTCTTACAAATGGCCCACATTTGCAGAAATGAAATGATTAGGTTTGCGAGAATCTAAAACGAAAATAAAAATGCAAATATCATCAAGCCCCTAGGCTCGAGACTTTATTGCACGTACATCTAGGTCGCTTTTCTGTTTACTGTATTTATAGGCATTTTCACTTGTCACTCTGAAAAGTAACGCAAGATAAATCTTATTTGGACATTTTAATGGATCCCATCCACCAACGAGGGCTACAAAAGAAAGCTGGGTAGTGAGGTGAGGCAGAGAAAGAGAGTGCCATCTGATTTTACTGGAACATGTAAGCACTGCTGGCTTTAATGGCACTACCTTTGTGTTAGCTGTATTCTCCGGGTTTGTATTTTTAACATTATGACTATTAAGACATTTCACAAAGCCTTCACACATAGGAGGTCAATTTGTAGCTTCACTTTCACATTACGCAACTCTTATTTTGTCCTTCATCCCACAGCTAAAAAGTCATTTCGGGCAAAAGCACAAACTTTGAAAGCTACATGGCCACTGAATGAACAGGCAGACAGACAATATGTCTGCTCTGATTAGAACTAACCAGTGGTATGATGGAGGCGGACGGGGGCCAGTGAGGTCTACCACGCCATCTCCACTCATACTGCTTGAAGGAACTCCAAATTGTCTCACCCAGGAGGTCAAAAACACTCTGGATGCAAACCTTGCTGCTCTCACACACACACATGCACACACAAACTCACACACAACCACACATCTTGTTTGCCTGCTGACTGCGGATATTGCAGATCCGTGTCCGGTCCTCCAGCTACAGGCTGGTGATTGGCAGGTAGGTGGCTGGTCTGTTTACAGCATGGCTGTCGGATCCAAGCCCACACTGTCCTTGACCTGAAGCTCTACCTGAGCTGCATAAATATGGATTAAACGTCCTTCACATCAGAGGTACCCAAAGAACTTGACTCTTGTTTTCTGTTGCACAAGCAGCTCATTGCTAATTGGGAGTAAGATGATGTATGATGTACTTTGTACTTGCGCTTAATTCCATTATAAACCTAATAAGTTCCTGTTCATTGTTAAGTATGTGATTGAGATTTTTCTGCATGAAGGCTTTGTGATAAAGTCTCAGAACAGTTCATTTCCCTCCCTCCCATGTGTGTTTGTGTTTGAGCACTATCTTAATACAGATTTATTTTTTGACAGCATGGCACAACAAGCCTGTGTTTGAATTGGACACTCAAAGGAATCTGTTTGAAGCCTTCAAAGATTAGCCGCAGGCTGTTTAGGTTGGGAAATGTGCTGTCTTCACACTTGCTGTTATGTATGTCATCTCTAGGTGCTTCCAAAGTTAAAATTCCTCAGCGGTCCAACTGGCTGAATGAGAAGGGAGGGGGGCCCACAGATTGACAGTCTGATGACCGTGCCCTGAGGGGGCCTCGGTGTGGGTGCGTATGGACGCTTTGTGTATGTGTGTGTTCTAAAAGTTTTTGTCCTGCAGGTGGTGCTCTGGTGGCAACTGGAATGCAGCTGACTGCCACTCAACCCCCTGCTACCTGGTCGCCTCTAGGGAGACTCATTCTTTCTTCCTGAACACACACTTACTCACTATCACATGCAGCCACACACAAGCACATCCCTGTGCTGGCAGACTCCTGCCCCCTACCTAGCTCAGCCCCTCCATTACCCCCAACCCCGAGGCCTGCCCTCCCCTCTGCAGGGAGACACCTACAGTTCAAGCTGTGGCCCTGCCTGTCAGCTGCAGAACTCTTTGTTTGCATCGGAGAATGCATTATACAGCACACACGCAGACACTCTGGCTTCGAATGTACCATCTTTTGTGCCCATTAGTGAATGCCACAACGCTCTGATCCACCAAAAGATGAACTTCAAGGAAAAAAATACATATGCTCTTGTCTTTGAAATTTTATGCTGAAGTCAGTGTCATGTGTATGTGTGTAATGTAATGTGTTGGCGCACAGTAATTCACAATCACCAGCTTATTTACTGGAAGTCATATTAGTTACCACTGTTCGGGTGGGTAGAGGTCTTTTTCATGTTGTTGTCAATAGCTTTAACTTATGCTTGATATTTCTTTTGTTTATTATGGATTTTATTTCATAGAATAGTCACTTGTCCTATGAATTTCCATATTTGTGACGAGTGATCAAATAGCTCTCGCTGTGAAATGGGGTTGGTTGGAACCAGAGTTTGAAACAGTATGGGAGGTCAGAAAGAGTGGGTTAGTTTGGGTTGGTGATGTGTGATACCACTGATTTCCTTTCCAATTCGATACTGAGAAATAACTGGGCTGGTATGGCTGATACCGATACTTTGTAAGATGTAAGATTTTAATTTCAACTTATGTGAGAATAATAGAATAATAAATAGAATAATAGAGAATAATATATGTGAGATAAGGGACTAAAGTCAAACTCAATAAACAAACCAGCACCAGCCTGCCAGGAGGGAGAGAGAGCCATTCTGAACTCAGCAGATGAGCAGGTGAGTCCACCTCCTCTAATGAGATAGGAGGAGCCAAGCAACCTGGCAACAAGGCCTGTGGCCCTCACAGCACTACAGTTACCATAGGTTGCACATGGCGATGACTGGTGGAAGTAGTTCCTATCAACCTGATGATGACAGAATTCATCACATTTATCCCAAATTGTTGAGTATCAATATTTGAATATGAGAATCGATTCTGGAGCAGCACTGGTTGGAAGCATCGATGTTTTAGAATCGATCTGCACATCACTAGCTTGGGTGTCACTCCTATTACAGTCTGCTGCATCTGAGATACTGCGTTTGCTGGATATCTACTAAATTTCGGTGAGTACTGTTGAACGCTAAGCTATGACCACAAACACAAACAAACAAAAAATCCCTGCCTTTCAGATGCTGCTCATTTCTCTGTAATCACCAGTGTTTGTTTATATATTTTGTGATATGTGTTAGCATGAAGTCGATAAGCATAGCCAAGCCCAGAGATTTTATCAGACTGTTTAATCGTATAAAGGGTTTTTACCAAAGATTTGACGTGCATTAAAAAAATGGCAGTTGTAAATGATAAAAAGAAACGGTGGCAGAGTTCCATTCAGCAGTTCATCAGTTTGCGGGTCCTTTGTTCATGCAGGCTTATGATGACATGTGATGGCTTGCTGGAACACTTGTCATAGAATGGAGCTGTTGTAAATGTTTCAGCAGTACTTGCAGCAGTAGTGCTTTTCTTACTGTGTCAGTTCAAAATGTTTGCTGTGAGTAAGCAATGAAGGTCGTGTAACTGGATGGAGACAGCAAAGCTGTTCTTTGAAAGCCTTTGAAAGCCTTGTTTGCATACATCTTGCATAAATCTTCTTCAAGGTCATCATTGAAAACAGGTCCATTTGTCCTTCGAATAGTTGTAGTTTCCTAGTCTTCTAGTCCTAAGATCAAACTCAGGATGTGGGAGGTGGTGGCGAAGAGGCTTAAGAGTCGGGCTTTGGAACAAAAGGCTTTGGACCCAGAGGTCGCCGGTTCGATTCCCAGCTCGGCCGAAAACTTGGGTGATGCGCCACCATCCCGGACCAGGTCTAACAAGCCTGGGTACGTGAGGTTGCCGGTTTGCATCCCGGATTGGCCGGAAATCGGGAGAGACGCCACCATCTGTCCACCATCTTGGGCCCTTGAGCAAGGCCCTTAACCCCCTGAACTTGCTCCCCGGACGCTCCTCATGGTGTAGCCTTCTGCTCTGCATGTGCATGTCAATAGTTTGTATCTGTACTAACTGTACAATGTGTGTGTACAATGCATATGTAGGGGACTATTAAAGTAAAGTATTAAACTTCTTCTTAAGATGTGGTCAGTAAGATGATAACAGAAAGATAAAAAGTCAAACAGGCAGGAGTACAGAGTCAGAAGTAAACATGCAAGTCGGTTGTTCCTGCCAGAGCCAAAACTAGGAAGTAAGAGTTTGCTGGTCAGGAGGAGGAAAACGTTTTGTATAATTTGTGAATTGAGCTTGGTCTTATTTAAATGTTTGCTCATAACCATGGAAAACATTTGAACCATATGTGGATTAAAACACATCACAGAGTTAATTTCTTTTCACAAAATGTTGTCCTTAGGACTAGGAGTACAATAAATTGTTCTAGGTTAGTGTAGTTGCCATGGTGATTTATCCTGGTAGATGTCCCAGGGACCTTAACATGAGCCCGTTTATGATTGCAAGTGTATTAGTATTTGTTACATGTGCAACTGACACAGGATGCTTCTTTTTAAAAAACCTGTGAGAGGTTACAGTCTACTGTCAACTTGATAAAAGGATGTACTGTAAACAGTAAATAGCATTTGGCTACTCAGTTTATGAATATTGTGGATAAAATCTTAAAAAGTCAATGTGAACATTAAAAATAAATCTAGCTGCATTTTAGTGATCCACGTTAACTCCTCTCCATATAACTCTCTCTTTTTGTCATTTATTTGAATCCAGTACTTTTTGTGAATTATGGCACCATCTTTCCAGTGATGTGATGGGTATAATAGAAAAAGCACCTGAAAAGTTCACTGCCATTCCTGCCATGACTCAGAAAGTAGGATACTGTCCCAGCAGACATTAGAGATTCAGGAAGCATTGCAGTGTTTAAAACAGGAACTAGTTATTATCAACACTGAAGGTGTGACCACCAATGAAAGCCTTCTGCTTTCTGTACTGTGTGCTGCCTGATGTAATGCTCACAGTAATAGTCTCAATGTAATGTCATGTTGTTTTTTATATTGTTATTATTATTCTCCTGTCTTAAATACCAAGGTTACTGATGCAGATGAGCTCACTCTGGCGCACTTGTTTTTAATTACAGGGGATCCTCGTGTTACGACGGTCGCGAGTTACGTCGTTTTCGTGGTTACGACACATCTCCCATGAACTTCCTTGTTTCGGCTTAAGTGGTTTGCCCCGTAAATATGTACAGACTTCGCACGGGAACTAGTTGGTGAGCGCTCTCTCTGTCTCTCAGCGCGCTCTCCAACACCTCCACAGCACAGCTAGGCTACTCTGCCTTGTGTTTACTTATGTGAAATGGACGGCTGGCGGGGGGGGTGCAGCGGCAGCCGGTAAGGAGATGCACACGGACACATATGCGTTCGGGATCGTGGCAATACCGTAGGTTTATTCACAACACAGGGTCTACACGGTTGATAGCAGAAATCTAAAGGAAATGCTCATTACACTCGCGATGTCAACCCCTACGGTGACAAAAGGCAATTCACCACAGTAAACTCTTATTGTAGGGTGGTGTTATAGCGACATCTAGTGGCACAATGTATGCACAGTGGCACAATGAATGTATGTTCCGACTAACGTCGAAATTCGGTTACGACACATTCTCAGGAACGGATCTCCGTTGTAACACGAGGACCCACTGTATACTGTATATTGTGCCTGTAAAACAAATAAATAAATACATAAACCATGACAAGCCTACATATATGAACTGATCATGTACAGGATGCATATTATACTATTATTTTTTGTCATTTGTGACATATTCAGAAAACACACGAAAGAAAAAACTGAAAGAAACATCATTGCTGAAATATTATGAAATATTATGAAATATTATGTTGAAATTAGCATAATGCATTGTGTCTTTTTTCAGTTTTGATGCTACCACGAGCACCGCTGGCTGCTAGCAGAGTTCTACATCGGGTGAGTTGTCATACTGCTGCCACAAAGGTGTCCAGTAAAATCTTGAGAGTTTGCAGTGAAGTTGCTTACTGTAAACTGGATTAATCTTGAAAGTAGTGTGTGTCACTCATGGCTATGAGTGATCTCACACTGGTATAAGCAAAGTGAAATATGAAGATAGTTTTGGAATTTCTTTATTTTATTATATTATAAGTGTGTGTATGGGTGGGGGTGAGGTGAGATGCAACAATAATCCACTGCCTAATTAAAACTATACTGTAGTTAAACCAATACAATTTAAGTAATGAGGGATGTATCTAAACCACATCTACTGTAAATCTCAGAGAGGATGCTGCATGTTTTTGTATACTAATTAGAACACTTGAACAATCTATGAAAGCCTGGAAAAACTCGATAAATAGCTTAAAAACTGTCATGTAATAAAAGGTGCACATGTTGCTAAACTCACCGATAAAATCATCTATATCAATTTTGCAATTAAAAGCTGCTGATATAAATACATGTAGTGCAAAACAAAATTATGAGAATAATGAAATAATTATTGATGACACATATGCATGATCAGTGGGCTGAAAATCAATACATTTAATGGCCATTATAAAATTACATTATAAAAATTGGTAGCATTTGGCCTTGTCCACTTGTTAGACTCAGGTGTAAATCCCAGCTAAAGCATAGCACAGTGGTATTTTCCTCCCCGTTCCTTCCTCTTTGCTCCAGCTCAGACATCTTTTTTGTGATTACTTTTAAGTGCTTAAAAGAAATTGGTCGTGATACAATAGCAGCAAGACCCCATCTTACATAAGCACACAATGTAATGCCTTTATTTATAGCTGTAAAAATGCTCCAGAAAATGCCTGCAATGTCTTTTACTCAGCCGTCACTTCATTCATGTGTCATATTAGTGCAGGTCGGAATAATGGAAAATAATGAACATGCATTTATCATCTCGCAATGGTGAAACATTAAATTAGCAAATAGGGTTAATTCTTTTTTAAATTCAAAAGTGGCAAACGAAAACCTCCTTTGCAGAAGCCTTTGAATAAAGTGAATAGAAAAACATGGGACCACAAGGAGGAATTGACCTCACTGCTGCTCTGCTCTGCTCTGCTTAACCTTCTGGCCTCTTTAATTGAATCATAGATGCCTGCTGTTGTAGTGGAAGTTGAATTGCTCATTTTGTGAGAAAGTACTCAACGTGGTTACACTCTAAAGTTTGAGCTGAAGGCCTTATGGTATTGCTTTGTTTTGTTGGATCTTTTTGCCCTATTTTTGGGGAACAATGTACGAGAAAAATAATGTAAATATTTAAATTTTTTCGGAGATGCAAGTTTTGAATCTGCCAAACAATCTGAATGTTGTTTGTGTGTATTTGTGAATGAGGGACCATTTGTTGTAACAAAACACAAATTAGCTGCATATCAGTGTTGTCATCTGATGGTTCTGTGATAGTGTGGGGTTAATACATGTGTTTGCACTGCGGACACTTGGAAGTGTGTGATTGTGTCGACAGTGCACTTTATGTTTAGATGCTGATGAATACCTTGTTTGCCTCTGTGTACTCAAGTCTCCCTGCAAATGTGTGCTTGTGAAGTTTTGGTTTTAGTTTGCCTTCCCACCATACTACATGTTTTTATGTATGACATCAGAGTGTGATGATAATCAGCAACCTGCCTTCTTGGTAACAGTGTTTGTCATTCAGACTAAAAGAGCATGTTCTACTGTAGGTGTATGTTACCTGAGCAGCACACTCCTAAACCCCTCTCATTTACATTTAGAGTGAATGCCATACTGTCAGCAAAGCTCTATTCCACTTGGACAAAGCCCCCCACAGCCTCGCTGCCACCTACTTTGCAGAACACAGAGAGTAAACAATAGTCTTTGTGATGGGGAGGCATCTAACACACTAATTTAGCATAACGGCAGAGCCCTTACCAGAATGATAAGTATTACTTTGCAGGGTCGATGGCGAAGGCTAAATCTCAGCATGTCAAAACTGGCAAAATTGAACTTTTTTTCCAATGAATTTTGAAAAGCAGCTAGAAGGGGTCTATTTATTGTATATTAGGGGTTCTTGAACCTTTTCGTATCAAGAAGCACCAAATGGAGCCACATCAGACCACGGAATCTATCCGATGACATTTTGCTGCAGTTTGACAGTTTGATGATTTAGCTGAAACCGGTTTTTGCTTTGAAACGATGTGAGAAACCAAGACTGTGACAATGTCGGAAGGTTTGGAAGGTCACTACTTTAGAAGCCGTCCAGAAGCAAGCCCCCCCCACACACACACACACACTGGCAACCAAATACAGAGGTCCTGTTATATTCCCATTAAGGGCTGTTGTTATGTTGCCTTTGCTTGATTGCATTGGAGATAAGCTGAAGTAATGCTGCCGCTGGGTGTGTTTTTTGCATAGCATGGTGGTGTGCTTGAATCAGACGTGACATGAAACATAACAGCATCTGTTTGTCCTGTTGCCCCGCAGTCCCTTTTACAGACACTGATTCAGTGTGACTTCCTCTGCTGCTGGCGTACAGGTGGAACAACAGCGCCTTCCAATTCTGCTTTAATACAAGGGTGAAAATGTGTCTCAGGTCAGACAGTTTTAGCAGATCCTTTAACTTTGCGTTTGAGTTGGCGGATTGTCTTACAATGAGGTCAGTAAAACAAACGATTTCTCTTGACAAATAACCAAGGACTAAATCATAGTTTGGTAAGGTTTGGCGAAAACATTTCCACAATGTATCTTTATTATTGTTACAAAGTTTTGGGAAAGCTGCTGCTGATATGGTTTTCCGGGTTTTATCCAAAAGTCTGGACAAGTAACATAAAAGGTTGTGTAACTTGGACTTGGAGACAGAGACAGTATTTTTGCACCTGCTGCGTTTGCAACATTTGTTAACTGACCCACAGAAAAAAAAACAGTGAGGCTGATGGTAATGACATTATTGTGCTGATAGATTATAAACCGAAGGGACTGCATCCACTGAAACAGAGAAAAGATCAATAGAGATAATTCAATTCACCCCACAGATGGCAATGAAGACTGCACCATAATTCACGGAAGTTGATCCTGTACTTGTTCTTATTACTCATTCTCAACTAATAGTTGTTCAGGTACAAGTGTGCCAACCCTATAAGATAATACTTTTTTTAGTCCCTCACTGGGAAAAAGTACAGTGTAAAGGTGCATTGTTCAGGTTAGCAACTTTGCAGAAGTTAGAAACTTTTTTTTTGGAAACTTAATAGAACTACAGAAGATTGTTTTGCTTCAAATCTTTGCTTCCAAAAAAACAACAACAATTTCTCAGTTGAAAGTGGGAGAGTATGAACAACGCCATTAATTAGAGTGCAGAGGCAGGTGCAGAAAAAAGGTCTAACAATAGCATCCACAGTAGCATATTTACTGTCAATATGTGCTCTCAAAATGTTCAACTTCAATTAAAAGCACATTTTCTACTGTAATTGGCTAAAACTCCACTACCCTAAAGCTGCTTTTGCTTGTCTCTATCTCATGCATCACATGTGTGCAGGCATTTGGTCTCACCTGATGCAAAATGATTTAAAGTTCCTTTTGTTTGTCGATCACGGAATAATATAACTTTTATTAGTTGTGTTACTTTTGGGCTTACACCAATGCAGCAGAGGACCAAGGGTGCTCCATCTTTGCAGGAGGCACTAATTATCCCTCTAAGAGATAATAACTGTATTTATCGTCTGAGGTGTTCGTTTTCTGAAGGGTTATTTATCAAATACCATGCGGGATTAGAAAATCAATTCTGAGTGTCACAAATTAATTTGCAGCCATCATCTCACTTGTTCCCATGAGGCAGCAGGCAGCAGAAGCACCTTACTAATGTGGGGAATGGTGCTGCATTGATTTATTCTTCCATATCTACCATATCTAATGAAGAATGCTAATGTGAGCTGTGACGCAAGAATAAACATGGACCGGTGTGAAGTCTCTATTTGCTGCGGTTATGGTTTTTCACTTACTCAGTCGTCAACATGTTGCCTTGTACTAAGCACATCTTAAGGCTGAAGCAGGTGATGACCAAACCAGTTTTATGTCTACAGCCAAGTATTGTGCATATGTTTTCCCTTCTAATGTTCCTCATTAGATCAATGGGAATCGATGTTACGACATTTTCCAATGAATCATTGCCAAATGTAGTCTGACTGTCTCTGCAGTATTTCTGGGATACTGTGAAGTTGAGTCACAGAATTGGAAAACCAGCTGCTGCAGTCAAGTTTATTTAAAGTAAAAAAAGAAGAAGGTACTTTTCTGTTGTGGCATTTACTTTCGAGAACATTTGACAAGGTTTTTACAGACAGAATAATAAAAAGATAAAAGGTGAATTCGGGAATTGAGAGAGACTGAACAATTAAAGAAAGATATGATGTAGTGAACTTTATTTTACTTTTTTTATTTTAAAAGTGCAGATTCTGTGTGCCATCTTACCTAGCTGTCTAAAAAATATTTTAATGTGGCATGATTAACCTTAAAATATCAGTTACACACATAGTACAGTAACAGGAATATGTGTATGTAGTACAGTTTGTGCAGTTGGGCCTGAGCCCATTTTGGTTGATGCGTTATAATATAAACCTTTTGTAAATGTTAATAGAGTCACTGTCTTGATTGATCACTTCTCCTGTTTGAATTATGATGTAAACCACAGTCAGCTTAATAATGCTGCAGATGCTATGAGTGGAAATTGCACAGTGAAAGTGAATGCTGTACAGAAAAACAAATTAAATGAGTGATTTGAAAATATTCTGGATTCATTTAGCATTCATACTAATGCATTTTGGTAAAATAATAAAATTAAGGCAAAATTCCACTGATCTTGCTGTTACAAATTAAAACATTTTACTAGGGGTCAGGGTGATTTAGTGATATTGAGAAAACAAGTTCAATTATGCTTCTGTTGTCCCATTTACTGAGATGTACTGCTGTCTGTTCACATACGAAACAGTACAAAGAGCCAGTTATATGGAAAAATGCCTTTGAGACAAATCAAAATCAAAGGATTTAATGGTCATAGGTGCAGTTAAAGACAAGATCGTTCCGGTCGTTCTTTGCCAACAACTCTGATTGCTGTTTATCAATACAGAAACGTAGGTGTAAAATAATAAATAAACAATAAAAAGTGCAATATAAAGAGTATAATGAATGCAGACACTTGCATATTGATAAACTGCGTGGTACATGTAAACAAACATTTCTATCCTGATGGGTGGTCTCCTGGATACCAATACATCCAGCCAATGGGCGGGAGAGCTCGCTGAATGGTTTGATTATGTGAAAATGCCACTCTCTGCAGGAAATGGCACCACACAGTGATGCAACTGGTTGAGGTATGCTCTCTGTCATGCTACTGTAGAAGCTGCTGAGTGATCCTATCTGTGGTGAGAGAGCCTGCCGCCTCGCCTCTGCTCCAGTTTGTCACTGTGATCAGATGATTGGTTGTGATGCCGTTAGTAAAATTCAACACAGTGTTCTCATGCAAGGTGACTTCAAGGTGATGTTTTTTGTACTATTTACTGAAAAAAGTTAATTGTTTATCTTTAGCATCGCTGTTCACACACTTGCTCACTCCCCCATCGGCAGCTGCCATAGCAACAAAGGTTTGAATGCAGAACTTGTGGATGCGTTGGCAGTTGTAAGCTTACGTTGTAGTGTGCTTTCCTATAAGAATAAAGAGTTAGACCATGTGTGTTAGAGATAGAGATCTCTGTGTCTTAGTCATCAATTGTAGAGTTAGTCACTGTGGTCCCTCCACAGTTGAACCCACTGTGAAGAGATAGGAAAGTATGAGGGCAGACCCCACACCGCACACAGTCCAGCATGGATGCTATGGGTGTGGTATGTCGATCACTGAATGTAAGATGTCGGTAGTCACATGACAGTTGTTTCCCTTTTTGACAGTTTAGGGAATCAGCCCTCATCTCCCCACAGTGGGCTATAGTAGAGTGACAATAGTGAGATGTTCCGCTAACCCACAGTTTTGTGTCTATCTGCTCCTTTGGACTCGGAGCCATTTTGCAATGGCTGGCGTGGACCCATGTGGCTCTCCAGGTCCTTGTAAACTTGTACACTCAAAAACTACAGAGAAGTATTTGCTGCTTGTAGATCCTGCTCAAATCTCCACTCGTCCTCATCTTTGTTCTCGCAGGAGGACTGCTACATGGAACAAATACTGCTGACTCTAAAAGAGAATTAGACACAGGAGTAATACCATCAACAACTTTTTCTCTCTTTGGTTACATATAGTTTTTCACATGGTCTGTATTCAGATTTTGGAGTATTTTAACTGGTGTCGCACCCTTAAAGAGAGAAGAATGGAGGGATGGATGTAGGATATATAGGATATGGGCAAAAAATAAATCTGGATTACTTTTTAAAATATTTGATAACGATAATCTGCAGATATTTTGTAAAATGTGACAAAACAAGACTGGCGAAACTATCGTACATGGTATTGTGCACCTATAGATGGATGGATTCAGAACAGGGTCGGAGGATCCAAAGGATCCAAATCTTGCAATTTGTCTGTGATATTTTGTCAAAGATGTTAAATGATTGACGTCATACGGCGTCAGGATCACAGCAAAGAGAACGTCCATCATGTCATGTGTTTAATTGATCTCTGTGAGGCTCTGTATCGGGCTCTGCAACTGCAACTGCACGTCTGAGTTTGTTCCAGCATGTGTCAGAGAGTGAGCCTGTCTCACTTATTAACTCTGAACCACTTCCTCTCGTAGTCTGTGTCTGGTCCCGTGAGCACATGAGCTGTGACATGCAAATCTTATTTATTCATGAAACTTGAGCCTGTGGGTGAAACTATCCCTAGTCATCCGGAGGGGTGTGGGGTGAACTGAGCCCACAGCTGTGCCAACCAACTGCCACTGGTAAACATAGAGCAGACTTTTTTGCCTGTACTTACCATCACTGGAAATCAACATATCTGCTTTATTTTGCTTATCAATTTGTCATCATCACATTTTAGAGTTGCAGTAGCCTTTGTGGTAGAGGTGGAGCTCTTGAGTTGACCATAGATCTTGCACTCTGTATGTGTGTGTTGGTTTGTGTTTGTGCATTTACCACTTCAATGTGTAGGTTGATCTGGGATGGACACAGTGTCACCTTCCCAATCCCGGGACCTCCCAGGCAGCCTGGCCTCCTGATGGTTGCTGTTCAGGAACTGCCATGTTGTCCTTTGTTGTGAAGTTGATCTACTCTTTTTACTTCTGGTCTTTGATTCTCTTCTCTCTGAGCTGTTTTAGCTGTTACATATGTTTCTACCCCATGGACCGTTGGAGCTTCCCGACCCACAAGGGAGTTTTTTTCTCACCATGGCAGCAGTGTCTGGCTTCATCTCATGAAGGAATACAGTTCTCTAATAAAACCTTAAAAAAGTTAAGCGTGGACAACTGATATTATGTTTCGACAATAGGGCATGTAGACAATTGTTTCCCAAAGGACTGCTTCAACATATACAAATATTCTAAGACTTCAGTATAAAACAATAAATTCTAAGACATCTGTTTATAGGAAGTTCATCATCACAGTATATCAGGTTTACAAAGTAACTAATATTATTCATTACATTACAGCCAGTGCAACTTTTTTTAATTAAATCAGAATAAAACCAATTTCCGTGACGTGCTCTCTCCTGGTGTTATTACAACAAAATAAAGAATAACGGACTGGATTAATGTGATTTTGATTTTGGGTTTACGCTCCTTAATAAAAAAAAAAAACGTCTTCCCTGTCAGCCATCACTTTTAACAAAGTTAACATGCTTCAGGTTCCTGCAATTTGAGATTATCTTGCTGTCATACATTATTGAAATTTGTTTGTGGTTGCATTTGTTGGTTGCCTGCAGAGCAAACACCAGAATGTGTACCACTTGTTTGTAGATTCAGATTCAGAGACAAAAGAGACCCCAAGTCCTGAGTTGACTAGATAATCTCTTCATATTACTGCTTGAGGCAGTTTCTTTGAATTAGTGCTTTGCTCAATAAACACTGGGTAGTGAGGGAAAGTGCTGCTCTCGTCTTGACTGTATTAGTGAGTTGAAAAGACAACATCTGTCAAATGAGCCCTCAAAAAATCCATTCACTGAGAAAACAAACAAAAAAAAAACCCTTCTCACCAAAAGACAGAAACTGCAGCTCGTGGAGAAAATACACTGGAAAAATAATGGCATGCACAATTTAATTCGTGGCGGACAAGTAGGCAGCAAACAAGCTCTGCACATAAACCGATAAGACAAAACACTGGGACCGGGGTGGGCACTCTGAATAGCTTTATAGCTCCATAACACTGCACGCAGCAGGGTGCAATGCACTATTGATATGATCCATTCCTCCCACAAGCATCATTAAAATGTTCTGCAACTTGTGCTACAGTAGCCCTTTGGTCCTATTGCCAGACCAGTCAGGGTGTTGCTCTTATGTATCAGCTGTGTGCTGGTTGCTCCTTCCTTGGATCACAGTCTCTTCTCTGATTCATTCATCAGCACTCATCACTTCTGACTTGGAACACACCACCTTCCACCACCCAACCAAGTCAGCCCATGTCAGTGTTGCAACAGGTCTTTACATTTGACCGTCTAACACGCTCGTCACTCCCGGTGGTTACAAGACAATCAACATGAATCCCTGTGTCTCTGTGTGGTCATGAATTCAGTCTATAACGCTAATGGAGTTTCAACTGTTTTCGACCACGACTGGCTCGTCTGAACGAGTGTTTGACAGGTGTTGTCTTTTTCTGTGTCACCGCCTCAGCTATTCTATCCCTCAGACTCTCCGAGACTCTGGCATATATCCTCACACTGCATCCGAGATAGCCTTTGTGATTTCTGCAGTTTATGTGACATGAATAAAAAATACCCTACAGAGGACAGCTGCATAGGATGTAAGGTTGTCTTGCATGGACAGGAACAACAACAGACCAGAGGGATACATGTTTTTTGCTTTCTTTCTTTCTTTTTTTTTTTTTGAAGAAGTCCTGCCGCTGGCTTTTCCTGTCAAAACCAGAGGAGGAGAGTACTACCTAACTACAACCCCCCCCACACCCGTAAACACACACACATACACACCATCTGTGTGTCTTCGAAAGAGCTGTAGAGCTTTCCGAGCTCAGCGTGAGAGCATTTGATATTCATAGAAGGGAAGAGGAAGAGAAAGTGAAACAACAGCAGGGGCACTGCCTTACGCGTGATATTACATTGTAATTATGATTTGGATGCAGGCACTGAGAGTGCACTATGGGTGCACAGCAAATTTACAAAAATGCACACACACACGCACACGCATGCGCACGTGTACACACACACACACACACACACACACACTGTAGAGAGGTGGGGGAAAGGGGCAGTAATGGCCTCACACTCCTTGGGTGCAGGCACTTGAAACTTCAAACTGCCTCTGCCTGCATCATTGCAGGAGTAATGTAGGGTCAGGCTGTGCAGCGCCTATTTCGAAAGCAGTGATATGAGGCTTGCGAGTGGGCTCCATATAGGTATTGACAGAGCTGCTCTGATTGGTTTGTTTACCATCAATATTTGCAGATGTCAATCTCAGCGCCTTTGAGAAAATGGATTTATCAGCATGAAACAGAATGTTCAAAGAGATGATTGGTATTAGGCTCTGCCAAGTAAGAGAGCCAGAGAGCCAGAGAGATGTGGTACACACGTGTACCTGAAAATACCACTGGTATCTTTACTCAGGCACACAGGCACCGAAGGGGAGATGATGAAATGCCCAATAATGTGTTCCTCCCAAAATAAAATGGATTCGGAGTGCTTGTTTCACATTGGAGACGTGCCAGTATAATTTCAAATTGGATTTCTAGAGCCTTTTTTTTTATTTTCAAATGCAAAATGAAAACCAGGTCTCAATAGCAGCAGTAGTCGTAGTAGGCAGAAATGAGAAGAGCGGTTTGGACACACTAATGCGACAAAGGAACAAACACATACATATGCAAAAAGCACTATAAAGCCTTTTAAAACAGTCCTATGGGAGTTTCCAATTCGATTAGTAACGGTTTTGAGGAGAGAGAGGGAGACAGAGAAAGAAAGAGCTGTCAGACTGCAATGCTGGCACATCTCCTCTGCCTCTTTTATCAAAGATAAGTAGTATTGATTTACTTTGAGGCTGTAAAAAGTATTCGTCTTAAGAGCTGACATTTAATAATCTCCACCTAATCCATGTTTTGCTGGGAGCCTCCTGAGATGCTGACGAGTCCTCTATTGTTCTCCTGTTCTCTCCTGCACCTACTGTATATCTAATGAAGGAGTCTGGCGTTGCTGACGCCAGTGGCTCATAGCTACAGACTCAAAAAAATAGAGGCACACTGTTTATCTGATGAAGACTGGAAGAATGTATCAACTTTGGGGCAAATGAACTTGCACTTCAACTCTGCTGTTTGGCCGGTTCTCATTTTATTGCATTGTCTCAAGTTTGGGTGTGTGTTTAGTGGAGGGTGAAGCTGATTTTGCATGTTGTCTATAACATTTTGTTGACTAGTCAACAATAGTTAATTTTTGTTTTCTGACTGATGTAAAACTTTTTTGAATCCAGAGGAAAAAGCCAGTATCTGGGTTGCATATTGTTATATCTGTGATACGTTATCTGGGAATGCGGATCCTTTCAGTACATTATCAAATTCCATTTTAAAAGCATTCGCATGAGTCTGTTGTCTAACTTCATCACAACCAGTGAATGACACACACAGTTTGACAGTTTCGCAGTTTCATTGTTTAACAATGGATCAAATGACACAGCATATGAAAAGTGTCACAGTGACCAACCCACAGAGAATTATTACTCTGCTCTGCAGCTCCCCTCAGCTCAAAAAGCATTCAGCAGCTTCTACTCTAATTGTTTTGATTTCATGGTTCAATCTCACTGCTGTCATCAGCTTTTGTTTGCAGCAGCAGGAGGAAGCTCATTTTGAGCAAAAGCGTTATGATAAACTCCCTGTGACTCACTAATAACAGCCAAAGTTAGCAACTATCTGATGAACACTGGAGCAGGTAATTTATTTATTCAGTTTTTCCATCCATCCATCCATCCATCCATCCATCCATCCATCCATCCATCCATCCATCAGCTATTCTGCCTATTCTTAGAAAGCTGCGGGGGGGTAAAGCCAATCGCAGGTGACGCTGTGTGAGAGGTGAGGTGTGCCCTGAACCAGCCAATCACAGGTAATTATGAGTCACCTATTAGCCGAACCTGCATGTGTCTGGACTGTGGGAGGGACCAAAGTGCCCGGTGATAACTTATGCAGGCAAGGAAAGATGCTGTGAGGCGACCGTGCTAACCACTGCACATCTACTACTGTTTATTTATTAACAGCTGCATTTTTCAGTCACCAGTGTGTTAAAACACTTATTTTCACAAAAGGAGAGCATGAGTCCAGTCAATGATGTCATCGACAATTATATAAAAAAAAACATGTTTATCACAATTGTTTTCTATAGCCTAACCCTTTAGTTGGATTAAACCTCTACCGAAGGTTAGGATTTACATCCAACATGATAATGGAAGGATAATGACACAGCTTGGTTGCTGTTGTCAGATGTGATCTCAGCTCATCAGGGCAGAATGAGGAACATACATCACAGTTTGTTTCATGATTAAGATTCATGTGGGGTCAAATGTTTTTGATTTTTTTTTTCAATAACTAAAAGCGCTGCTGTTGCTGAGTCAGTCTGTAGCTATATAACTAACACTAATTTGCAAACACCAACACAAAAGGGAAAGGAACAAAAAAAAATGTTGCTCCCTGTGTGTTTGTTCAGATCACAGTAAGACTAAAGGACCAAATGAATAGTGTGTGGGAATAGCAGAGTCCAGGCCCCGCTGCTGTCCATTAGCAAGACTCTGCTTTCTCCCAGCTGGCCCCCGGTGCCCGCTGTCTCTGTGGCCGTGCTCTAAACACAACACAACAAATGAGATGTGACTTGTGATGGCATTCTCTTCTATTTATACTGGTTGGGACGACATTGACGGAGAGATGCAAAAAAGTGCACACCCGCTGCTTGATGAGGTCTGGTGGCTCCTCGAACCCATGGAGGAGCCTGTGTAATTTTCACCATCACATCTGAAGGTGTGAGGGAGACCTCAGTCCCCCACAACACACACACACACACACACACACACACACACACACACAGAGAGAGAGAGAGAGAGAGAGAGAGTGCTATCCTTACCTACCTTATCCCCAAAGGCGAAGAAAAACAGTAGATAATTACCTAGTGTGAAATTTCTTCACAGTCCGTCTCCGACACACTTTGTGTGTCACAGAAATCATATTTGACTGCATTTTTTATTTTCGACATGCAACAAGGCTACTGTTTTGATGCTTTTGAAATCTGAGGTGCTTTCTCATGGGTAAAGGAGCATTGCTAAAAATACTGGTTGTCTTTCTTGATTTTCTTTCGTCGCAAAGACGACAGACAGGAGCCCCGTACAGGATTTGACATTGGATAGATGCTGAAACAATAACCTGAAAGTTCTGTAGTGTGGGCTTATATTTATCAGACTTTGTGAAATTTTAGACTTTTCATTCATACAGTTATCTAGTTCTTGACTCTCACTCAACTAAATTAAGAGTTAAATTCATTTATCAAGCTTTCAGTGTCAGCACAGCTCACCTTAGGGTTTGTTAGCAGATTATTCCTCCAACATCATCCAAGTAATAATTGATATCTTTATAAATGATACAAATAGTGCAGTTGATTTCAAAGGGAGACATCGAGATTTTTATATAATTATTTACTTGTGCAAGAACGCATCAAACGTTTAATGGTATATGTTTATCTATGATTGGACATGAACTCCTAGACAGTGATCACTTTAAAAGTTGCCATTGAAACGGGATAATGAGCTTGACAGATGTGTTTTATTTCGCAGACTCACAGTGAGGCACTTTGTCAGGCCTATGGACTCTTGAGTGCTTTCTGGAACTTAATTCTCACAAGTCTGATAAATACATGCCTGGTCTTACATATACTGTATCTCCAGCGAATTGCAAAGAGCTTTCTGATACCCATCGAAAACAACCCTGCTCCTGGAGGGATTTCCGTCTGTCATCAAATATTGATCTGAGTGGGAAATTCTCCTCATACCTAAAAGTACTGTACACCCCACCTATTACACACCACACACACACGCTGAAGAATCCTGCTTGGCAAAAGGCTCCATCCCTCAGGCCTCATTTAGCCATTGCCCTCGTGACTTCAATATATGCCATATATGCCATATATGGGGGAGACGGGCAGTAGAGTAGGGTTGAGGGAGCATTGTTTAAGAGCGAGGCTGTGGCAGGATTAATGATCAGAGTGGCAAACTTGGCTTTTGCTTGCATCAGATAATCAATGGCGTTGAGCGAGGCAGACGTGCCCGTCCGACGGAGAAGCTCGACGAGCGCCGTGAGAGCGCGAGACTAACCTGCTCTCATTTCTCAACAAGACAGAAGGCCCCTCGCCGCTGAGCTGACAAGGCGAAACACTGCGGGGACCCAAGTTGAATGACAAGGGCTTTTATACAGTTTAATGATTTTATTAATCCGATGAGCCAAACACTCCTGTCACGAGTCCCAGTGATATTATTTCTCTTAAATAGCTCATCAACATCATCAACACCTGTGACCAGGATCAGGCTGAAGTTAACAATTCGTCCAATTTGGTGCAGAAATAAGCAGGAGATCTGTTACAAAGAAAACACAGCACTGGAATGGTAACACTTTTACTGAAAACAAAAAGAAGGGGGTTATCCAGAACTACAGAACATTTAAAATTATGCTGGTTCTGTTTCCCCCTTTTTAGATATTTTTATAAAGCAGAGATTTCAAAGACACCAAGCTGTGACTGACATCTTGGTTTGTACACGGTGTTTAATTGTATTTTCTGCGTTTTCCATGGGATCGCGAGGTTGACTAGTTGTTCTGTTTATAATGCTGCGCTGCTTCCCTTCTTGCCTTTGATCTGACTTTTTATGCTCTTGCATAAATGTCTGCTTTCATTTTGCAAATGCACTCTGATTTCTAATAGGGGATGAAAATGGTCGTCCGCTGCAAGACTTTCTCCTTTCATCATTAGTAAGCCAACGCCACCATGAGAAAGCACAAATCAGAAGTAAAGGGTCACCATGCTGACATCTTTACGGTGGAGTCGGATGCTTAGAGGAGAAAAAGTTATCACACAATACAAAGTGTGATTGTAAAAGTGGATGTTAAAATTCATATCACAATTAAATCAGTGAAAGAACGTATTGGTCACTGAAAGTATTTATTGCTGATGTAATCTCAGAGAAAGAGCATGTGCACGTGCTGAGATACAATCTCACATTGTGTATACCATCCTTTTGTGTACATTAAGCTACTTAGGTTACTGTTTACCATGAAACCATAGATAGTAGATTTACTGGAGAGTTTTGCAGCATACAGACATTATCATAAGACTTGGCACTTTGGCCGAGAAGGTGCTGTCTTCAAGTTCACGTAATCTCTTCATGTAATACATTATGTTCAAGGAATGCATTGAAGCCTGGTATTGGTTATGAGCAACTGAATTGAACTGTGTTGGTGCAGAGTGTAAAGGGGATTTTAGATGCATGCTTCCACACCAAACCGGTGGAAAGTTAAGTGTAAACGCGGATTTGGTCTCTCTTAAAAATGAGACTCTGCCTCAGTGAGATCAATGGTATAAATAAAGGTTGACATAAAAACAAAAGTTCAATGGTGGAGCACGCTATGTGGCAGTTAAAGTGAAGTCTTAACAGTAAATATGTGCATGTGTGGGTGGCATAGTGATGCGGTGGTTAGCACTCGAAGGTTTAGTCGGGGATCTTTTTGTGTTGATTTTGCATATTCTCCCTGTGTCTGTGTGGGTTCTTTCCAGGTTCTCCTGCTTCCTAGCACAGTCCAAAGGCATGCATATTGGAGTAAGGCTAACTGGGGACTGTAAACTGACCAAAGACCTTGCATGGTGTCAACTGGAATTGACTCTAGTTATCCCCACAATGCTCAAAGAATAAGTGTTATAGATAATGGTTGGATGAATATTTTGTTATATGACTGTGGTTATTTAATTGTTTTATAAAATTTATTTTGGAAGATAAAGTCTTCAATAAAAAACATATCTCTTTCAGAGTGTTTAAACTTTGATTTTCTAAGTGCCTTAGATTGCTGTGTTGCACAAAAGGTGCTTCATAGCTAAAGCCTGACTCATGATCGATAAAGAGTTGTCAAACCAGAATGATTCACTACCGCCATCTTGCTTTCTACGGTCTTTTGAACTCTTCGGGTTCTCTTCATCATAGCTTTACAAGACGTAATATTTCATACTGAAAGGCTCCAGTCGTCATGTTGCTATTCCAACAAATCTATAAATCTGTCTAGAACTGGCAGATGTATGCAACTGCAGGACAAAAGGTCAGTCTAACAGAATCCTTTTAACCTTAACTTGTTCTTATCATATGGCCAGTTGCCTTCAAGGTGGGTCACTGTTGTGATGAAACGGCCATTAGCTCCAGCCGCCTGACCTTCCAAAGGAAAACTGTCACAAACTAAGTTCTCGCAAGTATCCGGCTTCAAAAAAACCCAAGATCAATCGAGCTGACTCAAGTGTTTTTACGAGTGCGATTCTCAGTCAAGAGTGTCAGTGTGTGATTATACCTCCATCTATCATTGTGATGGGACCGAGTATTGGCTGCTTGTGACAGACACTGAGGAATAAGACTCGACTTTAAGACAGACTTCACATACTCACTAGATCAGCAGTCTGGAGCATTCACGAGAGGCGACAGGAGCTTAGCTTTTTTCCTTACCCTCTGAACAACCTCTTATTTTATAGTCCAGGGCTTCCTTTTTTTCCTGAGTTTTGTTGCGGGTGTTTCGGCCCGTGCCATGCCATGAAGCCCCACTGCTCTCGCTGGCTGATAGTGGTGAAGTATTTAAGGATGATTAGAAACTGTACCGAACTTCAGCATTAAAAAGCCTCAACTGGAGATAAGTAAAGGTATACACAATGTAGACGCTAAACTGATGGATAGATACTTTCTCTTTCTTCCCTTCTGCATGGGTTTTTAAATTGGGTACCGAAGCTATTCTGAAATGTAAACCCTTTTTATTATGTTGCGCAGCTATGCCTTGCATTTCTCCTTAGAGAAATAAGGTATAGTCTTTGAACAGGCGAACAGCATGTAGGGTCCCCCAGAAGAATAGACGATCCTCAAATTAACTATCCTCACTAGTCTATTGTTACAATTCCAAGTTAGTGAAGCTATTCCTTACATAGGGCCAGCTGTTGTCTATTTTCCTTTCATTTGTTGTAATTTGGAAAGAATCGACTTAACGTCTCATTCTGACAAGAACACGTTTTACTGATATGGATTGTTGTAAGGCGAGCTTAATTGATGCTGAGCACTGCAGCACAGTCCTCAATGAAAACGCGGTGAAACAAGTGAATGCTTGACAACCTGCCGTGGCAGAGCTGCTCCTCTTCGACACGATCATGTTATTGGAGACACACTGTCTTCAGAGGCATGGCTCGAGCTTGGCCTCAGTTATTTTCTTGTCTTCTCAATGAGTCGGCTCTGTCTGTCGCTCTAGACAGGTTTATGCTTGTCAGAACCACTGTTTGCATGGTGACTTCATTTGAATAATAGGCAAGAAAAAAAAATGGCTGAATACTTTGCTGTTAACCTTAATATATTTCATTTTTTGTCTGATTAAATTACATGTTTCACTGAATCTTAATTGCTTTTTTGTAATTCTGCTTATGTGATCTGATTTGCAAATTTCACTGGGACTGGTACTGCATTACTTTGAATATCAAGAAAAGTCAGATGGGCCAACAAGCTTCCCACTATTTGCTCTTAAAATTTTAGCAGCATAAGACAGAGTTCACTGACTTGGAGGATTATAATTGTCAAAAAGGAAGAGTTAAATTGTTCTTTAAAAAAAGACTTGAATGTATTGCCTTTCTTTTGAACTCAATTTTGTGAAATGGAGAAAAGAAATTAGACTTCTCCCCTGAAAGCCTTTGCCTCATGACCCACACTGTGATTTTTATTTCCTCTTAAAGAGGACGGTCAGTCCCAGGTAAAGGTCTGATGAAAATTTGGGCATCTCTCCAGTGATCATCTGCTGTCAGATTTGTGCCTAAAATGCATTATCAGCTGTAATTAATCGAACAAAGTGATTAATCACGTTTAGCTTTCCCCTCTGTTTGCATGCAACCTGTCAAAATCAATTATTTGTGGGATAAATCATGACTCTGGGGATAGATGTGGCAAGAGCGTAGCCGGGTGCCTGATGAAGACTGATGACAGCCCTAAACATGGGACATGACAGTGGGAACATGGTGGAGATTGAATCCGTAACCCTCTGAGCACATCATAAATTAGCTCTTTCAAAATAAAATGATTGATTTGCATCGCTCGCTGCCGTACCTGGAATTGCTGTCCCTCACAAAAACAAACCAGATGATGCCAAGTATTATAAGCTAGTGTTATGTTATTTGAGGCTGGTCTCTAGACCAGATTTCTATTTTTCTATATCTGAACAATCACATAGAAACATCTAGATGAAAGCAGAAATCTGACACTGTATTGTATACTATGTGCAAGTCATAGAAGTGACCTCCAAACCAAAAACATACTGTGTGTAATTTTTGAGATTTTCCTTAAAAACAACCAAATAAACAAACAAAAACATTCTGGGTTTATAGTCTTGATTATGATGTTTCATATGAAAATAATTGACTGGAGCGAGTGAATGGTCTTGATTTGCTTTGTAGATACAGTACATTACTGGCTTTGTGTAAAGGCGTGACACGATAGGGCAATCGCCATTTCATTGAGACCTAATAATAGGTAGATCAATATTGAACAACACAGGTAAATGAACAGAGCAGAGGTTTCCTGTCTGACTCTACTTTTACCACTCATTTTCTCAGCAGCTGCTCATCTGAGTACCCAACGAAATGCACTGTCCACTGTCAAATGCTTTGGATGAGCAGTTTTGAAACATCATTTTGCTACATGTTATGTGACATGATGGAAAAAAGACCACAAGGCCAGTGCAGCATCTGCAATAGACCCAGTTTGCATATCATGTCAGTTTTGTAGGATTTCTTAGGATATTAGGCTGTGGGGCTGTGGGGTCCTGGCCTCTTTCCCATGTTGTACCCTCAAGGTGATGGGTTTTCCTGTCGGGCTCACACACATGCTCACATGCTCACATGCATGTACATGTGTATATATATATATACATATATATATATATATATGCATATACAAATATATGCATGTATGTATGTATGTACAGTGTGTGCGTGTGTGTCTAAAATAATGAAAACCCCTTTCTGGATTCCTACCACTTTCACATACATAGTGGAGCCACAGGATGAAAAATGATGCCTGCATATTGACTCTCCCACAACCCAGTTGTATAAAGTTTCAGATAGACACAAACAGTCACTGCTTTACATTAAAAGTATTCACCTGGCAAGCATGGGCTTGGCAATTGTACAGTGTGTGCGTGTGTGTGTAAAATAATGAAAACCCCTCTCTGGATTCCTACCACTTTCACATACATAGTGCAGCCACAGGATGAAAAATGATGCCTGCATATTGACTCTCCCACAACCCAGTTGTATAAAGTTTCAGATAGACACAAACAGTCACTGCTTTACATTAAAAGTATTCACCTGGCAAAGCATGGGCTTGGCAATAATTATGAGCCAGCCACATCAAATGCAGTTTATTGGTTAATGAGGACCACAGTGACTGCATTAAAATTGCATTTCGTTGCGTAAAGTTCATCTGTGCTCTGGTGCCAAAAACTAGTGTGCGCTGCATTGTGTGGTTGCGTTTGGCATTATCAAAAAGGCCAATCCTTCACTGACTCCCCTAAAACAACTGACTTGCCCTAAGCATAAGCATAAAAGCGCAGATCAGAGGCACAGATCAGATGCTGGAAGGTGACAATAAAATCAGCTGTATTGAAGGTTTGAAGGCCCATCAACAGAGAGGTGAACAAGAACTGGTTAATTTTGCTAAACAGCAGTGATTATGTCTGGATGACTCATTGACCAGGGTTTTGACATTTCAGCAATATCCTGAATAAACCCAAGAAAACAGAGATGCTTAAACTAAACGCTCAGGGTCTCCGTACTTGTGTCGGAGGGAAATGAAAATAGTGAAATACAGCCCACTTATAATACGTTTTATCATTTCACATGACAGATTATGACAGCTGCAGATGTGTAAATAGTGAAAACTACACAGTTGATATTTCAATTCCTTGCTCTTCCCAAGTGGGTCATGGAAACACGGTGTGTCTCTGAGCAGGAGGTAGTGGGGTCTAGACAAACTGACAGGAGCCTCATGTTGACACAGTCGTCTTTCCAGGTCAACACTCAAGGTGCTTCACCACGGTCGGGCCTGTCATCTGGTATCAGTACCCGTGTCTCGCTCATACACTTATGAACAAGCCCTCACACCAGTCTGGACTGTGTCACATACGCACACGCACAAGCACACACACATTAATGTATAGACACAGTATATGCACAGAAACACAAAGCCACAACACGGCTACAGAGGACTATTGGGGCTGAAAAATTCCCCGGGTTGATGGGTAGTTATGACAGGTGACAGAGTGCTGCACACTCAGACAAATGGAGTCTGGCAGCTTCCCCACAGAAAGACTTGCGGCTGTTTCTTTTATTTTTTTCCCATTTTTTATTTTTTTTTATTTTGTTGCTCCCTGACTGAGTGCTTCTGACTTTTAGCAAACATCCATTGTTTACCTCTGTTCTGTTCAGTCTCACCTCAGATGACAAGCCATCCGTGGAGAACCACTCGCTGTTCAGTCTCTCCTTTTTTTCTGACTGTCTTCCACCTTCTCCGTTTGCTTTCCTCCTTTTAGCGCCCATCCCTTTCCAGGCCTTTTTCATCATGATTAATGGACTTTAAACAGCCAAGGTGTCAGGAAGTTCACTGTCATATAATTAAGCCTGGCAAAGCCCACAGTGAACTCAGGGAACTATCATTTGACAGGGAACAATATCTGCCCATGACACACTCCGTTAATCCGAGCAAATGTTCAGATTAAGATAAAAAAAATAAATAAATAGAGGCAGAGTCAAAAGACATGAGATGGAGTGATATAGTGACTGGTGATATTTGGTAACCGATTAAATAAATCTTGCTTCAATACAGTGACCTGCTGAATATTATGCACTAAAAATCAGTGTCGTCTTTTACACCAGGCAGTTAAGTGAACCAGTCTCTGCAGTTATGATTTAGGCTGATTCCAGATTTACAGCTGGCATTAAAATGCTTCTCGGCTACTGATTTCTCTCTTGCAGAAGTAAGACTGTTGGTCACATAACTTTCTTTTGCAATAGTTACATAATCTTAAACCAGTCAAGTGTCAGGAAAACCACATCCTCTGCAGTGTTTCCTCAGAGAAGTAGATTTTTTGTTGTGCATCTGGCTTACCACATACAAGACATGCTTGTTTATTTCTTGTCCAGCAGGATGCCAGTTCTTCCTCACTGTTTTTACTGGAATTTTTCTTCTGTTCTTTTTATGGATAGACTATCTTGCAGTTTTTTTGGTAAATCTAATTCACTTGACCTGGAAGAAAAAAATCACTTTGGATTGGAAATAAAAGCGATTACAAATAAACAAAAGTATTTTTTAATGAACAATATAATTTATCGTCTTTAAATTTGCAATTTGTAAAGCAAAATTTATTGTACTTGTCATCACATGGACGCGGTCTGCAGCCAGACGTTCCCAGCAAACCCTTACTTTCCGTTTGGGTCTCCCAAATCTGTCCGGCATCTTCACCCGGGAGTCCGAGAGATTGGCTGATACAATCGACTACAAAGTCGATCATCCACCGTCGACCTGAGGAATCTAAGTGCCAGGTGCACTCGTGGACATCATTATATTTCAACATGGTGTTTGTTATGGACAAACTGTGATTAGCACAGATGTCCAATGACTGAACACCACTCAAATTCAGATCGGGGTGGCCTTTCCTCCCAGTTACACCTCTCAAGGTCTCACTTTTGTTGTCCACATGTGCATTCAAGTCCTCCAGTAAGACATGTAGTCCAAGGAAGGAACACATTCCAGTGCCAGTCCCAGGCAAAAAGGGTGGGAAATCTGAGCTGCTGTTCGGTAGATAAGCACAGACTACAGTCAGTACTCGTGACCCGACCAGAAGGTGCAGGGAAGCTACCCTTTCACCCTGCTCCTCTTTCCTGGGGCAACTGCATAAGAGGGGGTCCATCTCCTCTCAATGAGTTTGGTTCCAGAGCCCAGACTGTGTGTCGAGGTGAGTCCGAATATATCTACCCGGAATTGCACAACCACCCTCACCTCCTCAGGCTCCTTCCCAACCAGTGAACCAGTTCCATGTCCATACAACCAGTTCCCACAGCCAGAGATCAGACTGCCAAGGCCCCCGCCTTGGCCTTATTTCCCTTCATATGGATCTTTGGCCCATTCTTTGTCTGGCCCCTGACCTAGAACCAATTTGCCATGGGGCTGCTGCCACAGACAACACAACTCCTGGGATCATTAGCATACTCAAACCCCTCCACCACGATAAGGTGATGGTCCACAGAGAGGTCTTGTCTTAAGTCGAATAACCTTGTTAATTTCGTATCATATTTATTCAGCATCATCCAACATTTACTCTATTTATCATTTACGTTACAATGTTAAATCAGCTAAACCTCGGGACATTTGTGAAAGCATTCCAGTCAGTCCTCAGTAAACTGCTGATTTTAGGCTTAAAGAAAATTAAAATGAAAATAAGCCACAAAGTGACAGGTTGTATTCCTATGAATTTAGAAATGGTGTCAGGTTTGTTATTAATTCAAGCAACACGTCCAGACATGAAAGAGGATAAAACATCAAGTGAAGGCAGCGACATTAGCAAAATTAATGCAATCGAATGTCTCACCTGACATGTTGGTTTTATTCTGTAATTTTGTAGGTTTTAGTGGTTTTCGGATTTGTGTTTTATAGGCCCGATATAATTATAATAGATTCTACATTACCATCCGCACGGTGGATACTGCTCCACAGGCTAAAATCAATCTCTTTTACTGTGTGATTTTCATATTAATATAACGAGTAGACACTGCAGAGTTAACGTTTTGCTGGATGGGTCTATTCAGATTTGACCTGCAAAGACATGGCCATCACATTCGTGTGACAGTGTGTGCTTTAGCATGGATTGCATGTTTAACACTCAAAATGTCAACCTGTCTTTAGTGAAAGGTTGGCCACCATGGCTGACTCATCTGCTGACTTTCTATGAGACTGCATCTCCATCTGCAAATGATGTAGCATTGTACCCGTTCTTGTGATATATTGAGGGGTCGTGTTGCACCATTGCCTTACGTTTGGTTTCATATTTTTTATGTAATTTAACATAATATTATTCTGTTACCTCAGTTTGTTTTTGCTTGAGATTATTCTTCAGGTTTGTTATTTTCTTTCCTATGTTGATTTTTGCAGTTGCAGGACTTTGAAGTGAAGTCAAACTGCATTGCTGTTGCTGTCGTGTTCTATTCTGTCCAGCGTATGTTGTCCAGGTTCCTACAGCCATTGCATTGAAGTGCACATACCAACTTCATCATAGCACAGTTTGTGGAGTGAGCATTGGTACGCTGCCACTGTTTACATTAACCTGCAGGATGATTCGGGGATGCAGGAAGATAAATGTGCAGTGCAGACATCCAGGAAAAGGGCATTTAGATTATGTCAGTTTCTCTTGATTGTTCCTTTAAATTCATCTTTCTTTTTTCTCTAATACTCATTTTAATCACCTGTCTTCCCAATAATACTATATGGTAATTTAGACACAGTAACTTTTATTGTTAACTGAAGTCACTGTCTACTCCTCACCATGGTAACAGGGCCAGTGAAGGATGTACTTTTTGAAAACACCCCTTGTAAACACACAGTAAAACTGCTTCAATCCCTCCATGATCGAATTTTGTGAAGAATCAGCTTTTCCTCATTAATTTGACCGGAGTAAATGGAGAGCAAAATGCTTGAACGGAGCCATTTGACATCAGGGACATGAGCTACCCATAGATTCTGTTACCACTTCCAGGTTAGGGGCTTTGTGCTTCCATCAGAGATTATCTGGATCTCAGAGCAGGCTTATGGCAGATTAGTCAGTGGAAGTGATTGATTTAATTTACCTGCTGTGAATGAATCTGTCCTATGTAAACGATTGCTACAAGAATGACTGAAACTGAATTGCCCTTTGGGATAAATAAAGTTTGATTGATTGATTGATTGATTCATATAAACACAATAAACATACAGCTGTGAAGCAACACATCATTAAATCTGTGATAACCAGCGAACATAATGTCACAGAACTTAGACAAGTGTATTGATTCAAAGTAAGCCTTTGGACAAACAAGCCATTCTTAGGGTTGTCAGCATATCAATACATGTAAGCAAGTAATTATTGACAGTCCCTGACATTATTGATCTTATAAAGTTTCACTTTCAACCACAAATCCCCTCATGGGAAAGTCGTCTCATTGAGCAATACTCATTGGACACTTCTGGTTGTAACTGTCTGGCTCTGGTGAGATTTGGCAGTGCTGCAGACAAATGGCTTGTCATGGTTGGCTGTCTGTCAGAAGCAGGCAATCGGTCTCTAATGATTCTGGAAAGCTATAATTCGGTGTCTTTCAATCAATCAATCAATCAGTCACAAGCCACATTCTGCTCCCAGGTAGGGGAATGGAGCATAGTTAGCATAATTGATTTCCTGGTCTCTTGGGTGCACTGCAACAGGCTGGAAACACAATATTGACAATTAATCAGCTGTTGAAGTTTGTGTGGCAGATGTGTTAGCAAAGTGTCCATCCGATGTGGTGCAGTGATGCATTTTTAGTTCTGTTCCAGTTTCTATTCACAGTGGCTTTTTTACAAACAAACAGAGAGAAGTATACCGTGTGTTAAGTCAAACAGAATGTCAGATTGTCATTGTTATACAAACAGTCTTGGTGACTGTCCTCTTTCGCCATCAGGACATCACCAGGAACCAGATCCTGGTGAATGACAGCAGGTCATGGAGCATCTAATGTGCAAAGATTGTGAAATAACTGATTACACTGCCTAGTAAAGGAGACCCTCTGACGCTAAACAGTGGTGGTGGTTGATGTGGCTGCAGAGAAGTCTTAAGATCTACGAGATGGATGGGTGATGGATTAGCTTGGCTTGATCAGAATAATGAATATGGAGACTAGAGGTGAATGAGGGTCACAGCACTTGACTGAAAGGACACTGAAAAGTTAAGGCGACAATGTGATTTGTTGATTGAGGTCACTGAGATTATGGATGGATCTGGTTGGATTACAGGAAACACCCTGAGACATGTGTGAGACATGTTTGTGATGAACTCTAAACTGATTGCACTTGATCTAAGCTCCATTAGTATTGTAAATACACAGAAATGCAGAAGTGTGTGGATTCCCAGCTTTTTTTCTGCACATGTTGTAATTAGTCCATCTGGAGCACAAGATTTTGACCATTCTATATATTTTCACTTTATCCACTGACACCTGTGAAAAGGTTTTTTGATTTGTCTTTTGTTCCTGCTGGTGCATCGGTTCAAATCAGCTAAAATGTCATATCTTTCAAACATTATGGGCTATGTGATATAGAATCCTGCTGATTCAGCAGGCCATCAGCTGCCAAACAGAAAGTACTGAAGAGACTGCAGCAATTTATATATTTATTTCAGATGACTCACAGCTGATGTGAGAAGCAGGTATCACATGATTCTTCTCAGAAGTTTCTTTTGAGATAATGAAACGTGTGTTGGTCCTTGGCTACACAGTAACCAAGAGACCATTCCAGAGATGTGTAGATATTCCAGCCAATTATCTGATAACGATAATGGCTGCCACACGACTCCCATCACTCACTCTCACACACCTGTCTGTGCCTGAAGTTATAGATCTTTACAAGTTTAATGACTGACTGAGGTAATGTAACTTTCAGTTCTTTCTCTGTACACATTTATATAAATATATATAAACAATATATAACGTTTCTGATTCCTCAAGTGTTAAATCTAACAAGGACAGCTGTGGCGTTACTAGTGTTGAGAAAATTAATAAGCGAGAGCAGCTCATGCCATTTCAACAGTGACTGGAAAACACTCAGATGGCAGGCGATGTGGGGATATTGGACATTATCGCATTATCTTCTTGCTTTCAGCAAAAGGAACAACAGTAATATATGAAAGCTTCTCTGGGAAGTCTTGACATCTCTCCTCACCCCTTGCTTTTTTCCCTTAAGTGTAAAGCTGGTGTGGTATTGTACATATTCTCCAGGGACAGACAAAAAACCCTTAAAGTCTCTTTTTGTATCAAACCACCTTGAAATCACAAGAAAAGTGCTTCAGCTTCAGATGTGAAGTGTCAGATATTTGGCTCATTTCATTTTCCTGCTTATGTTGCCTTCATGATTTCCCAGCCGGGCTGTGGTGACAGTTAGTTAAATAATATCTTCCCTTCCTGACCTATCGCACATCCATGCAAACCACCTGCTGACAGTAGAAATGTATCTAAACGCACTCCTGTTTTTATCCCAGAAACACCTGGAGGAAGTCCTCCATATTTTTTCCCCCTCATTTGGATGACTGTGACTCACTCTCCTCTTCCTCTGCAGTTTCTGTAAAGGGTTTCTTTCCCCTTACAACTGATCCAAAATGCAGCAGCAACACTTGAAGGAGAAATGATCTCAGCTACCTGCGAGTTTCAGAATTGATTTTTCAAGATTCTACTTTCATGGCTCAGCTGGCTATGCCCCTTGGCTATATCACAATCCTTGAAGTCTTGTGCCAGCCGCAGTGCAGTTTAAGATCCTCAGGCTGGACCCTTTTGCTTCTTCGAAGGTCTTGATTGAAAAGAAGAAATTTTGACTTTCCGAAAAAAATCATGTGTGAGTATGAATGTAAATAGGGTGGTGTGGTGGGGTTTTTTTGATGGAGAATTTGCCCTTCAAACTAAAAGCTTAAAAAAACCATATTCCTTTGTCAAACTCTTGCTAGTTGACTATGGAAATAATTTTGTGTAGAGGCTGACACAAATTAAAAAGTTACAGTTAAAGCAAGGACACTTTCCCTTCATAAGGCATCATGACAACACACACACACACACACACACACACACACACGTATAACACGTTATATTTCCCTGGTTGTGTTTCTGTGAGATGTCAGAAGTCAGTGGTGTTTGTTCACTGCTCACACTGATTCAGAAGAGATAAATCTTGGATCCATGTTGTACAGTTGCAACAAGGTTGTAGATGAAGACTCCTGTGAAATGACGACTTACAACTACATGCAATGTGGAAGACTGTCAGCTTCAAATAACTAGTTTGAAATGATTTTTGACAGACTTTACTTCATGGACGTATCAATTAGGAGAGTTTATAGAGCACGGTTTTATTTATATACAAGACAAGAAAGTGATATGACCTAAAAGTGGTAGGGATGTGTATGTAAACAAAACATAAAAAATCCATATAGTCAGATGATTAAACAAATTCTCTGAAGGAAAAAAAACAGAAATTAAGGTCCAAATTACCCAGTGGTATCAAAATGTTTCAGATTAGAATGAATAAGCATAAGGACAAAAAAAACGAAACAAAAACTGTTGGACAAAAAACCCAACACAATTTAAAGCTAAATTGATAAAAAAAATTACCTGAAGAGAGGGAACAGTGATGATTGTGGTATTAGGAGAGACCATGTGCTGAAGTTACCATGTGTTCAAGTTAGACGTATGATGCTATGTGTTCAAAGTTTTGTAAAGTGCATAAAATGAACCATCTTCAGCAGCAAACAGATCTGACTGGTAGATAAATCTCAGCAGACCCAAACATGCAGTGACGTTATCTCTACTTTGCAGTTGCGTAAGCTACAGTATATTATTGATAAACTGTGACTGAAAAGGGCAATTATAAATGCCTTCCTACTCTTTAGCTATGATGGCCTGAGAGTGACGGACGACAGAGAATGAAATGAATGCAAATGAGAGAGAAGAGTGGCTGCAGTGTGAGGTTCCCTGGAGATAAGGCAGGAAATGGAAGCATTTCGGGGTATTAAATAAGTGCTGATGAGGCACAGGGTCACGGCAGGTGAAAATGAGCTGACGTATGTGGTGAGGATGCATGGAATGGTGGCACAAGCGTACGCAGGGCACAGAGAGAGAGGAGGTCTCTCTCTTTTAGCTGGACAGCATTAGAGGGGCCCGCTTTCCTGGTCTTTCAAGCATGCAGGTACAAAATGGAGCAGGCTGTGGTGCCTGACTCATGAGCGGACACACAGGGCAATTTGCTCGGGCCACTAACTTACAGAGCTTGAAGAGAGGAGGGTCATGGAGCTGCAATAGTGCCATGCCCGAATCCTCAATTGTTGAGAGATTATGAATTCTGCTCATCTGGAGAGACACTACACACAGAGAGCTGCAGTATGTTCTCACCTGCATGTGGATTTAGAAACTATTAAATGCAAAAGAACTGGAGCATAATGCAATGTGCACCACTTAAGTGTATCACTTAAAAGGCAGCTGACTGCAAGATCACATTCATATTTCTGATTTATGTTTATTTACAACCCTACACAGGTTCATCAAGACTGACTGATTATACTTATTGGAAATAGTGGTTAATGGTAAAACTCTTCCCCAAAGAAAAGAAACATTATCAGGTTTACTTTTTTCCACACTGTACCTTTATGTGTTTAATCCTTCTTCTGATAATCTTTGTACATTATTGTATTTTTCCTTTTTTTGCAAGAGATGTTCTTTTTATTTGCATTTTTGACATCCAATGTCTTTTACTCGTACATGTTATTTTTATTTATGCATTTTCCCTCTGGACACCTTCGTGGGCAAAAATGTACACGTCTATAAAACTAGTATTAAATCATCATACAGCAATATTTTTTTTTACAAAAATACAAAAAATCTATATTTTTCAGGATTATAACTCTTTAAATCCCAAATCATCTTCAATATTAGTTATTTATCACAAGAAACACAAAAATTGATTATCTTCCATATCATACATAGGGGATGGGGCTTTGGTGTTGTTCTGGGTCTTATGTCAAAGATCAGCAACAACATTGATTTGACTGCATTAGTATTTTGTATGGAGTTCCAGATACACCTTTTGCAACACCTTTTGTGGCTGAAAATGCCCCAAAGACTTAAAATCTAATTGTTTAATCTCTCTGCCATTATAGTACAAAACCATGCAATCTGTCATGTCAGCATTTCATTTTGAAGAAAAGTAGTAGTGATAATTGACATTTTTACTGTATTTCACCAGAATCAACCATTTTCCCATTGTAGGCCAATGCATGAATATTGTGGCACCATTTGACGACCAGGGGCCACAAGAGTGAAGTGTGTGTGTGAAATAATGTGTAAACATCTTTCTATACCAGTTTCACTGGCTCAGTGAAAGATTTCAGTCCTTGCACTTCCTTTGTTCTTCTCCTGCTGATACTTCATATTGAAGCAGTGTAGTATAGTATGGCTGTGTAATGAGGTAAATGTCTGTTAATTAAGTTTTTAAATGTTGATATCACTTTAACACATTCATAAGCCACTTGCTGGTTTTGAGCATTAATCTGTGCAAAAGAACATCATAATGTCATTGTTGGTTCACTGTGTGTGCTGTGGCAGCGTTACATCTAAGATGACTTAAGCACTAGATAATACTCTTAGATGCGAATTATCCTCTATCGGTTAATCCCATCACACTTGTTTCCTGAGGGTTACAAGGCGCTAACATGATTTCACCGTGTTTTGACATTTCATGAATGTGGAAACACACAAGTGCTTATTCTGTCATCTTTTTATACCAAATTCCTTGGAGCAAACTGAATTCCACTCGTGACTCGACAGTATCCCCGCACAGTGAGGCAGGGCAGGGAGCTTTTATCTGCCGCTACTGCTGGTGACGATTAATGTCAGTGATGTGATGTGTCCCTGCTCGCGGGTGGGGGTGTTGGGGGATAATGGGTTAGAGGTGAATATCGCCAAAATCTATAGAGCAGGAAGAAGTGGTAGTGGTAGCAGCGGTTGGAGATGGGGGAGGGGTTGCATGTCCGCTGGCTGAGAAACTGTGGAACGATGCCAAGTTCTCCATTAGGGAGCCCTGCAAGGTCACTCCAGTATGCAGTTGATGTGCCAAGTGACCCAAGCTCTTTGGTCTGTCCTGTAGGGAAGGAAGAATGGGGATAGAGAGAGAGAGAGAGAGAGGGGGAGAGAGAGAGAGAGATGAAGGGAGCTGGAAGACATGTGGGCCACAGTCCAACCCATATGGGATGCGCTCCACAGACAGAGGTGGCAGAGGTCACTGGCAAAGCTGACCCCATCTTTGTCGAATGTCTGAAGGTTCCCTGCAAGAAAATGAGTTTTAGGAGGGAATAAAAAAATGCCAGCAGACTCTCTTAGATCCTTAATCAGAGCAAAGGTCCCCTGAAAACAAGGGTGTCGAAGCACAGAAATACTAATGTTCCCCCTTCGTGTGAGAGTTTCCGTGGCACCTTGCCAGCGGGTGGGGGACATGATAAAAAAGACTGGACAGTAAACTCTTTTGCCCTTGAGACAAAAACCAGGAAAATGTTCCGTTTTATTTCCATGTTTCTCTCTCAGCTACTGTTCCAGAATGTAAAGTTTTGATTCCGGGGGAGGAGTTGATTTACACTTGTTTACACCGGAGGAGTGCTTTTCAAATTAAGAGGAAAAGTCGGGGGCCTCTTCGCGATAAACGCTGTTTGTGTTTACCACTTTAAAGTACCACTTGGTTGTCACTTACGGTGTTGATAGTCTTGTGAGGAAGTCTGCACACTGCAATACAAGTCCATTTAGAGAAAATTGGAGCTCATTAAGTGTGTGTGTGTGTGTGTGTGTGTGTGTGTGTGTGTGTGTGTGTGCACGTGCACATGTGTTGCATGCATACACCTGTATGCATGTGGGCTATTCAGCCTAGCATTCGTCCTCGCTGCTCTCCCCCTCAGCAATAGTAGCTTTAAAGCTTTTAAATTGTAATGTGATAGGGTTCACCTGCAAATGCTACCACAATGAATTATTAAGCTCTCCAGTATGGATGAGTGAGTCTCATTATAGCTCCCCTCAGTACAGCAGAAAGATAAGCATGGCTGATTATTCCTGGGTTCCCTTTTTGCCTTGGTTTCTACACTGCCTGGAAAAGGAAGAATTCGTCAGTACGGCTGGAGTGAGATAGGATTTCGAATGTGTATTCAGATGTTCTTTCACGCTCTGGGAACTGGATGCAGAAGAAAAGGTATACGATTCACGGTTCGACATCTCCCCCTCTCCCGTCTCTCTCTCCCTCCCTCTCCCTCCTCTTTACTCTCCCCTGCTCTCAGTACAGGCTCTATGGTGATAACTTTAAAAAGTGAACAAAGGCATCAAAAGGATGGAGGAGACCCGGGGATTATTTAAATACTAGGTGCATTAGAAGCCCCGGTGTGCTTTAAGTCATCAACAAAACCTGCTGCACTTTTCTCACTGCGGCTGAGGCACATGTACACTACTGAGTACTGACAAAAGAAAAGGAAAGACAGGGATAAAGAAGGCGCCCCAGCAACCTGGCTTAAAAGTATTAAGCTGTGTTATGCTAGTGAATAGCGGATCGCAAAAGGCACTCTCCCCATGTCAGGATAACAAGAAAGTGACCAGAACTGGGCCCATTATCTGCACATTGCTGCCATTCATAACAAAAAGACATATTTTTCTAGCAAAGAAGTAATCATTCATATATATATATATATATATATATATATATATATATATAAAAGAATGGATGGATG
>JAFBJQ010002685.1:70085-107060 GCA_016785345.1 Trinectes maculatus
ATAGATAGATAGATAGATAGATAGATAGATAGATAGATAGATAGATAGATAGATAGATAGATAGATAGATAGATAGATAGATAATTTCACTTTCTAACTGGAACTAAATATCAAACCAAATGTGTAATAGCAACAACACAAAGCCTTTGTGTCCTTGCCATGTGTCCTTAAAGAGCATTGCTGCTCCACAGTTCACAAACTGCATGACGGGTTAAGAAGAAAGCGATTTGTGCAAGTGCCAGTAAAAGCAACATGGAGCTTTCAGCTTTTCCCATCGGCCTTTGATCGTTGATACAATAACATGACACCATATTGCAGGGAGAATCACCTCGTGGCATAAACTCTTACAGCGGTCTGGCGTGTTGTCTGCCCCTTGTGGTTCATTGAGTGGCTTATCATTAGCGGCGGCTGTCATCGCCGTATCCCCGAGCCACCACAGCAGCAGACTGGAATCACTGCGCTGCTACACATGTGCACTGTGACATGATGCGGATGGAGACTTATCACTGTCCAGGGAAAAACGTGTAACTTAACAAAATGAGTGAACCGCTCCTTTATAACTTAAAAATGCATCAAGCCGTCAATCAAGGCTCTTTTTTTCTGGGCATGAGAAGCTGACGTGATGGAGATAAAAGTGTTCATGGCAGCGGGGAAGTCGGCTCGTTTGCAATAAAAAGAGATTTTAGCCAGATGATCAAAATCCCTGTAGCACTGACATCAGATTTCAACATAATTATCTCAAAAGAAGGAAAAACAAGATTATCAAAGGGTTTACTAAATATCACCTCGGGTGACTGTTATCTGTTTCTAATTATGTTTAAAGGTGTAATAAAACTGTTGGAATGAAAGATGAACGACTTGTTTTTAGAGGCATGCAACTCAATACGGCACCTCAAAAGGCATTAATGGCAGTAATACTCCTCGCTCCTCAATCGATGCTGAGCAAAATTAATATTGGAGAGTAAATCTTTCATTTTCTTGATTGATTGCCATCATTAAGAGCATTGATCAGCGGCGAGAAGCAAAAACAGTGAGCGGGTGGGGGAGTAGCTTGTCGTTTTTTTATCTGCCGCAGACAACATTAAGAAGGGAAACAGAGGCTCATCCTCTCCTTGGCGCTGTGTCTGGAACATAGATGTCAGAGAGAAATTTGCAACCGTCAAGGGAACGCTTTTGTTCTAACCTCCTCCAGCTAAATGAATGCTTGTCCTTGATCGTGGGAAGTGGTTGCATAAAGTGTATAAAAACCCGAGATATGCGTACAAAGTCTTCAAGGTTAATTTACTCTTAACTCTTATTAAGTGTTCGTCTGTTGGGGCTTCATTAGGGTGACATGTTAGTTGCAGCCGAGGATGAGATTAACCTTGCACAGGAGGGGGAGGCAGGTCTTCCCTTCCCCTCTTCCATCTATCCTCGCACCAGCTCAGTCGCCATGGGGAGGCTGACACACGTGCTCGGTAAACATCTGTAGTGCGTGAGGCATCTGGCACAACAAGGACAAGGAGGCAGTAGACAACATCAGCATCCGGGCAGTGCAGAATTGTGGGTCACCAATTCCAAATAATGTACCGAGCTGGTGAACAACAAGGCTGTTGTATGGTTTCTCACGCGCGTGCACACACAGCTTGCTCGTCCAACATCCTATAAATTTAAATGTTCTTTCCTCACACTGAGAAAATCACCCAACGTGGCCTTTCCAGACAGAGTCACATTGTATTTAAATGGTGAAGGGAATTAGTTTATGTCAGTTTAAATGCATGTTAATTTATATTTCAATTAGTAGTTTTTTTATTTGTATTCAAAATTTTAAACTATACATAATTTAAATATAATATTCAGTATGAAAACAAAAACGCAACACCAAGACTGTGTGTGTGTGTGTGTGTATGAGAGAGAGTTTTTGTAATAATATGAAATACTAGCTTAACATAACTGAACAAATCAAACAAATCAACAAATCAATTAGCAAATCAATCAACAAATCACTGAAAAAAAGGCTCTGATACCAGAGACTTTAGATGTGATGAGATGTGTCACTATATGAATCCCATATGACTAATTACTCCTTATGCTAGTCAACACATTTATTACTAGAAATTAGATAATTAAGCACAGTGTTGTTCTGATAAATCAAAAAGTAAATCTTAAAGACAAACAGTCTGTGTTAGTAAGCGCACACCTACTTTTTACATGTTCCTTGGTTTTGGTGACAACTGAACGTATGTGATCAAAAGTGTAGGCTGACATTTAAAAAACATTTAAAAACATTAAAAAAACATTTAATACGTGGGTGCTTGTAGTCAGTAAAATGAAATGAGTAATTGATTTGATTTATTCAAAGTAGTGCGTGGTGTTAAAGACACAGGTTAGATGACTTGGAAAGTAAAAATAGCCTCTGCATGTTTTCTTCTGTCTGAATGTGTCTACATTTACCCTCCTGCCCAATGCAAGCTAGGAGAAGCAGCTCAACCCCACACAGGTCAGGCATATTTAAAAAGGAAAAGATGAATAATGGGGAGTGGTAGAAATCCAGATAGCAGTTTTGTGTGTAGTTTTATGAACTGGTGGATGAATAGCACCGAAAAAACATCACAAAGAACAAATTGGCCATTGAAATGGCTAAGTGGCTGTTGATTAGTCATAAGCACTAACTGACATGTCGAGTTATATCCTTCCCCACTATTTGTTTTCGGACAGATGATTTGAAGGTTTTCAGCTCCGCTGTCCCAGTTTGTAAACAGAACAACGCTAATGTGTTGTTATCCCTTCAAGTCTAATTATAACCAGCCGACACGTTTGACATCAAACACTTTCAACAGCTGTGGAGAAAAATAAATCGACGAAACAAAGAGCACGTTGTCGTGACCTTCTCAGTGTTTTTTCCGATTAAACCTAATTTTTGAATTAGTCGATTTTTCCAGGGTTTGGAGGAATGTGGGAAAGCTGCTGTAGCAAAGTGGCAGTTTGAAGGATAGATTGATAACAATGTTAAAAACTACTGACTGCAACACATTCCCCATTGCAGGCGGATTTAGGGGTCATACTTAACTGGGTTTTTAAAAAAAAAAAACTGACTTGAAAAAGCTTGATGGAAAAAACTAACTTTAGTATTTTGCAAACATTTCCATAATGTTCTCCCAGACCTCATCCTTCAAATATTGCTTGAAATGAGTGAAAACCCAGGAACCTTTAGTTTTTTTTTCAGGTCTGGCATCAATCCTAGGTTGTAGCGTGCCAAAAATAACACTGTTTTCTCCACCCAGGCAAAGGTGCTGATGCTTCAAAGTGTCAAGCCCAATACACACTAATGTAGTTTATGGTTATGGCTTGGTTTCAGAGTGGGTCACGATTAGATTAGTGAAATCCTGCCTTTGTTTATAACCGTGAACTCCCTGTTTGTAGCATGCCCACTGTATAAGCAGCATATATCCTAGAAAGAGGAGATTCTGCAATCTTCCTCGATCATCAGTCTTTCTCTGCCCACAGTCTGCAGGAAAACGATCTGCATTTGACTGTAATAAAGATATAATTGACCTGTGCTCAGTGGGAGACATGAAGAAATAGGATTGATGTCCCACTGAGAAAATTCTCCTGCTCCTGGATGGTGGTGGCAGCGGGTCCGACTCAGGCTAAATACTTAGGTATTCATTCCCTCAAGCCCACTCCCCAATGCCGACCCCGCACCTCTCTGTTTCCACATCCCGTTTTCATGTCACCGTCAATTATTTTCACGAGAGTTCCTCAAGAAATAAAACAAATATTTAGTTGCAAGTGAGAGGACACAGACTCAGAAATGGAGAAGGCGCTCCGGTCTACTGGTTTCAGAGATCATATTGTATGCTTAGGATTTAGTGTACTAACGTGTACTATGTAAAACGTTGTGTAGAATATCCAGAGATTTTAGCTCTAGCGTTTTAAAGGTCTTGAGATAATTTGAGGCATTGAAGATTTCCTTTTGTCTGATTTTTTTTTTTTTTACTAGATAACAGTAATAGTAGTAATAGTAATTACAACCCATTACATACATACATATATGCATTTCCTATTAATTTAATGAAAACGTGTTGTTAATTTCAGTACTTGGTAGTAATTTATTCAATCATGAAAAAGATGCTTCTGAACATAATTAGCCTGGTGATTATGTTGTCAGCGCAACATAACTGAATTAACAGTCTAGTGCCATAAGAACCAAAATTGTAGGAGACAAGGTTGAAATATTAGTGTTAATATTAACCAGTGAATAAAGATGAAAGAAGAAAAACAGCAAATAATGTGCGAATATTGAGCTTGTCTCTGGAAAGCAGAATGTAATATATATATATATATATATATATATACGCTGTGAGTCAATTATGAAAGGCTTATATATGCATGGCATTTATAATTTCACCCATGCCCACCCACAACTGTACATTCAACAGTAATTTGTAAGTGAGCAATGAGATGTAGGAATGAGAATATAATGATGGAAGGAGCATACATTAACTGGAATTACATCAGAGACAACCATACCCGACAAGATTGAAGAGAGTTATGATATAAGTAAGAGAGGTAGCACTGACCATGTTATTGTAAACGTGCACATTTTCTAGAAACGCACGATTACTCCTGAACATCTGCACAATGAAAGCTTTTCATGTTCGGTTCATTTATACACTGTCTTTTTTTCTTTTTTTTTCATTGAGTGATGCTTTTGTGGTGGCGGTGTCCATATTAGTGAGCCGGTTTGACCTTGGTCAGGTCAAAATTAGAAACTCAGTTACCAACGGTAGTCGACTCTGTCAGCTCCATGTCTGTGTCAGAGTTAGCCTGGTCTGCTGTCACTTGATACCAAATGCATAACTGTCAACTTCAAAAATCCTTTCATATAAATATAATAAGAGATGCACACACTGCATGACCTTGGGTACGCTTTGCAGGTAGAGATGAAGATTTGTGTGTGTGTGTATTTAAAGCACATCAGACGTAAGGAGCTGTAGCTTCTAACACTACCTGGAACCAGGTTACAGGGGGTCCTCGAGTTACGATGGAGATCCGTTCCTGAGAATGTGTCGTAACCGAATTTCGACGTTAGTCAGAACATACATTCATATGTATGTATTCGTATGTAGATAATAAGTTGGGCCACTAGGTGTCGCTATAATACCACGCTAATAAGAGTTTATTATGGTGACTTGCCTTTTGTCCCTCTTGACACACCGTAGGGGTTGATATCCCGAGTGTAATGAGCATTTCCTTTAGATTTTTGATATCAACCATGTAGACCCTGTGTTGTGAATAAACCTACGGTATTGCCACGATCCCGAACCCATCTGTGTCCGTGTGCTGTGGAGGTGCTGGAGAGCCGGCAGGCGCGCTGAGAGACAGAGAGTCAGCTCACCAACTAGTTCCCGTGCGAAGTCTGTACATATTTACAGGGCAAACCGCTTAAGCCAAAACAAGGAAGTTCACGGGACATGTGTCGTAACCACGAAAACGACGTAACTCGCGACCGTCGTAACTCGAGGACCCCCTGTATTAGTTATTGTGCAGTATTGACACTATTTGTGTATGATCATTATATTCATTATGTACTGCTGACACTTTGCACATGGGGATGCAGACTAAAATATTTGGCATATTTATTTTTGTGATTTACTGTTAGTACACAAAGGACACAAAATGGACTCAGTTCTAGATTAAGCAGGTGACACTACAGTAGAACCAATACAGACAGTGATTCTTCAAATCTTAAGCTTACAATGGAAAAGAAAATACATCTCACTGTCGCTTTACAACTCACACTGTTCTACTAAGTGTCACAGAGGCAGTGCTGTGGGCAGCGTGACCGTACAAAAGCAGACAATTACATCAAGTGACTCACTTACACAGGTACCACTGTAATTATTAATATGCATATGGAAAATGATTAAATGTGCGGCAGATAAAATGTGACGCACCATAATGAATGGAAATTTTAAAGCACATATTCAGGCTCAATTAATCATTTAAGACTATCACAACGTCGGGTTTATCAGATGGCTGCAGGAAATCAAAGGAGTGATGAAAAATTAAGATGGCTGAACAGCACATTGCTGCAGCACCTGGCCAGGTCCCATAAAACTGTGCTGCTGTGCATCTAAAATATAAAGTGATATAACTGCACTTGAGACAAGGACAATGAAATTTTATTCAATTTTATTCGACCCTACGAGAAAGTAGAAAAACGTGACTCAGAAAGTTACCAGAAAGAGTTACACTGAATAATTATGGTTTAAAAGATAATAAATCGATGTGTGTTGATGTAAATAGAGCAATTTGTTGATCTTTGGGCCTCCAGGCCTTTTTTTTTTTTGACTCATTCATGCAAAATCTTCTTTTGCAAATTTTCTTTAAGTGCTCTATCCACCACATGAGTGGGCTTTAATTCATCCGGGGAATTCAGATAATATCAAGGAAGTAGTCCATCACGTAATGTTACCCTCCATTGACTGTCCGCTGATTTCCTAACCTCTCTGCTCCTCTCTGGTTCTGCCTCTGTGGTAGACCACACCCATCTCGGACCCAATTAGGCTAAAATGTAAACGCAAATAGAATTTGAGCCATGTAGACCTATCTGTTACATCTACTTTGCAGGATGCATTAGATGTATTTGGTAATGCCGCCTCCGTGACAAGGTGGACTCGCTTAAGATGCAAAAGGGCTGAATGTCACTTTTGTTTATTGATTTTTCAATCTTGTGGAATTAATATTTTGGGGCTGGTGGTGGAGAACAGGGGTGGTGCAGGGCATGCTGGGTATGACTGTCATTTGACCTGGCAAGTCCATTTTATCTACGACATCAACTTTCTGCAGATGATTATCCATTGAATAACAAGTGAGTTTGTTTGTTCCTGGAAAAAAAGGTCATGGGCAAACTGGTATTTAAGATAGAACATGCACACAGAAAGCAAACAAACCCAAAACAAACTCTGCATTGCAACTCAGTGTGTACATTTTTTTTTTTGAGCGAAGAAGAGATCAATCTCAAACGTCAATATCCGTTTGCATCCCTTTAGCCGCACACGTTTCCCAACTAATGAAATCTGTGCATGGCTCCCCTGTTATCGATTTCAGTGAGGCCCTAATTTGCCGCCTGAGATCAAGCAGCTCCTTCTCTCTCCCTTTTTCCTGCCTCTCTCGTCCTCACCATCTTTCCCTTTTTCTCTCTCTCCCCACACACACACACACACATGCATACAATCATCCACATCTTGTCATGTGTAACACAGTTGTGCCTTGGGCGGCGTATTGAGCGCTGGCTGCAGCAATGTGAGAATCCTGTAGGGCAAACTGTTTAGTGCAGTATCTGAAGTCGTTAGATATGATTAATAATGTGCTGAGAGCTGCCGTAAGCCATCAAACAGCTCATCATAAGCACATATCACCTGGTAACTCATTCACATTTGCACATACATTCACAACCGCCATTTTGGACTCATCCACAACGAGTGGATGGACTTTTAGTGTACCGACAGAAAAAAAAAATGTTAAATGGACTGGTGAGATGTTATCTCTTGGTCTTTTTTGAAAATAGATTTTACAATAATTAATAATACCAAACTACAGTAACCAGCATGATAGTTAAAGGTAACAAACTTTTAAAAAAGTAATGTGAAATCTTTAAATCACCTACCAGACTTGCAAAAATACTTGTCATTTTAGGAAAATGTTAAAAATAATTTCAACATCTTAACATAACATACAAAATTTAATATAACAAATGTAAAAGTCAAATCTAAATCTACATTTTAAATGTAGACATTTTAAATGTACATGTTAAATGTAGGAGCGAGAGCTAATTTAAAAACATTATAGGTTAAATCTAAATGTTAATGAGATTTTGCTACATTTTACACATTTTTTCCCTCATACTTTATGGACTGTTAAAGTTCAATATAATGAGCTGTTCTTGCATGAGTGGTGATGTAAGGGAAACATTCTTAACTGTATTTAATGAAGCCAGTTTTTTGATGAAGCCAGCTGGAATAAAGTAGCCTGTCATGTGGCTATGTAAACAGTGCTGATTGCCGTACGTTACGTGACAGAACAATAGTTCTGTTTGGTAGAATGAAGTCCGTTCTTTGCATTTTCAACTGTAAGTAGATACGAGTGAGTGACATTCCCTGGAAATACAGGGGTTCCTCGAGTTACGACGGAGATCCATTCCTGAGAATGTGTCGTAACCGAATTTCGACGTAAGTCTGAACATACATTCATTGTGCCATTGTGCATACATTGTGCCACTAGATGTCGCTATAACACCACCCTACAATTAGAATTTACTGTGGTGAATTGCCTTTTGTCCCTCTTGTCCCTCTTGACACACCGTAGGGGTTGATATCGCGAGTGTAATGAGCATTTCCTTTAGATTTCTGATATCAACCGTGTAGACCCTGTGTTGTGAATAAACCTACGGTATTGCCACGATCCCGAATCCATCTGTGTCCGTGTGCATCCCCCCCCCCCCACGCCATGCGTCCATTTCACATAAGTAAACACAAGGCAGAGTAGCCTAGCTGTGCTGTGGCGGTGTTGGAGAGCCGGCAGGTGCGCTGAGAGACAGAGAGAGCGCTCACCAACTAGTTCCCGTGTGAAGTCTGTACGTATTTACGGGGCAAACCGCTTAAGCCGAAACAAGGAAGTTCATGGGAGATGTGTCGTAACCACGAAAAAGACGGAACTCGCAAACGTCATAACTCGAGGTTGCGAGTTACGACCCTGTACACTGAAAATACACACAATACTTACTCCTGCTGTGTATCAGCAAAGGGAAAGGCAATTTATAATGGAGAAACAAAACGCTGCTTAAGTCAGTGGTTCAGTGTGACATCTTCACCTGACACCCGTTTTGTCCGAGACGTGTTAACCTGCTCCTCTAATTTGACCTCGTCTGTAAAGGGCTTTTCCTCTAAAAAGGCTCAGATAGTTGGTTAGAACGACAAATATACTGGTGTTGGAAGGTAAATCACACCCTTAGGAAATAACAGATACTGCAGCGTAGTAGAGCATTAGAGTGCATTGTTGCCTTTAATTAAGGTGGTCTTATAAGCATTATGGGTGTACGATTAAGTCCTTGAAAGATGGCTAAATGGTACAGTGACATCAGGCAGAGCCAGATGCTCACTAAACAGCCCCCCCCTCCCACCGCCCCCTGCCTGTGCTGCAGTAGGTGGTCTCCGAACACGACAGCGAATGCAAATGGAACTAAGACAAGAGCAAGATCTGTGCAGGCTGGTTTGCAGGCACAGTGTGGATCATGGCCTGGCCCGTGACACCCACACACGTCAAAGTCTCTGTCATTGCAGTTCAAGCTTTAAGTCAGACAAAAAAAAAAAAAAAAAAACACAAAAAAAGTCAAGAGAGTCAAGAGTCACTTTGCTTATAAAGTTGCCAAACATTTTTTGTGTTAATTATAGTCTTTACCATAATTTAGATTTCACTTTTTGCTTTTCAACATGACAGTTTTAAGTAACAAGCAGTAATTAACATGTCATCTGCTACTTTTGCCACAAACACTGCACTACACTGGGACAATCCCATACAAACAAACAATAACATCACTTTGTAGTGTGCGTAATCATAATCACATATTCAGTCAAAGAGCAAGGCATCATATTCTCTTACATTCTCCTGGTTTTTGCAACATTAGCATCACATATGTTTTTGACAGACACCAGTGCAACAGCAAACCCACTTCTTATAATGATTTAGTTTTCTGTTGAGCAAACAACAGCTTACTTACACTTCCAGCAGATGCATAGCAGTGTTTGAATAATGAACCTGATTAATCTAATTCCAATATTCACTGTGCTTTTAGCTCTGTTCTTCTCAGCACAACAAGCTAGAGTTATTGATTTTGTTGCTGCAATAGAAAAAAACAGCTCAAAACTACTAATACTATTAAAAACATGTGCTACCTCATCACTGACAATAACCGATTGTAATATAATAATATTGCAACAACATAAAGACCTTTAATTTACAAATAACATTATGTTATCAGGCCAGACAGATCAAACAAAATGATCTGCCTAGTTTCACTGTAAGCAAAATGTACGAGACGGATGGGACTTCCTCATTTCAATGCCGTTGTAGTTGTTGTTGTATTCCTGGTCGCCACCATAGCAGCTGTGCAAGATTTACATAAAGTGCCTGATATGTAGCTACTCAGTTGAGCATTGGACTAAAACAGCAGTTCCCGCGTACCACCTTCTACATCCTGACTTTGTTCGCGTACGCCCAATACCCAAGGCGTAAAAAAGAGCAACGCAATCTAGTTATGGATGCAACAACAACTTGCATTTTGGGTAGCCTGTTTTTATTGTTTAGTTAAAATTTAAATCTACAAGTGAAAGTTGACAAATTATTTCCTTTCTATACAATGAAATGGCCAATTTAAAATTATGTATTAGTTGTTCATTTATTTGTTAGTAAGTGAACTGTATTTACAACATAGATCCACCATTGCCATTTTCATCACGCGTACCCCTGAGCGGTAGCTCGTGTACTACCTGTGGTACATCTACCACACTTTGGGAATGCCTGGACTAAAACAAGCAATATTAGCTCACACTACCTTGAGAGGCCTGCTTAAAAGACAACTTTGGACTATGCAAGTCTGTTGTCTGTTGTCTAACTTGTGCACTGTGTATTGTTATGTTTATTTGTATGCTAGATTCCATTTTTGTCTGGCATTTTTGTCCATTTGTGTTACTGTCAACACTTGTTGTTAACTGTCATAATGTTTCATCAGTTGTTTTCTATACAGTACAGTGTTCATATATTGCACAGCTCAAGTCCTATTAAAAGAAATGAGCACTCACAGCGCAGTGGGCTCTTTTACCAAATGCTCAGATTTGATTTGAAAGTCGAAGGTTAGTGTGTCGCAGTCTGTGGTGCATTTGCCATTAAGAAAGTAATGTGAGGAACAAAATGTAGGTGTCGGCCTCAAACGCACTGTGTGTTGTTGTTTTTTTTAAGTGTTAATGATGTGTTAATTCACTGCCTGGCATTGGCTTGCTGTTTTGTAGAAATGACTGTCACTATAGGCAAGTATTTATGCATGCTGTTGTTGGAGTGTTGCTGTGTGGAGTACTCAGACACACAGATATGGTGGTATAGGTGGGAGATAATAACAGATAATAGATGGTTAAACCTTTAGGTTAGGTTTACATCAGGCCTGGTCACTGCTCCTTCACCGATCCACTTCTCTGGGGGATCTGACATTTCTAACTGAACATAGTGCAGCATTTCCGACCCACTGCATTAACCATACACAATCCTTTTTTCTGTAAAGCACCAAACCTTGGCCTGACTGTCAGACCCTCCGAGTCGCCCTTGCCGCCATTTGGCATCATTGTCAAAGCATCTTCATCACTGACAGCCGTGTCAGGGCCGAGCTGCGATGGATTTATTATTATTTTTGATCTTAAACTGAGATGTATCGGCACAGTGCACATTCCCAACATGCCTCTGGTTACTGTGGCACAGTGCTGCGACAACGCAAGGCCGTCGACATGATCAAACCGCACACTGCTTCTCTCAGACAAGATGAAAGCAGTGTCGGCGCAGCAGAGTGTGGCCACACACTGAATCAGAGGACAAACCTCTGGCTCAACAGTTGAGCCAGGAGGATCTTTTTCTTACCTCATGTATCTCTGGTTGAGAGTCCTGCCTCATTAGATCACCTCTGTCATTTACCAAATACGTGACAGCTCCTTCCCCACTAAGTGAGATCCTGATTGATTTTAAGAACGAGAGACTTGATAACAGCTATAGAATAAAACTGTTGATTGGATGTTGTCAGGGATAAATTAACTTCTCTCTCCGACTGGCTTCTAGCTGCCTGGCTAGAAGCAGGCAGTTGGGCTTTAGTGTGCCGCGTGGCTCCAGCAACTCCAGTGTGCTGACACAGTGTAACATGCACTCCCCTAGTGTCTGACAACCAATTTCCAACTATCACCTCTAATGTTACAATACACTGAAACTCTGAAGGCATTATAATGATGAAGTGGAGTACACTGTATGACCAGTAGACTGTGTGTGGACACTACTGCCCATGAACTTCTTGACTATAAATAACTTTTGTCCACACTCAGTGACTTACTTGGAGTAGCCATGTCCCACATGAACAAACTATATTTTGCTGGAACTTTAGTGAATATCACATGACAGATTTCTGGATACGACTTTTTGTCTTTGAGTCCAGCAACATTAGAATCCAAATGTCTCTTCTGCTGATGTCAGGCTTGATCAGATAAATCTAATCAAACTACACTTACGTGGTCCTGAAGAGTTCTGTGTAGGTTTTAATAACAATAATTACACATTTTTTTCTTATTTTGTCCTGCATATGTAATGTTACATTTAAAAACTATTGAGTTTTCGGGGACCCAGTAGTTCGGGGAACAGGACAGACATGCACAATGCTTTGGCCTGAACTTCATCCAGTGCCTTTGGAATAGAAAACCAACTCACTGTCAAACCTTATGATCCAAAATCAGGGTGCAATCTTCACCAGTGCTCCTGCAGCTGAATGCAGAAGTGTAGTGATCCAAATACACAGGTGATGTGTACAGTGTATGGACTGCCTTATAAAACAGCACCCACAGGCTCTGGAGAAAAACAAGGTTTCTTCACTCACTGTTGTAACGAAAAAAAATTCAACAGAAACATATGAAAGTATTGGGAGGGATAAGTTAGGTAATGATCTCACAGAACTGCAAAAATAACAAAACAGCAGAGCAGAACTGTGGCAACAAGAAAACTGTCTGGAAAGATATTTCAGACAGTTCCGATCAATGGGGAGATGCATCTCTACATGAAACTGGTACGATAATGAGGGCTGATACACTGCAGGAGTGTGTGTTAATCAGTGGACAACACAGGTAGATGACTCCTTTACTTCAAGCAGCTAGATCTGACTAACAGTGATGAATCTACAGAGGCCCACCAAAATCTTCAGCTCCTCTCAGCATCAAAAGACTTTCAGCTCATTATTCAACCGGCAGGTCCAAGATTTGACTTGATTCCGTTCAAGCGCGCCACTCTTGTAGCACCATTTCTGCTTCACAAGGCTATTTTCAGCCAAAACAAAGTGTGGATTCTCAGTATCAGTTGGCAGACAAATAATATTATTGTCGAGCAGGTGAACATAGTCGGTATGTATCAGATAAAAAGTCAGATGATCCCCTCAGGGGTTTATAGAGACCAAAAACAGAACAATGAAAGTAGCAACAAAAACAACTTTAAATGAATTATACTTTATTTTACGTTTATTGATGATGACAGCAAGTGTTATAGTTTCATATCACTGACATACATATATTTGTAAGTACCACTACTGTTGGGCAGTGCAATTCATGCGTGCATATAATATAAGCTGATCTAACGGTTCATATTGAAGATCTTGAATGGAGTTGGTTGGAGCAGATACTAAAGTGTCGGTAACATATCAAGCGCACCATGGGACACCACACTCACAGTGTTGGGAATCTGGTGCAGCCTTTCCACAAGAGTGAAGCAGTCAAACTGTAATGTACTGATAGTGTGCACACATTTTTGCACACATTGTGTATGTGTGTAATGGTGCCAGGGATCTAAAGCAGCAGCTCACTATGCTACATGTTGCATTTTGTATTCCTATTGCATGCAGCCATTGAGTCCCGGCCTTTGTGCGCTTGAATCTCGTACTGTGGTTACACCTCTGTTCGGGGCCACTGTGGTGTCACACGGCATTGGCGAGTTCCAGATGAGATGACTGGGAAGCAGGATAGTGCACCTGGCCAACAGAGAATGTGGTGGCAATATGTAAATGGACCAGGCAGCAGAGGTTATTTGGTATTTGTGAGATGAATGAAACCCCCACCCTCCCTCGCTCCACCCCCCCTCTCTCTCTTTTCCTCATTTCCCCTCTCACATTTGTGTGACTAGACTAGTTAAGTCCCTGTCACTCAAGCTGCCAGGGTCTATGGGGCACCAGAGCGAGAAGCCGAGTAATATGAGAAAAAGTGAGAGAGAAAGCGAGGGAGGGAAGGTGAGAGAAATTGGGCCAGGGATGATTGCAAATTGTCTGTCTAATGGCTGCCACCCAGGAAGCCATTTCAGGTGACTTGTTATCCGTCATGAGAGAGGCAGACCTGCCAGGATCCCTTTTCTCACTCTCCTTCTCAGTGGGCCACCATACCCAAGAGCTTTAGGCTATCACCAGTGACCCCACCTCTTAAAAACCCCTGTCTCCAATTTTAGACGTTTTCTCTCTTCTCTCCCTTCTTCTCTGTTGCTTCCTCCACGACTCTACCTCTCCCACTCCCGCCTCAGCCTCCCCGCAGTGCGTCTCTCTGGCTCCTGCTCAGCAGCTGTTGTTTAGTGATAGATCAGTGAAGCAAAAAATGATGCCGGGTATGAAAAAAAAAGTAGATCTTGAAGCAAAGCACAGCCTCCCTTTTCTCAATACCTATTGTTCTGCATTAGCAGCGAGACTTTAGGGATTCATTCAGAGGTAATCGTTTGTTACTCAGGAGCACTGTGTCTTTCAGGCACCAATAATGAAGTCACCTCTGAAAAGGCCTCAAATGAGAGAGTAATCATTCGCGATCTAACCATGCTGGATGATCATTGATTAGTTGCACTATAACAAGAGACCTTAATATCTAATAGTACTTTTTGAAGTATTTTAATAATTTTATATTAGGTGGCGATGTTGGTGGCTTTGTAAATTTAAAGTGTTTTTAAATCAGAGCGAGTTATGTGGGTCAGAAATCCCTGGGAACGTTCTTTCTTTGACAGGGATGAAAAAAACTTCAGATCCCTCCACCGCATCAGATTGACATTAGAGGGGATATTTACATGCAAACCGAGTCGGCCAAAAGTTAATCTGTATGTGCGGCGTATCATGTGGATCACAGCTCAGAGGCAGCTAGCATTAAAAGGAACCTGCCACGCTAAGTATGCTTCTCAACCTTTCTGCCATTTCTCCGACATGTTTTCTGACCCGTGAATTGAAGTCTTGTCAAGTCCTGGTCATTTTTTTTCTTTCTTTTTTTTTTTTTTTACCAGTTCTTAAATAAAGACAGGATGGCCCCTAGAATACCTGACTCTACCAGAAATGCTTTCTGTCTCTCGAGTGCAGCAGGTGGCACCGATTGGTTCCTGCACATATACCTCACTTGTCAACCGGACGCTGTGATGACTCAGGGACTGGCCAGATGTCCTGGCTTTAGCCGCCGGCCCCGTCAATACCCTGCGGATGACAGGACATGCTATCAATTGAATCAGTTGTCAGCAGATCCAAATAATCGGACATCTGGTTTCTGGAGTGTCAGGATGGCTAATGCTTGAGTCATGTCTTTGTGATAATTTCATTGGATTAATCGTCAACATCTTGATCTAGAGAAATGCAGTATTCTACGGACAGAGCTACTTCAAAATGTTTCTGGGTAAATCTGGTTTCTGGTTAAATCTTGTTTCTGATTGGTTGAGCCAAGAGCTAAATGGTTCTCATAAGCTCATATGCCTCATGCAGTCATTCATGATTACTGAATAAACAATCATTTGACAAACTTTTTGGACTGTGTTGTTGAGAATTTTACTATTTGCTAATTGGGGTTGAGGAGTTCAAAGCTGATGTTTCTATTGATGCCTGACCCCTTTGCTAAGCACAGTGGTGGTGAGACAAAGTTACCACACCATTATTACTAATAGTATGAAACTCGGTCTGGGATCCATGCTGTAGAAAGATCATGCTTCTGTGTGGAGCTCTGACTTTCTTCCCAGTCCTTCCAGCCAGGTGACTAACACACTGGAGGGTAAATTGCTGTCACAGCTCTGCTACTTGAGCTGTTTGTATCGCTGAAACTGCACCCTGCTGACAATTTAAATCACCACACTGAGGAGAAAGTCTCACAACAAATTTCAGCTATAGGAAAAAAAAAAACTTGATACATTATATTTCACAAAGCCATTGATGCATCACGCAGACCCACCACTACATAATCAGCCTTCACAAAGAGATCTTTTTCGAGCTAGCCACACAGTGTTAGTCCCTTTGGGGATGGTTGAACAGCATGTTTTGATGCTTCAGGCTTCTCCGGGTATCTGTCCTGCGGAGCCTGATTGCCTCGCAGCCCCTGCTCTGTGGAGAAAATGAGGTTGAGGTGGGCCACTCGGGCCTCTCAGAGGCACAGAGCCATCGCTGTCGAAGTGGAGCCCTGACCCCCAGCAGATTTCTAGTGGTTTTTAGGCGTCACAGGCACCACACTGCTGGGCTCCAAACAAACTCATCAGAGCACCCCAGATTTGTGGCTCCCCCATCGACCCACGCACCCACCCACACAATCATGCCTCCTGCACACCCTTTCTGTACTTGTGACAAGCAGCCACCACCCGAGAAAACGAAATCAGCCTGTATTCTTTGTACTTCAGATCAATGTGATCTGTTGCGACGTTAGCTCCGTTCCAATAAACCTACCTATCTGTCTTTCAGGTGGTTTGTGTATTCTGTGTGTTTTTGTTTCCTTTCGAGAATTATCTGGGGAGTAAAGAAGCGATTTCAGTGTTTTTATAACTCACTTTTACAGCTTTTTCTTGTGTTCCTGTCTCTCTTTGCCTCCGTCGCTGTCCCTGCGTGGGTGTATATTTGTATGTAGCCTTATATTTGCACACACCTGTGTTGTATCAAGCCACAGAGACAGTGGGAAAGCCAGAAAATAGAAAGGTGATGAGCTGAAATATTATGTATTAAAAAAAAGGTGAATTCAGTCAAGTGATGAGCAATTTTGCAAAAATGTATTCCCTCTCTGCATATTACTGAGCGTCAGCTCCATGAATATATTAAACAAGAGTGGATTTGAACTAAGCCAGGCTTTGTCACTGTTTGATGCAGTGGTTGATCTAGTGTCTTTCGGCTATTGCCGTACATGGTGAAGTCATGAGTACATGTCCCTGGCAAAGTGGCTCTTGGCTTGGCAAGGTCTTAGCTTTTGTCTCATAGAAGACAGGGGTATTGATTCACGCTTGAGGGGTCTCTCTGTGGAGATTGGCTTGCTGAGCTAGCATTATCTCTGGTGGCAGTGTATTCACAGTGTGCTGAACAACGGAGCTGGGCTAAATTTTTTGTGAATGACTTTCATAAGCAGCAGGGGCCTGTAGGTTGGAGGAGAAAGCAGGCAATAAGCTTTAGAGAGTACCAATGACAAATTGTCCCCATCATACAGCTGTTTCTCTGCCTTTGCAGTTGTTTCCATACATTTGTGCCATGTGTCTAAAAATAGACACTCCAAAGTCGGATGTGTAACTACAGCTTTGCATTAACGGCCCCTATGGATATTTTTCTCACATGCAGAGTTAGATTTACATTGATGTAGGTCATCATTAGCAGTACTATAGTGATAAAAGTTTTGAATTTGGTCCATAATTTTCAGTAGTTTCACAGTAGTTTATTATTGAAACTTAAGTGCTTCAGTTTCCACATCAGGAGAATGATGATGACACTAAAGACAGGATTGGGCATAGGGGATAGTCCAGTGATTTCCATCGTATTAACAGGCCTCTGGAATATTGCTTGTGGGCTGCCTAAGGCAAAAAAAACAAGAATCATAAATTAAAGCAGCTTAAGTTCAGGGAAGAAAGTTTCTTAAAAAATGACTTAAAATATACTAGATAATTTACAATTATGTGTTGGGTCACATTTATGGTAAATGTCCACCATTTACCATAAATGTGGGCGATTAAAAAAAAAAAAACTAAATATATTTAAAAAATGATTCCATGTATGTCTATTGGAGTTTTTTACTAGTAATGATGAGTTAAACATAGTTTAGTAAGGTAATAAAAAATTCATACTTAGCTTCTATTTCAACATATCAGCATCTTCGCAGTACAAATCAAAAACTTTCAAAAGTATTTACGACGCAACAATAATAAATAAAGTAAGAAAATGAACCAGCAGAATCACCATAGTAACAGATGAACTGCTCAAGGTGAGTGTCTCTCAAAACACATCAAGAAAAACAATGCTTTGTGGAGGAGGAGAGTGAAGACACATTCTGAGGTATATGCTTACTTACCATATGTCTCTGATGGTTGCAGCCTGCAGTTCAAGGTTTATGCTTTAGGACACTATCTTTCTCTAGGCTGGACACTAATCCACAACCTAGGTTGCTCTGTCATGAAGGTTCAATCACATAAACAAAAGTGCCTCCATCAACAGCGTATGTGAAAGCTCTGATTTACACATCCGATGCCTGTGCTGTTTTTCAGCTGATTGACCCACATAGCTGAACCCCTGTTGATCGGAGCTGCTGTTTCCTGCAGGAAGAAGTCGGGTGTGGATTTTATTCTCTGACGTTTGTCTGCGGACTTTGCAGAGCCTGCAGTAAACGGATAAATCAGTGCAAATGCAGAATAACTTCAGGGCAGAGATTCTAAACCTTCTTATGCTTGTTGCATTAGATAAGTATTTTTGGTCTTTCATAAAGCTATAACAGATAAACAAAAAAACAAACAAATTTGTTCTTAAAAACTTTTTTTACGAACAAATGCAACGCTAAGCAGCTTTGCATGGAGAAGCTGTTTCTTTTGTTTTTTACTGTTATAACGTTTATAATTATGAAATTAATATTAATATCATGTTTCCTTCAAATAGATTTATATATTTTATAGATTTATTAACATGTTCCTGTTTTCCTTGCCAGACAGCTGTGACTGTCTTGAATTGTTAAATGGGAAGTGATCTATAGCTCCAAAACTGTCTTATTTTAATGTAAGCTTTTTTTTGTCCTCGCCTCCAGCAACAGTGATGGCAGCTCCACTTATACAAGATCAAACTAATGGTGAGGGTAAGAACGCAGCAGTTACAGTTCAACTTAAGCTTTTGTGCAATTTTTCTTTGTGAATCAGTCTCGCTCTGACTGCTGAACTGGTTGACATTCCGGCAGCCAGTGGCTTTCTCTCCAACAGCACATTTGAAATCATCTGAAAGGTCAACCTTTTCTCAAACTAACTCATTTTTTTCCCTAATAGAATGCCTGTTTCATTGGTGATTAGTGATTCCTAATGTTAAACAACCAATGTTGCAGTGGCAATGTTATACGATGGTAAAGGGATCTGTTGGGGATCATTTTGACCAAACAAAAAAAAAAGAACAGTTATAGTCAGTTATATAGAGTCCTCATGCACCTGCAGAGCAGTAGATGAGCTCTTTCAGAAGGCACAGCTCTGAGTAGACTGCAGCTCAACAGGGATCTGTGACTGCAGAACAATCCAATTATGAATATGCAATACAGCTGTTCTAAAGTTTCTGTATTGTTATTGTTTTAGTTCCAATTCAGTGTAGTTCAATACATGAAAAGTGGCTGTAGAGAAAGAAGAAAAGAAGAGAAACAAAGACAAAAATTTATTCCCTGTATGCAAACACATTAATTTTCTCTGTTCCAGTTCGTTAATCTTGAGTCTTTTTTTAAATCTCTTGACATTATAGGCTCTTTCCACACGTTTTTATAAGGCAGTGATCATTTTAAAGTGTTTGTTTAAAGACCAGCAACTGTAAACATTCCCTGATATGCAGGTAATGAGCCATAAAAGCATAGATGAATCAACAGAGCAATTGTCACTTAATTACCGCTGATGGTTAAAAAGTTAGTTTTGGTCATTTATATTTTACAGCCCTTTAATTATACAAATTATAAAAGCCACAGAACACTTAGATACTATAATTTAACATTAGAATGTAATATTACAGCAATTAAGACATACACTGTTTCAAGGAGTCTATTAAAATGTTCAGTGAACACAATTATTTTGTCGAAGTGTTATCGTGTATATATTTAGTTTTTAATGGTTTTGCATTTTTGTATATACTTGGTTAAAGTCCAGCATAATAGACTGGAAAGTGGAGCTTTGTTGTTTGAAAATGTTTGGTTACACTTGGTTAAGTCTGTTTCCTCTCTGACCACAACAAGCACTGCCACTGCACCAACCATGAGGCAACTGTACACACTGCTGCATGGTGGGACACAAGCAACTAAACAAAAAACACTGAATCACTAAAACCATCACCAAGAGGTTTTCAGACTTATTTAACACCAAAGACTACAGCCAACAATCACAACATGTGTCTAATCTTTAATTATATCCAACATCCACCCTGACAACCTCCACCCAATTGATGTGTGGCACAGAGATGTAGCACTGTGTTCATCTGTGGCTAATAACGTCTGCATCCCTGCACACCTTTCCCTAGTCTCCCGATTTAATATCCAAATTGGAAGAAATCCTTGAACGTGGTTCACTAACTTGTCAGGAACATAGACTCATGTCCCGGTCGAATAAAACTATTATCTAGGGAGTACAAGTAATATTGGTGCAATTATTTGAAAAAATCCAACAAGGATTTGCTGCTTACACACTGTGCTGCTCATTAGATTTATTTTAAAGCAAATGTGGAGCCACTGTCTTTTCTTTGATCCTTTTTAATAGCTATAAAAACACATGGTGTCAGCTAGGGCTGTTTTCCAAAGGGTGACATCTCATTAATAGTTGCAAATGGGATGTCAACCATAGGCTATGACATTGATAAACTCTGTATTTTAGAGGTTTAAAAATTAGTATTTTTACTTGTAGTTACTAAAAGCATCCAGTCAATGCTCACATTGTGCCATTGAGAGTGCACGGAGCATTAAATGTGTCTAATAGCTCTTTTATAAAAGAAAAGGAATTATAAAGTTAAGTGTGGAAAATGTCCTCAGGGTCTTCACTTGGCAGGTGAACAGTTTTTGTGTCTATTTGACAACATTATTGCTGAGCCTTAGGTCAGACTGTTTTTTTTGTAAGGTAGGTGTTTATACATTAAAAAAAACTGCAGACTTTAAACTGAAGACGTTCAGTTCTACAATCAAAGCCAAAGTCCTCAGTGCATAGAGTCATATTAAAAATGATGAGGATAATGTTTAATGTGGTGACATTTTTCATAGCCCATGTTGTACAACATACAATCTGTGCTACTAATTCTCTAAATCCACATATGTTCAGTATATCAGTTTTTGGTGCTAGCTATATGCTGAGTTTGGAAGTGGTTTGATTGAAGAACTAGTTGAAGTGACTTGTAAGGCAATGAGCAATGAAAAGGCACCATTTGAACAAATAAAAAATAGTCAGTATCCCAGGAAGAGAGCAAAATTATAATCTGGCATGAGCAATCTAGTTAGGTTTCTCTGAATGACTTCGGATACTCTGGAGGAAAAGTACATAGGACTGTGACTGTGTGTTTTGGCTTTTAAATATTTTATGATCAGTGCCTTGTTGAAGACACATAAAGATAGAGAAAATTGAAAATTCAGAGGCGTGACACACATATATAAAAAATAGTGATATCAGATAAGATAATGTTCTCATGTTTCTTTAAAAGTCTTTTGGTACACTCCAAAACTCCAACTGTCAGATGCCTTCCATAGCCTGCCTGGGTAACCCAGATCCAATAAGCAAAAAACCTTTCAGTTTCAGAATATACTGACACCACTTTGCTCTTGGGAAAACTCAAATAACTGGTATATGTACCTGTCTGCAATTTAACTGTAAAGAGTTCCTTGTTTTTCATGGGTAGATTCAGATGCCGGCGCAGGTTGTTGGCTGCCATGATCACAGGCTCTCTGCCATGGTTCAGGCCAGCCTCTTCTAACCACTGGGAGTAATTTTAATGTCAGCTAATACCACGATCTGCCCATGACACCTCTCATGAAGGGGCTTGGTCCTCCATGATATTTTCTCATTCACTATATCACCTTCTGTTGAATGCTGTCTCCGGTGCTCTCAGCAGTGCATCCCTAGGGGCCATCTTCCTGATGTATTCATGCATGTTCCTCATTTCTTCCAGGACTGTAGCTCTGACAGTCAGTAATCCTCACCCGCCCCCTTTCATAGAGTCTCAGTGTTGTGGTGGTGCTCTCTGTGCATCGTGAGGAGTTTTCATGTCTCGACTCCTACAGCATCTGTCTTCCTCTGTTTCTGCATACTATTCCAGCTGGGTATTTGATGACTTCCAGGCTATACATTTTGATAGTGTGAGTCTTATTCCAGCTGCTGAGTTTCTTAACAGAACTGCTTGCTATCTTCTGATGGTATTTGACTTTGACCACTCTGCATCATCATCATTGCTTTTTTTTAGAAGAAGAAAGATTTATTTATCATTGTCACAGTACACTATACAATGAAATTTGGCCCCTGCTTTTATTCCATCACACACATGTGTGAGCAGTGGACTGCCATACATACAGTACAAGGTGCACGGGGAGTGATTGGGGTTAGGGGCCTTACTCAAGGGCCCAGAGTGGTGCCTAGAGCAGGATTTGAACCCGAGCCCTCTTGGTCCCAAACCCAACGCTCTAACCTTTAGCGTACCGCTACCCGTTGCCCGCAGGACAGCAAAGTACCGAAGCTCACCCATACATCCACTGTTGTGTGTTCTGGTAATTCCACCTCTATCTGATCACTGTGATCACTGTCACTGTGCAGCCACACTTCTCTAGTCCAACTGGACGGATATGTAAACATATTTTCTTAATAAAAATTTAAGTTTCTTTAATCTGTTTTGGTATTCTTTCAAATTGGCTAGTGTCTTCAACATTAGGCACAACCAAAACTGACAATCTCCAAAACTGACATCTGGGTGTCCTAGAATAAGCTTAGTGAATCAGTGCATTTGTATTTTACATAACTCAAGTCTTCTTATCTCTTCTTTTTATTTTCTGTTGATTTAGTTCTTTAACTCTACATACCTCATTATATATTTGCAAATCAAGGTGAATGAATGCGGTGTATTAGAAAATGTGTATTATTTCATATTGCGTTTGTGAAAAACAATTTACCTTTTAGTGGTAGATGACATTTGTACTTTCATGGGTGTCGCAGAAGAAAAATCTTTGAGTTCTGAAACCTTCAGTTGTACAGCAAACAAAGAATGTACATGAATAGGCTGCATGTAAAAATACCTTTGACAGTCAGTCCATTCAAATTTGATATCTAGTTTTACCTTGCTAGCCTATTCACATACAATGCCAGCACAATATGTACTTTTTTTCATAAAAACGGTTGCAATGCAATATTTTTTCTACAAATGTAACTGAGGGGGTTTGTGTTACTAATCCTGAAGCCACCAACTGAGCCCCCAAATATCAATTTAAATCTGTCTTTATTTTGACGTGATCTTGTGTGGCTGCCGTTTGCTTCTGGATTTGTTTATAGTCTATGACCTGTTTATTTATGGCTTAAAACATGCATCCATTGTGGGTGTAACACAGCATACTAAGACAATGTGATCAAATGTTGCTATACAATGTAAATATACTTTAAAAAAATTATAAAGCACGTTACATTAAACCTTACTATGTAAAGTAGAGGCAAAATAAGAATATAAACAAACATACACATGTGTAGGTTTTACACATTTTTTCTGGAATCTGCACTGTAAGGCACTATTACAATACGAATAAGACAAACCAAGGCATTATCATGGTGATTACAGTCATCATGTGAATACTAATGTACTTGTATAAGCTTTGCTGGGGCATGGTCTGCTACACGCCCTGGGTAGGACAGGAGCCATTCATAATTGATACCCACCGTTTACTGCAAGCCCAGGTGTGTTGCAGGAAATAACCAGTGACCCAATTACAGATTGCATCCAGCATGCTTTGGTTAATTTGAGTAAAAGCCATAATTGCTCTTGGTTTTATAATTCATGAACAAGGGTGTGCAGCATTGGCAGAGCACCAGCATCTATTACTCAACCACTCATGAGTGCATCTACACAAACAGACAAATAGTAAGCTTGTGTGTGTGTGTGTGTGCGTGCGTGTGTGTGTGTGTGTGTATGTGTGTGTGTGCTTGTACATGCATCATAAAAGGTGGGTTGTGGTTGTTTATGCAGGAGAGCAGGTTTTATTTAGGTGAGCAACCTAAAACCAATCAATCAATCAATCAATCAATCAATCAATCAATGTAAGTTTCCCATATATTAAGATTGTTTTAAAGACAATTACCTACAGTAGCATTGTAAACTGTGAAGAAAACTCTTAGTTTAGTTTAGTGTAATTTTCACTAACAACTTACTTCAGAAACTTTAATTTCTAGTCTGTAATGGTGTATAATGTTAAGGCCAATCGAGGTGAGATCACTGTTGTACTTTACATATGATTTCTGTTTTCAGACCCACAGTCAGAAGTCATGTTTTAACTCCAAGGTTTGGTAAAAAAATGGAAACAAAATGTAAAATATCAGCTAACGCCGTAAATAGCTTTCCCGTGAGTGAACATATCATTGCTCAGTTAGTGTCAATTACATCTTGAACAAGTGGCTTTTGTCTTTGCAGGCAAAGCCCTTTATTGATATTTGATGTATTCATTTATGGACTGACACTTAACAATATAACTGACAATATAATGCTTTTAGCTTGCTCCTACACACAGGAGACAAGTCTGCTTACTAACTTAGACAACACGGTGAGAGGAAGTGGACCCTGGGCAACACAGTGGTATTATTTTGCATCCTGAAAACAAAAGAAATACTAACTTTTGACTGGGTGGTCCGGATGCAGGGCAGGATACATATTTGGGTGGGCTGTGGCTGCTCCTGCACATAGCCAACACTGGTCTAGTGTGCGAGGAAGATTATGAAGATGCAATCTGTGGATTTGCCTTTGGGAGATACTGATGTGTTTTGACTGTTGTTTTTCTTCCTACAGGTGCTGTTATCATCAGAAAAGATAAGCAGCTGGTGAGAAGTCAACATGCCCATTGTCAACAGCGTCACCCGTAAAGAGGAACTGCTCTACATGCTGGAGGCTGCCTGTGTTCCTGCGATGGCAGGGACCAAACTCACAGAAGTAAACAGGTATTTTACCCCATTTCCCCAAAGTTCCTCCTCTCGATTTAATTATGTGCTTCAGATTTATGAATCTTGTGGTTTGGGGGTGAAGGGTTTGCTAAAGCTGGAGTAAATATGAGGAGTTACAATGGAATTGAAGGAATGTCTAAAAAAAACATCAAGAAAGAAAATGGTTCAACTCATGTCAACATCACGGCTAGAATTTATGATGTCACACGTTCGAATGAAATCATATTAATTTAGGTGAGCACAGCCTAATGATCTTAATGAACTGCTTTACATCCTTATGTAAATGCCCAATATGAAAAAATGAGTACCACCGCATTTGTTGAGACGTTGCTCAAGTTGGGCTCAAAAACTGCACACTGCACATTTGACCTTGTAATTAACGAAACATTTTTTAAAAAATGCATTCGTTTTTCACAGTTGGTAAAAGAAAAAACGTTCAACTTTATATGTTGAATTAATTAACACATTAAATTCCACAGTGCATATTTTTCACAACTCCACACTCTAACCCTCATTAAATATATATATTTACAATAGATATAAATGCAGTTGGCATCCCCCCCACCCCCACTCCTGTCCTTGCCCCTGTAAGACATTGCAAGGATATTCAGACAGAATGGGGCAATCACAAATCACATGGTTTAAGCCAAGCTGGGGGCTGATTACATACCGTATATCACAGTGGAAGAGCATGCACAGTCAAATGACGAGGACAATAAGGAGGAGGGGTGCTGGGTAGAGGGGGATACGTAGAGGAAATGTATAAAGACTCATTTGTCTGGCTCCTTAATGAGAGGAAGCGGAACAAAGACCCCGGCTAATATTCCGAGGGGTCTAATTAAAATTAGGTGTGATCCAATGGAGGAAGGAGCCACAGAGGTGATTTTAGTCACAGCCCAAAAGAGACCAGCTAATTAGGGAGAGTGATGGCCTTTACGTGGAAACCACTGGAGAGTCACAGGGCACACACATTGTCCACGTCCCCCTGGCCTGGCATGGCGACTGCTGCCATACTCTCTGCGACAACCAGGGCAGAGAAAAGAGGACACTACAGAGGTATGAGACAAGAACACCATGCGACAACAGGGCCGGTGCAGTTAGACGGGAGCTGTGGACTGTGATTGGACGATATAGCAAAGATGAATTCTATCCCTGCCATTTCTCGTTTTCCCACACAACCGGCTGCTCTATTTCTGTTCTCCTTGTCCACGTTTCCCCAACTCTTCTTTTCAAACCAGTCGGACAGCGTCAGGCTTCAGCTCAGGCCAGGGAGTGTTCTTCAGCGGCATGACGAAGTCCGAGGTTTTATCCTCACGTCCATCGTAGCCTCGAGAGAAAAGGACAGTGACTCCTGGAATGAATTCATTAGATCCATCCTGTTTCCAAATTTCGACATAATTTCATTTCGGTGCTCCACCGGGATCCCCTCCAGGCTGCTTGAGCGACACTCTCATTGATGAAGAAACATCAATAGCTATTTGTCAATGTGAGCATTATGCATATGAGCCGTCGGGTTCTCTTTGATTTTTCCCAGAGGCTTGTACATGTTCATCTTACCTTTGACATTGAGGGAATGCCGTCTTGTTGTTCTTTATGACACTGTGATAGCACTTGCCCTAATCTTAATTGATGGCGCTGTGCCTCATCTGCTAAAAGCAGCCTATATTTATCTGCTCGGACTATATATGCGCACTAATAGCAATTGCTTTCTGCCGCCTGTCCTTGGGAACCTGCCAGGAAGACTGTGCGAGGGCAAGAAGTATCATTCTAATGTCTCAGGGCTATGGCTCACTAAATCATTCTGTTTATAACAAATCCAAATGTAAGATCGCATGGGAACAAGCAAACACGCACAAAGTCAAAGTCAGTCTTGTAATTAACGGTGGCAGTGTGTTTAATTGAAAGCGAGGAGGTTTAGACCTGTACAGTTCAGGCAGGAATCAGAGACTGAGCTGATGTTGATAACAGAAAGACCTTGGCGTGTTCTAGACACAAAGACACTCTCCGCTTGCAGAGACACTTCCAGCAAATATGACCAATTACTTTTCACGCCACAGGCATGGAATTGTCAAATGAAAAGGGTGAGGCGTTTATGTGTCTGGAAATAGCCTCCTTACATGAGATGTGTGGAGGCAAGCTAAATCACAACAGGACACACAGCAACCAACCTGGTTTGTGTCAAGGATATAAAAGTACAAATCAATTTCCAAACATTAGAATATCATAATACTGTAATTTATTTACCTCTGCCAAAAAGAAACCTTTGAATTTTGGTGCGGTGCAGATTAACAAGCAGAGCTCAGATTTTTTTTCCCCCATTTTCTACTTTTCAACTAGTTTTATTTTTTTTCCTTTATATTTCTACGCTAAGAACCAGACAGCCATGTGCATGTTTGCTCAGCCTTGGTAGAGGTTCACACTCTACTGTGTTATAGCTTAGCTACAAATGAAAATAGTGGAAATCTTTAATGATGAATATAAGCTCTTTCACAAAAGCGGTGCAACATTAATAGTTTCTGAGGCGTATGAATACAATATTCACACAGTGGACAAGAGGTTAGTTTTGCCAGGAATCTGTGCGCTAAATAAACACAGTACCTGTCTAAGCAGAACGGTACATCAGCAGTCTACAAGTCAGAGTAGCAGGGGAGTATATGTCTTGTCACAGTCCACCAGTTACTTTCTGTTATATTCAACCAGGATGTTGTGACTGTGTGCAGATATTGTCGAGTATAGAATTGTCATAATTCTACTACAGGATTTGCATGGTGTCTTCTTTTGTATATTGAATTCTCACGCTGCATTTATGCTGCTTGATCAATGTCAGTGTTGTAATTTGCAGGTGCACCGTTGTTGGTTTTCTACAGTAACAGCTTGGATTTTAGGGGATTATTTACTGCATTATAATGCATGCCTATAATTCTGGCTATCGATTTCTTGTATCATCCACTGGACATGTTAGGAAACAATAAGATTTCGTTTTGAAGCGCTCATAATGTAGATTTAGATTCAACTTAGGGTGGAAAGCTTCTTGTAAAGCTTCTGAGACTGCCTTCATTTTTTATGCATGTTAAAAATACCCCAGTTTGTGTAATAGCACACACAGACATAACCATCAACCTGAGTTTCCCTTAAATATTACATGCCTTATATAAACTGTCACGTCAACGCCACAGGAGTGCAGTCTTTGTTTAAGGGATCAGTTGACTGTTACTGTTACACTCTGAAACCAATCATGTGGGTCCTGATGTGCCCAGTGGCTGGGATTTGACAGGTTGTAGGAGCCACAGCAGGTCTACAAAGACCTCCGATGAGAAATTGATCTGACAACTATTCAAGGGTAAATCATTTCCACAAGTTAATTACTCTGGACGAAGGGAAAAAAAAGGTACCCGCACAGAGGAAAGTGTAAGTTATCTGTGCTGAGTGTGAGTGTCACGTCTGTCTGGAGAATGGATGGCTAATTATGGCTAACGCAGACAACATAGTTTTTTTATCCTCTATACAGATAATTCTCCTTTGAATATTTTTGACCCCGCATTCAGAGAAATTCTATCATGCATAATTAAAATGCAAAGACCTTAATCGTGTTGTTCGATTCTATTGGATGACTTGATATTAGTGGAGGGGAAGTCTCTGATAGATAGAACAAACATAAACAAATGATCTTTTTCCCCATGCTTCACGCTATGTTATATCTCTGCCTTTTGGCCAACCAATTTACACTTTGCCTCTGATTAGATTTGTGCATTTTAATAAAACCACGGGTGACCTCCAATCTCCTCTAAGTGACTTTAATCTGCTCAGATTAGTCCATTTGTGCCACGCGTGAGCATAATGCAGTGAGAAAGGATGCATTTTTATAGATAAGGAGTCAATAAAATCAGCATGTTGCTGCCGTAGTGCTCCTTGGCTGGGATCCAACCTGTTAATGCCATTACAACAATACTGGTAACAGGCCTGTTGGCTTTGCAAATTGAGCCACTGCAGGCTCGCTGGGATCTGATTGGATTTCCCCCAGTCCTGCGGCTGAGAACATGTGTTTCTGCAGATCCCCAGAGCAGCTGTCAGTTTTCTGACGGCGATGTTCCTCTCCACCGGGGGAAGGAAAGAACAGAGAGAGAGAGAGAGCGAAAGCGAGAGAGAGACAGAGAGAAGCACCCGTGGCTATTTACAAAACATTAGTTGTTTTATCTGTGCAAGGCAGTCAGAGGCCTTCCCCGTCCTCGCCACCTCTCATTAATCAGTGACAAAGCCTTATTTAAGTGCTTGTTGTCCTGACCTATTCACAACTGACGTTGGCATTTAAGAAATACCAGCAAAGAGCGACGCGGTATCAGCAGGGTGGGTGGGACAGGAGGGGAGCGCCTCAGCCCGAACGGAGAGCCATTAATATATTTCTCCTCAGAAGAAGCTGTCAGCGCGGCGACAGCCCCCTCCTCATACTCATTAGTCCGCGGGTGAGGGGAGTTCACTCCGGGTTGATGAGCTCAATGGGTGATCACCTTTTGTAATGAGAATGACGGCGAGATAGCGAGGAGAGCAGAGAGCGGAGACGGAGAGATGGGGTGAATCACCTGTTTGAGCGAGATAAAAGAAGAAATAGGCAAAGTTAAAGAGATTGAATGGGCGATGCACAGAGCAGAGTGAGTCATCTGCCCACAAAGGCGCACGCCAAGGCACACGAAGGGGAATTGGTGAGGAGGGGGGAGTAAAATAATGGAGAGCTTTGTTAAAGACAGGATGACATATGATGGGAATGATGGTAATTATTTGGCTGAAGATGTGGATGTGGTTGGTATTTCACCAGCCATTCAGTTTGATAAAAGTCAACCTCTCGCCTCTCACCATCTTGACCCGTGAGTGGCCGCGCGCCAGTCAGCGTGGCATCATCATTAACGCGATCTCTGTCAAGGCTTTGTCACGGGTCAAGTTCAGCAGCAGTCCCGGCTAATAAAAGCACTTCATATCTCTGCCGCTCTGAATGCGTGAATGACAGTGGCATAAGTAATGAAGTGACAGCGGAGATGGATGAGATGAGGAGCAGTGATGAGTGGGAAAGGCTGGCTAATTGGCATTGGGTTGGCAGGAGAACCGCAGAACTTAAAAAAAACCCAAAAAAACAACTGGACAGTTGTTCTGAACAGTGCAACCAGAGTGCCGTGATTGGCATTCATTTTGCAAGTCTCTTAAATCCACTGTATAGGTTGGAACCCCGACTCATTATACAGTATACCATCAGGCACATTAAGCTTTAATGCATACATGTGTGTGCTCTCTTATGGGAACGAGAAAAACTGGATCATGGCGGGAAAATGCAACTGCAGCATAACTGAACCACCGTCAATGTGGCCATCCGGAATTCAGGCCTGTACTGTTATTTTTGACTTATGCCACATACTGTATACACTCAACCATCTGAGAGTATAATGTTAAACTGAGGTTTTAGAATGTTGTGAAGGATTACGCATCCCTTTATACCACTTTTCTTCACGTTTCTGTAGAATAGTGTCTCTGGTGTTGTCTTTAACGGGTAGTTTATTCAGAGAAACCCAATTATAATGACCCTCTCTGGTGGAGATGTCAGTGGATTGACGTTGTTGTTGACTTCGCCTGTGGAGGAGCTGCTCTTTGTATTCTAATGTCAAGTTCAGTCATTGTTGTAAACTTCCTTTACTCTTTCAGTCATGCTGTTGTTATAGCATCTTGCTTGAGCTGGTGACATTTAACCCATAAAGTAATTGGGCCTATGTTAAACAGCAGTGCAGACCTTCCAACCTGTGGTCCTTTTTGGAAAAGCAGGCACTTAGACATCACAAGGACAATCTGTATGCATCTTGTCCTTACCAGTAAATAACTAGCTAAGCTAGTCACTGTTGTTACACTTACTATACAAAGATAAAAATACAGATGGCACACAGATTTTCATGATGGAAAAATAACCGCTAAAAACATCTCTCTTTTTTTTTGACACTGACTTTCTGCTAGTCAGGTGCTCTGCCATGTTTCTTTTATGGTAATTTAGCCAAGGTTTTACACAGCACACATACACACATGTTGGTTTAATGCTTGGCAGTTGGGCGTGTCAGGCAAGGCATGCATTTGCATGAACATGATTCGATTGGCTTGCACCTGTCTTTGTAAATTTTGCTTGAACATGAACTGATCGTCTGGTCCCTGCGCTGCTGCCTGAGAACCAGAACTCTTCTAAGCTTCATGCAGCGCAAGCAAAGTGTAGCAACAGACGGAGAATGCAGTCTGGCTATGCATGACATCACTCCATTCAAAGCGATCAAGCAACCTTTCTGCTAAAGCATCCATCATGCAGTTGTGAGAGCTCTGATCCAATTTGCTATCTTATTAAATTTTAATGCAAAGCTGGTATGAACCAAAATAAGCAGGCGTTTGTCTTCAGTACAAACTGTGGTTTAACCACAGATTTGTTGACAGGTCATCATTTAGTTTTTTTTTTTAAATTGAATATTATTCCCATCAAGAAGTGGAAAAATGTTCACAATGGTATGAAACTATTCAGGGCCACAGCAATTCTGTTGACTTACTTAAATGATTTTTGAAGTGTAAGGTTTTCATGAATAATAAATCACAGACAGGACAGACAGTAGCTTGATGATTTCCTGCTTTAGGTTCCAGGTAGAACTTGAGACTTTAGAGATCACACACAGTATAAGGCAGTCTAATAATGACTCCCTGAAAACAGTCAAGGTCGTACACGAAAAGCTGAATGAAAAGAATTCCAGTGAATTGAATAATTTACACTATAGGCACAGTTACAAAAACATCCCAAAGTGCTGGCTCACTATTCAACAAATTCTCTACATTCTCTGCCTGGTTTGAATTGGATTTCAACTCGACTCACAGCTGAACTAATGAAAGTCTGTCTAAATTATATTTTTAAAAAAAATCATAATTGATGACACTTGACAGAAAAGTAAAATCAGTAGATCTGCTGCATCCTCAACTAGAACATTACCAGTTTAATGCAACTTAGCAACCCCCCTGCAACCAACCCCGCCTCATCCTGCCACGACTATTTATTTCTCTCCTAAACCGATAATCCTGCCTCCTCCCTGCTGGGTTCACTGCTTCTCTTTTTCCCACGGAACACTACTGCCCATATGTTGGTATTTGGAAAACTCTGCTTGTCATCTAAGACCTACCTAAGAGCAAGGCAAGTCCTCCTGCCAGAAGTGAATATTAATACAAGTCGGGAAGATGTTGAGGTGGGCAGTGAATGGGGGGCGAAGGAATGATGTGTGTGTGTGTGAGAGAGAGAGAGAGAGAGAGCCTGCTACTGTCAAGCACAGCCGACTCTCGCTATTCAAAGGGGGATTTTCACATTATGATTCTGCCACAGTGTATTGCATACTTCAAAGACCTTATTACAGCAGCGTATTAGCATTCATGCTGCCATTCACATCGTGAGTCCAACACCTGCATGGGAAACAGGGGCGGGATCGGCAGCGAGCGCTAGCTGGGGATCACAGTGCTGGGCCAAATGACTTGGGGAGGGGGATACTTTCAAAGTGAAGAGTCCTAGGTCATGAATTCTAATTCTTGACTTGACTTAATTAATACCACTGTGTGAATACAATGTTGATGCTGCAGATGTTTCATTAGAACCACTGTGTTTGTCCTTTGCTTTCAAATATGAGCTGTTTTAATATTAATTTAGAAATTCATAATGTTATAAGGAAAATAAACGGTGGTCTTCTAGCTCAAAGCATGTATTTCACTGACCCACCCTTCCTCCTAATGAAATCTTTATTGCTCTTTATACACCCAATTTCCTTGTTTGCTCCTGCCATAATAGCTCTGGCCACTAGGTAGGAGGTAGTTTAATTATGACTGTAGTGTTAACAAAGCATGATGAGAGGCCAGGAAAACATGCAGGGATATTGTATTTTATTAACGTTCACCTATAAGAACCTACAGAACACTAGAATCAGCGCATTGTAGCATGCCTACACCAACAAGTCAGCTTGTATGGAATATACTCAGAAACACAGTGATAAAAACAGTTATTCATTTCGTTCAGCAAGGTTTTTTTTTTTTTACATTTACAAGGATATGTAAAAGCATAAACCTGGAGGACACCTCCTCAGCTCTCATCTAAATCAGAGTGGGAAGTCTTTTTTTTTTTGATAAAGGGCCATTTCAGTTTGAAAACATGACCTGTGTGGGTCACGCCAAAAGGCTGAACCACATTAATGCTGTCTGATGTGATGGTTAGGACAACTAACAGTTGGATGGCAGTAATGATGAGGGCAGTTGCAGCTGTTTTTTATCCTGCGCTTCCAGGTGACTTTTAGTTAATAAAACTGAATATTTGAGAAGAACCTCTCACAGCAGATTGTCCAGAATCGAAGCTTTTCCCAGACGAGAGTTTGCTGTTTACATATGAAGACTGCAGCAGGTGATTGTTTTACATGGGCTTACTTGTTTTGGAAGGTAAGCCAGCGAGTTGGCAGGAGTTGTTCTGAAAAATGCCAGGAGCAACTTTTGCCGACAGGGCCATTCACATGTTTGGAAGTTGCTCGTGATGTATGTACGGAGTATATGTTTGGTGTATGGTGGCCATCCTGTCAAAGATAACAGGATGACCAACATTTTACACCACAGCACACATACATACATACATTGTGATATATGCTGACTGTGACCTGACAGGTGAACAGCCAGAGGGAGCTGCTCAGATGGATTTACTTTTCTTGCAGAAAGTGCAGATTTTTTTGTTTGTGTGTTTGAGTTGAGTTGAATTGAGTTGCTATGTTGAAGTTGAATTTTCTCACAGAATATATGTTTGGTTTGGTGGTTTTAGATTCCCCAGCCCTGCTCTACACGCACAGAGGAGAGCAGGTGTGTGTATATGATGTATGATACATTTTTAGATCCTAGAATTTTACTTTTTGAAATTTTCTATATGGGAAGTATTCATCATTTGCTTATTCTCTGAAAGCATATATTCATATATAGCAATCCATATTATATTAGTTCCACTTTGTATACATTTAGAACTAATGTATACAAAGCTACATTTTTTAATATGCCTTTCATAAAAACAACTTTAACAAAGTTAAAGATGGAATGTTAAAGGTCAAGTCAATTTTGCTATCATACTACATGATACAAACAAATATCCAAATACAGTCAAAAGAGTCCCGATAAACTGAAAATGTTCCTGAAGGAGCCACTAAAAGTCAACATCACTCTAGATCACATCACCCTCTTCCTCTCTCCCGACATTTCAGTGCGTCTGTACAGTGCATGCCACCATGGCAGTGAGAATTCTCATTCACATGCCAGATTGTGAATCTAGCACTGTAGAGTCCTTTCATCTCAGCATCTATTGTAACACTGGTCTTGGCTGATTACTGGCTCTCTTCTTCTCACATGTGAGAAGGTATATAGGGTATTTTGTCTTTGCCTTCCACTTCCATTTGTTGCCTGTCATGTCTAAAGAGCTAATTCCTCTTTCTGGCAACCAGTTGTTCACCTGTCTTGTCCTTTTGGGTTCAACAAAAACAGACAAATGAGCAACACAGGCGCAGGTGATCATGGCAGACTGAATGTCAATGTGCAGGTACAAGGTCAAGGTCAATTCATATGACTATAAAATCTGTTAGTAGTTGATTCGATTTTGAAATCAGTGGCATGTATTATAATGGGCATGATACCACTCTTATAGTCTTAGAGACAACAGCACCTACAGGTGCCTGGTCTCTCCTCTATCTCCGCTCATATGCTGCTGTCTTTCTGTGGGCTGTGTATGAGACCCAGACTTTTTTAGCACACATCCAGATATCAAGCGAGTGCATCATGGGGAGATACTGGCCGGATTTGACAAAGACCGTATCGGATTAAAATATCTTACCCCACCTTTTATAGTTTGAGGCAGACACCCAACCTGAGTCTGTGTCAGCGGTATCATCCTGGTAGAAGATTATTCTCCACTCTCCACTATCCCAAAAGTCCCTGTTCATAATGGAGACTGTTGAGTTCCTCTCTATTATACTGTCAGGTTTCCAACGTTCTCTGCTGAGTGCCTATAGCAAATATGAGCTACCTGGACATGTACTACTAGCCACAGTGTGCACATAACCAAGTATCCAAAACCATGAACAGGCCATTGTTTTGTCAGTACAAAAATATACGACTACTAATAATGCTTCTACACATACACACACATGCGGGACCACAAACACACAAATAAAACATAGAGGGTATTTTCTTTTACTGCTTGCACCCTCGAACCATTGCATTAGTGTTACGTCTACGTTATGGTTCTGAAATATTTACATTTAATAGTCTTATAAATGTGGAGGTGGATGTTTTGTCTGTGCTGCATACAGGAGTAGCAAAGTCATTTTTAAAAATGACATAGCAATGTATTATAGATAAATAAATAAATATGTAAATATGGGCACTCAGCTTGCGGGAACGACAGGGACTACTTGCATCCATTCGTTTTGCAAAGACAAATCTTTGGAGTTTTGATATCAGGAAGAAGATATGTGCAGTTTTAAATACCAAACGCTGTGAAATATTGAATGTGATACACTGGGACAGATGTAAAGGAACATGACTCTGCGTTAGAATCTTATGGCAGGTATGGTTTTTCCTTTGCAGCTGTTACAAAGACAACGCAGGAAAGCACCTTATCCAACACCCACCCCCCAACACACACACACAAAGTGAATGGATCAATATTGCTGCTTGTAATAATAAGTACCGGGCTTTTAATTCAGATTGCATTCTAAGTGGATGTGAAGCAGCTGCTCAAAGACCTCCCAGTTTTAGTCAGCTCAGTTGGACCCAGAGCCAAACGTTTTTCATAATTATCTCCCTCTTATATTACATCCTTAACGCAGCGCTGCTCTTTAAGTGCATACATTTTAGACTAAAACTCAGTAAAATATACACTCTTTACAATGCAATTCCTAATTTGATTAACAATCTAAGCCTGGATAGTGGTCACTCGGTCACTGTTTGAAACACATTAAACACCCACAGTCCACTTGGCGGTCAGTTTTTATATGCGTCGTCTGCAGTTGGGCTGATGTTTTTCAGTAGAGTTGGATGGTTGGAGAGGTTGGAGTATTACAGTATATCCCCCTTACTTGGTGTGATCAGTGTCTGCATAGAAACATGGGTGGTCACCTGGACAGCTGAAAACTGAGATTAGAGAAGAATGGAGAGGAAGAGCCGGAGAAAGTTAACACAGTTTACAAACATTTTAATGAGTCCACTTTTAATTAGTGCCAAAGGAAATCGATGTTTACCTGAAATCCTCGTCATTACAAACGAGCCATCAGCAAACCCGTGGGACCTGCACCGAATCACTGTTTTCCTGTCACATGCTGTCGTCGCGGTCTGCAAGACTCTGAGTCTATGTGTTTTTCTAACAGCCGGAGGTTATAAGAGGAATGTTAACGTATCCAAGATGTGTGGAGGCAAAGGAAAAGATGTACATCATAGTGCATTTTACCGTGACTCATCATTTCCATTTGAATCTTTGAATCTTTGAATTTGAATCTTCTTTATTCTTTATTCTTTATTTGTCTCGCTGCAATAAAACTCTTCTAAAACTATTAAATTAACTATAAATTAAGCCCAAACAATTGACCAATGGATTCTTTATTTTTAAATCCAGGTGTTGTCATATAAAGGGCACATTAAAGTCAGAATGTTTTTATTACATTGTAGGATATTAAGAGTTGTGTTGTTTCAGTTTCAGTATGAAGAGCAGACGTGGCTGTGTTTCTCTCTGTGGAGGAATGAAATGCTGATTTTTGATTGTAATAGTTACTGAACAGTTCAATCAAAGACTATATAGTACATAACAATAGGTTGCTTGGAAATACTCTGTGTTATGTCATGATTTATTTACATAGCAAATGACTATGCATTCATGTACTCACCACTTCACATCACTCCACCGATATTATTAACTCATTACCACTTACCACCTGACTCTCTCACACACACACACACACACACACACACACGCACGCACACACACACACACACACACACACACACACACACATA
>JAFBJQ010002685.1:107330-202435 GCA_016785345.1 Trinectes maculatus
AAGTTTTCTACTTTGGGAACATTAAACCTGGAGAGAAAGCCGCATCATGTTATGGGAGCACTTTGAAGATTAGAGTCAACTGTCATCTCAAACTACATTACAGTAGGTACTTTCCATGCTCAGAGACGGCAGAATTTATTTTCATCTGGATCTGCCGGTGTCACATCCAGGCGGAATATGGCCTCTGTTTGTGATGGCTTTGACGCACTGAGCGCTCGATTGGAACACACAGGTTTTTAAAAGGAGGACAAGCCCTCTGACTTTGACGGATTCCTGGGGAATATTAGTCAGCGGGCATGTATCCCCCCTAAGCTGTGGTGGAACTGATCGAGGTTGACCAAATAATCTGCCAATTCCCTCCCAAGAAATGCAGAGGTGACAGAAAAACGTCTAAGTCTCTCTCAGGCCCTCATCCCTGAGAGCTGGATCAGCAGTTGTGTCAGAAAGTCCCATTAAGAGCACAAGATGTCAACTTTGGAGACGGTGGGGAAGGGACTTGCAATTTCATGGTTTCACTCTTAATTCACGTTTAATCACACAATCGTTGGCAGGATCCCCGGGTAAGTGCTAATGGAGTATGACGACATGGTTTGTGAGCAAAGGTCACAGCACCTGTATTGTTATGCAGCCTGAAATTACATCATTGGCCAAAATACTCCTTATTTGTGACTCAGGTATTGAGGCAAAAATATTTTATTGTTTGTCTGTTTGAAAGTCATGTTGAGGGTTGGTCTTGAAGCTCCCAGTGCCCTGTCATTCATCCCACTTCATAACGCTTCGGGCGTCCGAGCACCATAAGTGCTGGAATAGATTGTGTCACTGTTTTTATTTTTTTTTTTTCTCAGGCTATATAGTCAATATGGTTTATGAAGTTGAGGTCTCCCTAGGTCACATGGGAGCGGGACATGAAAGCCGAGCGCTCGGCCTCCACTTCACAAACAAGCTGTCTCTACTTCAAACGGGTGGCAAAGCTGCCCCATATTTCTTCCCTTTTCACTTCCAATAGCCAGCACTGCTAATCGCCAGCGGCTCTCTCCATCTCCCCTCTCCACCTGGCAATAGGAGTGAACTCGCAGTGGCCTGAACTGTGACAGCACATGGCCCAGTGTTACTTTCCAGACCAACATTGTCAACGCCGCCTCAGAAAATTAGAGCCATCGCTTTTAATATTTCCTCAACAATTTCCAACTCAAATTGTATAATTAACTTTTCACTGAACCAGATGAGTTTCGAGTTATTTAAAAGTTGCTTTATGCCAAAGCCAAGCTGCTGGCTGCAGTTTGCAATAAATAACTGTGTACAACAAAATCTGGCCAGAAAGTGTTTGAAGACAGAGAAGGTGAAGATGAAGATAACAGCATACACTTACAGCATATTATCATTTGATAGAATTGATACAACTATTAAACACCCATGTTGTAACTGTAAATGGTGATTACAAATTGATTCTATTATTAAAACAGGAAGAAAAAGCTGACATTTGTAAAACAGCAATTTTGCCTCTTTTTTTTCTCTGTGTATTAATTTGGTAGTTTTATTTTTCTATATTTTATGTAGCCCAGGCTTTATTTCCTGGTTAATCAGTCTGTGTGGAATCTGAAAAACGTCATGAAACAGAGATAGCGATCACAAGCTTCAATAATGCTATGGTGTAGTGAGTGTATGCAGACAGCAGTGTTATTGAGGGAGAAATACACATCATACTGCCACATGTCTAGTTAGCTGCTTGGTTGAAGCACAGTTCTGTTGGGGGTTTTCTTGTCTGCCAGGGTTTGGCTGTATATTTTATAACATATTGCAACATTTATACTCTGGTGGGTTCCTTCAAAATAACTTCTCCTCCGTGCCATTTTTCATTTCGATTAATAAATATAAACTGTGTCACATTTGTTTGACAGTAGTTTGGGCTACACTGTTGCCATCACTGTCACGCTCAGTGGCAAATGACCTGTCCAGGTGGCCTGAGTGTTGGTGTAACCTGCACAGTGGACTGTCAGCTCATCCAGCAATGATGTGACTAGCAGGAATTAGTTGATGGATGTGTTTCATCAGATGCGACTCTTACCTCACCTCTACATTTGTTGCTGCTGCAGCGCTACACCAAGTTTGCCTTGAATAATGGCCATAATAATCATGCGTTGTTTCTCGGTCTTTGGTAGCAATGCTGAAGACTTGTAACAAGAACCAGTCACACATTTTCTTCTCTCCTGTTTTGAGCAAGAGAGAAAGAAAGAAACCCTTTAACCCTAATCTTTTTATGCTGTTACTTATAGCGCACATGCAGCCTTTACTTTCTCTTGTACTGACATGTAGTACAAGAGAAAGTATAATATAAGATTAATATTTATAATTAAAGATAACCATTTTCTACCACTTGTGTGTCATAGGGGTGGTGCAGCCAATCCCAGCTAATTTGGATGGCCTCCATTTATCACTAGTCCGGTAACTTGTCTGGTAACTTGTCTGGTAACTTGTCTGGTAACTGGCACCCCCAACCCAACCCGACCCATTTTTGCCTGATGTTTATGTCTTATTAATTATGGAACAACACACACCTACTACTCTCCCCTACACATGGAATTAGGAATTCTAAGTAACAGGAATAAGTTCACTCATTTCGATTATTACTGGCAATTTGATGTTTATTATTTTCATTATTTTTTTTTTACAATTAACCACCAAAATTAGCTACAGTTTATTTATGTTTTGCAGCATTAAAATTATTTTCGTTGCCTGAAGAAAAAATTGCCTCAGATTACATATTTACGCAGACCCACTGCAGTAACTCTGTGGACCTATAGAGGGTGAGGGACCCCCAGTTGAAGTCTACAGGATGATCTGTGTGAAGTTGGCCTGAGATCAGAAAGTCAATTTCCCAATTTCTGAGTCAGTGAATTATTTCTATTGCTCATTATGGCTTTTCTTATTACAACATATCCCTCATGTACTTTACCTACTGGTCGACAACATGAGACTTTTTTCAAATGGACATTTATGCAGTGTTTTCTCATTTGCCAAAGGAGCACAAAGACACATGTTGTGTCCCCGTCTGTCTGCCACACCAATCCACTACTGGTGCCCACTGCCCAGCTTTATCACTTTAACTGGTGTGATGGGCCCCTTCCCTCCGCTCTCACTGTGCCGCCTATTTGACTGGAACAGCCAGTGCAGGCCCGGGCAGTCTTCCAGGAGCCTTTCTAAAGCGGCTGAATATTCATCTTCATTAGGGGTATCACCACCCCCACTTCGTGCAGGGCTGGGTCCTTTTAACAAGGAGCAAGTGATTCAGTTTGGGTAGGAGGGTGAGAGGTGAAACTCCAGTGGGTTGGTGGGAGGTAAAAACAATTTTTTTTACCCTCATTTTCTACAGGTTTTTTTTTCTGTCCTGTCCTCTATCAGTGCACTTTTAGTGTTTTCTGGTCTGGCTGATTTCACACAGGGGACAGAAGACCTGCGCTGCAATTACAACGTGTAATTACAAAGTTCAGAGACAACGCCTGTGAAAAGCAAAACCTTGATCTGATTTAAATTTGGCTCCGTGTTAGTAGTTGAAGGAAATGCTGTCAGGCTTGTGCAGCCATCTATCTATCTATCTATCTATCTATCTATCTATCTATCTATCTATCTATCTATCTATCTATCTATCTATCTATCTATCTATCTCTAAAATGTCCTGAGGTCCTGTAATGTAAGTGCATCAGTCATTACAGTGAAACCTCGACTTACGAACGCCTATATTTTTTGCTTCCTCTTACGAACCAAATTCGACTTCCGAACCCGAGCACGGAAAAATTAAAAACATTTCCTCGGCCGCCGCCATTACGTGTGACCCGTGCGAGTCTCTCAGAGCATGTCAGGTGTCTGAGGCTATGTCCGAAATCGCTCCCTAACCCCTATATAGTCCACTACATTCATTTCCGTATGTAGGGAGTAGGGATTAAAAAAAATCGCTTCGATTTACGAACATTTCAACCTACGAACCCAATCACGGAACGAATTAAGTTTGTAAGTCGAGGTTTCACTGTATTTGCAAATGTGCTGGATCTCTAGCATGTCAAGACAGAGATCTGTTAGATTTTCATCTTGAGAAAGAGGAAGGGTCAAAGGTTATGAGGGTGTGACATGTAACATGGAACTACAAAAAGTCTGTTGATGACGCATCAGACCGTTTACTGTTCCTTTTTTATTGTCATCAGAATTATGGTCCTTATCTTCCACGTAAATCTTGACAAGAAGAGAAGATAATGACACAGCAGCCGTGTGCTCTCCCACTGTGGAGTGCATCACAACTTGAATCGCTGTCTGCTGCCGAAGAACCAGACACAACCTGAAACCTGCCAGTAGCAGGTAACTGTAAGATCCCTGTGGCGCGGAACCAGCACGCGATGTTTCACTATCATTAAAAACAATTACAGGGAAAGGCTGCTTGCCGCATCCTGTGCGTCACGTCGAAACTGCAGCATTTACATTGCATTACGTGTTAGGTGTTGATGTGAACACTGAAGTAATGTATGCTGCTACTGAGCTGGGAGGCAAAAGAAGTAGAAAACGAGAGGAGCTGAGTAGGTGTCTTTAGAGTATGGTCAGTCTCAAGGAATCTCATAGACCGGAGGGCAAAGAGCTTCATGGACTGAGCAGAGCTTCATGCAACCTTCCCAGGGCCCTGGCTATTTCTTGGTTATTGCAATATGTGTATAAATTTCACTCCTCTGTCAGAATGAATTGAGAACTTCTCCAAAACACAAGGCTTCAGACGCGAGACGTTTTCTGACAATTACATCATTTATTTCTCCCACTTTTCAGAGTGAAAGGGATTTGCCTTTTTTTTTTTGCCGCTACCCCCGGGATGCCTGTCATACTGTGCATTGAGCCTCTGCATAAGCCCTTCCAACCGAGCACTAAAATATACATCACAGCTTTGTTTAGGATTTGTATCACCTCCCTTGCAATTAGGCACATCATGTGTCCGGACACAGCGTTTTTTTTTTCTGACGCCTTAGCCATGCGTGATTCAGTTTTCTCCTGCTGAGTATGCATCACAAATACAGGTACAAGACTGACGTGCAGCTAATGATGTATAGGTGCCATGTGCCATAGGTTAGTTTATGTAATTGCAGAAACCCTTTCTTGCCGCAATCCTTCTAGGATTAACCATCTGCAGATGCATAAATCACGAGATGCAAAGTAAAGTAATAATAAAGGAGGTTAGGATGACTTCAGGTTATTACACCGTGCTGCTTAGTTGTCGTAACACTCATCGTCAAAGTGTGAACCTGAAAGATTTGGAGACCTTTGGCAGCGATGGAATATTTATGTCTTTGCCAATTATTTGCCAAAATAGATCTGTACTAGCACGCATTTCTTTTCAAGCAAGACTTATCCACCTCAAAAGGAATTTTCGAGTCCTTGGTGGAGGGCCTTTCTCTATAAAAGTATGATAGAAATTGTCTGTGACAACCGCCACTCAAACTGAGCGGGCCATAATGACAAGAGAACCAAGAACAGGCTTAATGCTATTTATAAATCTCTGAAATGGCAGTGTTTGCAGGAAAGTGTGAAGGAATACAGGACGGAGTGGAGGAGGTGGAATGTGTTTGCTTTTTTTTTTCTCCTTCTATCACCCCAAAGCTTCTTATGACCTCAGTGTTCCTCCATGCTAAACATAGCCCCACTCCAACTACAATCGAGTCTCCAATCCAGTGCATCCCCTAAACAAGCATGCACTTAAATCGCCGTCACACTGCAACGCTACTCTTTGTATATTTAATGGAAATAATCTTTAGGTTTTCTTGATAAAAGGACTAATTTTAGCCCTTCATCGTTTATAGTTTCAATATAGTGTTCACATCTTTGGACAGGCATAAATAGTTATCTCCCTTTCTGCAGGGGATGTCCATTATTTCTCCAAATGAAATGTTCCTAATCCCAGAAACAGTCCCATCCCGCACACTATAATTTCAACTCTTAACTCTAAGGCTCCTTCTTTTTTCTAAGAGCACAGCAAGTGCTCAGTCCTACAACACCCAGTTCTAAGAAGTCCCAGAGGATTAGCCAAGATTATTGAATCACGGCTTTAGATAATACCATCAGTTACAGTTTACTTCAGAGAACAGATGCAAAAGGGGCAATATGGCAATGTTGTGAGTGTGCTAATGATAGCAGCAGACTCTTCCTCCAAATAAGCAGATGCGTTCAAGTTTGAACAGCTGTCAAACGTGATGAGCGTGACACAAGCGCCTGCAGTGGAGACTGCAAACCTACACAGTCGCACAACATACCAGATGACAAATCACAATGTCTGTGAAACACCTGCCACTTCCCTTTGATCGGAGATTACGGAGGACAGAGGAATTAAAATATAAGTATTTTAATCAAATACAGCATACAGAGATATTGTATGTATGACGATTCAAAGTCCATTAGAGATAATGATCATAATATAAGTATTATACATACGGATGTCATACATAATGTATATGATGCACTGCTAGTTAGAACTGTATATTTTACAAAGTGGTTCGTCTGTATAAGTAGCTTGAGACATTAGGTTTAATTAAATCACTCGCTGAATCTTTAATATGTTTACGCATATTTCGAGCTTATGTTCATTTGTGCACATTGCACCATCAGGCTTGTCCGTGTGTTTGCCAACTTTTGCGTGGGTAGCGCCGTCTACTCTTCAGCCGCGTTTTGTCCGTATGCAACAGTTATAAATGAGGCCCCGGATGTGTCATGACAACACTTATCTCTTTCAAGGGTCACTTCACTCAAATCCAAAAACAGCATAATTTATCACTCGCCATTTGTGCCATCTAACCATGCAGATTACTTTGGTTTTTGTGTGCAGAGGTTTTGTCGGTGAGATTTATGCCCCCACAGCAAAACAACAGAGGTGACTGGAGTTCTGTTTGCAGTGCTCAGAGCATCAGAAAATTACATTTGAAAGACTCAGCCACAGTGTGTCCTTCTGAGGGCTGTGTTCCAGTTCCTCGGGGTGATCCACAGAGGACACAGTCGACAGCTTTCTTTAACAGTGCATGAAGTAGAAAGAAATACTTCCTTTCACATCCTTTGATGCATATGTGCAAATGCAACGATTTGTTAGTTGTAATTTATCTTAATTGGCAAAATGTTCTTACCGTACAAGACTAAAGGATGTATATATATTTTTGTACTGTGAATAGTGTGCGCCACATATGCTTTGTGTTGAAAAAAAAATCATCCTATACTTTCTAATAACAGGAAATGATACAATATGAGTTAGACGTCAGGCTGACTTTAGGGTGCCACTGCCAATTAAACCTCAAAGAGAAAGCAAAATGCTCTCATAAAAAATTCATCTGGTCCTCAGTTTGTTTTCAGATATCCTTCTGGAGTTGCAATTGGCAGTTTTGAGAGGCTTGTGCATTGCACTGACAAAAACGCAAATGTCCGTGGGACATCAGTCATGTGCTTCAGCTTCGTACTTCTGTAAATAAAATGCTGCATATTATTTACATTATGATATGATTTTTTTTCGGATACTGCTTTTTGACCCTTTCTCAAGTTGAACATTACATTAAACAAAACCTGATAACAATAAGGGGTATCAACCTGGGGCATAATTGTTTGATTACAAATCAAAATGAACTACTGAATTTCAAATGTTTAATTTATAATTATAATTGGAATAATTTAATTTAATAAATAATAAAATTTTATGTCTACAAATGAGAAGGTTGGGAGCCCCAGCCCAAAGCATTTTCCATGGAAAACTGTGACTGCATGAAGTAAACCATTGAAGTAGATTTACTGACATTTCTTTACACAAAAATCCACAAAAATAAGTGTTGGTCCTACCATTGCCATTGTGTAACTTCTTTTTTCTGATTTCTTATTATGTCACTTTATTGTTTTAATTGTACAGACAGAAGATGCTTTTGATTGTACGTGCGGTGTGGCTGATAATGTTAGTTAAATGTTAAAGTTAGTCAGGGATAGCATGGTATCAGTGGGCTAATGGTGGCTAAGCTATCCCTGTCACTTACACAAAAAGTATGTTTTTAATATTGTTAAACATCAAAGAATAGTGATTAAAGGTCACTAGGATCAGGTGTCATGGCACCCACCCTTAGTTTGGTTATATTCATTCAGCGTACAGGCCTGAATTTCAGCGTTTTACAAAGTGCGTTGTACTTTTGTGAGTGAAGAGGGAGAAGTGACTGACAGCAGTGGTGTCCTCCAGGTGGACATCAGGTTAAACGAGGGGGATTATTTACTTAGTCGCCTTTTTTCTTCAGTGTCTTGGGAAGAACAACTAGAGGTGAAGAGACTGGGGCATTGTCCAAAAGTCTAAATAGGTCAAAAAGCTGTGTGAATGTCTTGTAGAGCACTCGCTATGATACGCTGTAGTAATGTTTCTGTAACTTGGTATCTTGGACGTAATGCTGAATTATTGATGGGTATGCCTTGCATTAATTAAGCCCTTCCACTCCAACTCACCACCAATCATCAGTGGTGTGAGTGGTAGTCATGCAGGCAGAGTAAATGTATGTGTGGACTGGACGCAGTGATTGTGGGTCATGTTTGTCGCCTGTTTATGTGACTTCATATTCAGCTCCATGAAAGCACAGGCGCTGAAGTGGAGATCAGTGTGTCTGTAGACTTCCTGTAGGCTGACTGAGTCTCCTTCACCTCACACTCTCCACTCGCCAGGCTGCCACAGCTGCCTCCACCGCTGTGTTCTGCTGCAGTTCCAAGATTAATGGACAGGCTGGATTTTTGGTTCACAGGAATTAATCGTGTCTCATTTTACTCCCATGCCCCAACAGACGAAACAATCAGGGCAGTAAACCTGGTGGTGATTCTTGTCAACGTGAGCGCAGATGCAAATTAATATATGCTCAACAGGCCATAACTTTTCAGAGCAGTCTCAACCGGTTCAGTGTGTGTGTGTGTGTGTGTGTGTGTGTGTGCGTCCACGCGCCCCAGGCCCTCTGAGTGTCATGGCACTAAAACACTGTTTTGAGGTTTTTCTCCTTCACTTGTGTCAGAGTGTTGAGTACAGTGCACGCATCAGGTAAATGTTTCTCACATGTTCTGTAACCTCTGAAAAAACACATTGATTTCAGCGAGTCAACTGGTGGAATTTAAAGTGCTTTCTGCTGGAAGAGGCGCAAAGTTCAAAATACACAATATCACGCTCCTGCTGGATGCTGCTACCGCTGCTGCACCGCTTTTCAGCCTCCATCTGAAATGCACTGCTTCTGTGCTTGCCCAGTCTGCTCTGTTTGATCAGCTCAATCAGCTCGGCCTCAGTCTTTTGTGACCACTTAGAGCACATGTCATGAAATGCCACGCTCCGTTTTCGATCTCCCATTAACACAGCTGAAATACTTATACCTGGCGTGTGCTCGGTACAGCTGATAGAGTTGAAGTGTGACTAAGAGGCTCGAAATCACCGATTTATTGATAGAAATGTAATTTCTTGATAAAACATTCAACTCTAAATGTAGAGCTGTGAGTCAGGCCCGGCACTGCGTGGACGAGAAGGCAGCAGCTTACGACGGCAGCTAAAAGAGAGGCCCTGCAGCCGGAGTGAATCACTTCACTGCACCTGGCGGCGCTCTGTGATGACTGGTGCACTGTCTCCGTGGCAGATGCAGGATCATGAAGCCAGAATTGACATCACCTCACTGTCGTGAACATCACTGTGCCCAGGTTCTTACTTATTTATTCACATATTTGGCAGATTCCATGCCAGATGAAGAACCACAACACAGGGTTTCCGGGGAGGCTCATGCTAAATTTATAAAAGTACCAAAGTATTTGAAAGGAAACTAGGTTCCTGGTATAATGGCGAAATTGGTTATTTGGTGCCTCTGGAGGCGGAATATAGATTTGAAGAATTTGACCCAACAGCGCAGGGAGGATGAAGCAGCTGCTACAGCTCTGTGACAGCTGCAGCCGAGGGTAGGAGAGAGAGAGAGAGAGAGAGAGAGCGAGAGAGAGAGAGAGTGAGAGCGGCCTAGCAGCCGATGTGGCTCGCTCTCTAGCTTTGCATGATATCTGGTGGGAGGTGTGTGTGGCAGGTGCATACGGATGAAAACACAATTCAAGTCGCCACACAGCAACAAACTTCACTGGGCTCAGCTTCTTTTTTTATATTATTTACTTTTGGGATGAGTTGATGACTCCACTGAGGATGACGTTTTGTTGTGCTCGTGCTTCTAAATCTGTAAAACAGTAAAACAAAGCCAGCAAGACTCACAGAGCAACACCCTGTAATTTCAATAGAACAAATCGTAAATGCTGCAGAGATATAATGCACTGCAGAATTGGTAGTCAATTTACATTGTTACTTCAATTTTCTATTTATGTACATTTATTTACATTTTCGCTTGCACGCAGCAGCATCAGAAGCCGATTAGCTTTTAAGTGTAACTATAAATTATGCATATATTACAAGGTAACATTTACTTTACTTTTACTTCTACATAAAGTGGATATAGTACTGAAAGATTAGATATTTATGTAGGAAAGATGATTCGACAAAGAAAATTTTACTGATACATTCAGCATCATTTTCTCTTGCAATTTGCCAAATAGCATAAATTAACCTTATTCTCATTGTTAAGAAAAGCATAACATAGTTGCATTTATGTTTTGCAATAGTTTAGTTGTATCGTAACAAATGAAGTTAATGTTTCTGTGTGCAGAGTCTACATTGGCCCATATGTATCGTACAGTAGTTATCTATCTAAGCTTTGGTAAACATGAGCAGGTTTTCACTATGGATGCTGTGTCTCACAGCTCTAAATACACAGTGCAAGCACAGAACAGCACACCTGAGACTGAGGCTGCTCCAGTTGTTCATGGCATTTAGCTTTGGGGTTCTGCACTCCAGGGTCCTGGTTCTTAATGTAGAGAGACAGTTTTGTTTTTTAACTCCCTTGCCTCCTACTAATTAAGAAGCCTGGGACGGCCTGGCGTGCAGAGCATGCAGTGCATTCTGGTTGTTAAAAATACATAACGTTCTTATCAGTTACGTCTGGATGTGTGGCACCAATTTCATTTACTCCAAAGGTCACCTAGTTTGAAGAAATTGTGTCTTTTCCAGCACCGAAATTGCCCTTTAAGCTATCAGAGAGTTTACACTGATAACAACTGATATCAACTTTTGTATTTATTTACTTTGCTAGGAAGGACGTAGCTAGGCATTAGCCTTGATATAGCTACTGTATATTATAGATTGGAATGATTTTCCCTGGCATGAGAATAATACATTTCCCTCCACTTGTACTCCGAGGCTAAAAAGACACCGACACCGGCCTTGGTTTTGGCTCAGTGAAGGACCTTGTTCAAAGTTTCAGTCGGTGTGGAGTCGAAAACGATCCCCGCTCACACAGACAATCTCCTAACCCGGTCAGCTGCCTCTGCAGTGTTTGGGAATGTCAAGGATCCTTTGAGCCATTTTGAGTTTCCAGTGATGGATAATGGCAAACAGCTTGCCTCTGTGAGTAAGGATAACCTTCCATTCGATCAATCCTGCACCCGTCTCTAAGACTATACCCTCCAATAAATCAATAGCCTCGATGTGTTTGTCCTGGTGCTTTCTATTCTCCTCAGGCCCCTTCCACATGCTGCTGTCCTGAAGTACCTCGCTTTCCTTTTGCTATTCCTGACACGTCGTCTTTGATATCCATGTCCTTTAATTCCTCTGTCACGTCTCATACTTAACATATTTGTCAGACACGATCTAAAAACCGTTGCAAATTGCATCGCCTGTTAATTTGTCATGATACAGTGTTTCACAGTGTTTCGCAGTGTTTGTCATCAAACACTACTTCACACTTGGCTTGTCTGTTTTGGTTGGTTTTTATAGAGAACAAAGGAAACTGTTTGCGGCACCAGGGGAGAAGTCTTTTTGGACGGTCGAAGCTTCTAGATATGGAAAACCAAACAGAGAGGGGATTTGATTGAGAGTCGGGACAAGAGGCATTTTATTATCAAACAATGAACTGAGAACGTCAGGACTTAAGGTTGTTAGCGTTAATGTTTTTCCATTAGGATTACTCCAGCCTGGAGAGCGGGAAAAACATTTTTACTTTTAATTCCATGTTAGAACAGAGTCATTATTTTGTATTACTCATAGGAGCAAGTCTGTAGATGCCGCAATTAACTTTCCTGAACAAAAAAAAAAGCTGTTGGTGTAGCTGTGCAGTCCCTGCAGGATGCTGGTCGCCTTCATTCTCTCCTGAGATCCAGCAGAATGAGGGAGGGGGGTGGGGTGGGGGTGCGGGGGCTCTAATGACTTCACACAGCGTCAGCCTCATACACCGACTATTAATTAGAAACTGGAAATCCCTCTGAGGTCTTGTCGTGGTGCATGAAAAAAGAATGAATGTGTCCCATATTATGCCAAGCTGTAAGGCATTTCAAGTGTATGTTGAAATACATGGTACCCTGCCAAGAGACGGATAGACACATACTGTACCTGCAAATCAAACCCCATTATCTCTGATTATATAGTGTGTGCACATACATGTGACACTACACCTGCTGTTTCTGCAGCAATGTACAAGTTACATTCTGAAATCTCTCATTTCATGTAAGTGTAGATGGTAGTGTTTATATGAAAGAAGAACATATATCTTGGCAAAAAAAATGACCTAGACTAAAACATATCCATCCATCGATCCATCCATTCTTTCATTATTTACCACTTATCCTTTTGAGGGTCATGGGGGGAGATGTAGCCAATCACAGGGCAACAGGAGGGCTGACCACTGCATCACTCTATCCCACAGACTGAAACATACTGCATGCATATATTATGACCATATCAACAATTTATCATAGTAAATTTGCAATCCTGTTTTCAGCCATTGGTATTAACAGAGTTTCACAGGTGTAAAACCTCACTAATTTGTAAGCAGTCACATTTTCATACATCCAGAAATAATAGAGCGACGTGATCCTTCATTTGAATGGACTCTGGGCCAGGCAGTGCACAGTGCATCTTTCACCGTTTAGCTTGGAGCAGTAACAGCAGCAGTGAGTGTAAAATGTATTTTACAGCACAGTCATATATTTGTTGAGTTGTGTGGCACATGTGGTTGGTTGGTGTGGTTGTGAGCAGGATGGACTGACACCTGTATGCATTAGATCTGCTAATACAGTAACTTCAGTGTGTTGTATGCCATTCAGTTAACACTTCATTATTTAAATGAGTGTGTATGGGAGGACTTCACTGATCTGATGGAGAAAGGACAAACAGATATCTGTGCTGCAGCTTCTCACTGAGCTCACACATTCATGAACTATTATTGCAAAATCAAACGCCGCCTACAGTTTGCTTAATGAGAGCTAAAGTAAATAAATAGCTTAAATAAATACCTATCTGTCCCACAACTAATTGTGTATATGTTGCCAGTGTGTGTGAGGACAGGCAGAGGCTTCCCTTCAAAGTAAAAGTTGCAGGTTGTGTGACGTGTTATTTATCTGTTTTTTATTTCTGTAGCATCGTTACAAGAGAGATTATTGAATGCACTAGAATGATTTTCTCTCACATTGGATAACTTAATGGCCTTATTGTCATGACATCAGGGCCAGTAATTAAGTAAAAGTTCAAGATAAATCAGCTCTTTCAGTCTCGTCAGAGTTTGCAACTTCAGTCTTTAATGTTCACCCAAAGCAAGTAGCCTTAATCAGAGGAGTCATTTCATTAATGAAGGACTATAAAGGAACCAGGAGAGTTATCTATGCTTCCTTTAAATGGATCACAGCAGTAAATGCACCACACATGCAGCATCGTTGACTTTGAAAGTGAGGTGTCCCTGTTTTCTGGGTGTTGTCTTTGTTGTTCAGCTTTCATTGTGCATGTTCATTCAGTGCGATAGCAACAAATGCCAACACATCAACATAAATTTGCATCTGCACAAATAAAAGTGAAAATAGGCAATACCCCTGAAAGTGGCATTTTTTTAAAAATACAGATTGAGCAATGCAGAAGAATTATACTTCATTCACAGACCAGACCGTTGTTTTCTACATCTTCTACAACAACACTACACTACATCTTTCTACAACAGTTACTTTGGCCTAAATAAATTAACCAAATTAACCAAAATAACCAAAAAAGACATAAACAAACATTCATTGCAATCTCTTTAGAGACTAAGTTTGCTTTTTTTGGGATACAAATGGTGAAAAGTTATGATTGGCTCCGAACATATAAGGTTGACATTTCTTCTGCTGAATGAAAATATAGCTGATAACAACGTATTAATTTATTGTTGGCTTAAAGCAATGCTATGAAGTCAAGAGCAAATCTGTTCACTGCCACCAGCTCTTCAAAAGGTTCTCAAACCAGCTCCTGCTTCCAGCTTTGAGAACCCTCTAGCATCCATAATTTATCTTCACCTCTTAACAGTAGGGAAATTCATAAGACCCTCCCTCTCTCTGTGGGCTTACGACAAATGGCGGAGCTCATCCTTGTTAACCAAGTGGCTATTCCTCTTAATGAGCACGATTAAAGGTAAAGTGTCATTACGGCAGTACTCTGTCTATTCATTACAACCATCAATGTCTATTGATGTCGGTCTTCATCCAGTCTTTGAAAGTCTTCTGTGAGCACTTGTCATCATCTGTAACCTCCTTTGCACATTAATGTCAAATGTCTTCCTATTTGCCACGACCACTTTTGCTGTTATATCCCCATGCTCATAAGGCATCACAGCTGCCAGCCAATGGTAAAACAGGAAGACAGCCGGTTGTGAACAAGAACAAGAGGTTCAAGAAGCAGTGATAGTTTTAATTGTGTGTTAAATGTTGTGCATCTCTCCGATCAAGAGACAGAGAGAGTTGAAAGTAAAGTTAACATGTGCTATACAACGCTGGGGGAGCACACATTTCCTCAACAGCTACATATGCAAGACACCACCTAGCAGTTGAAAAAGGAAACTGTCTCATGACCTAATAGGCAACACTTTATTTTATTTAAGAAAAAAAATAAAAATAATAATATATATATAATTTTTTTTTAATGCTCTGGATTGTTGTTACTGCCGCTCTTCAGTCCTGGATACTCATTTATTCCTCAGTGTCTCATTACATGCATACCTTAATGAAACAGGATTGGAATCGCTGTTTGTTATATCGGTGGGGGTCTGAGGACTGTCCTGTATAATTGGTGAGTAAGTGGAATAGGTATGTAAATGTGAATAAATAAGCCAAATGTAATTAATGAGAACCAATGATTCGACCGGTGATAATTAAATCTGCCGTGTTTTTCAATTTGCATGATTAAGATGTTAGTTAATGTTATGTTGTACGCACACGTTACAGGTTGTTCATTCTCAAAATGTCAACATATCAGAATTCTCAACACTGCACTTAATTATCTTCAGGAGCTTAAAACTATCAGCGAAATCAATTAACTTTAATCTGCAACCAATTATATTGTGACTTTAAGGAATGCCAGTGTGCCACATGCTGTACTTACATCTCAACCTGCTCAAACACACATGTAACCAAGTCTGTCAGCAAGTTCAAGCATGTGTGTGTGTGTGTGTGCGTTACACATGTGTGTGGGTGTGTGTCTGAACAGAAGCTGTTAAAACTGGGGATTTTCTTTTTCAAATTTTTTTCATCCTTTACTCGAGTTTAAGTTTGATTTTATGAAATGTTTTATGATTCAAACGAGGTCAGAAGTAATTTGCATATTTTGACATTTAAACCATTTACAGCAGCTCAAAAAAAAATTTTTTTTTAAATAACCTGCCTAAGAATCACCCACGGTGGTTTTAATTTGTGCCGAACTGAAGGAACCAGCCTGCGAACTTAATTGCGCTATTAACGTAACACTGTCGAAATGAGGGGCCAGCATTTGACAGTGAAGAACTGAGTATTTCCACTTCACTTTAACCGTTGTTCCAATTGAATGTTTTTTGAGCAAGATGAAGCGACATGGTGAATAAAAAAGAGAAGGAAAATCCTGGGTTAAACCTGCACCAACATCAGCAGTAGTAACAGTTTAATTTTAATTTGACCAAACATTAGAGGTGCATACAGTATTTGTGACCGAGTTTCACTTTCCTGATCACCAGGGAAAGCTTTCTCTTTTAACAGCCATCAAAACCTGAGACACTGATTCAGACTTAATGTGGATTCCATCCTGCACCTTAGGTTCATGCCATAATAACGTAACTAACTGCATAACTGTACTATACTGATATATTTTTCCTTTCCAAACAACCTATGCCTGGTTAAAGATAGACAATTAAAAATGCTTGGTTACGGAGACACTGGTGTCAAAGTAATTTGATAGGTGACAGAATGAACTGTGCTTAGACCTAAGGTTTTTGTGGCTGAAAAAGTGTGTACTATTTTCTACGTTTCTTGTCAAATGATAAAACTGTGTTTCAATTTCTGACCTTTTAAACACACCAATTCCTTACAGTTACATATTTCAAAGACCAGTAATCAGAGTAATTCAGTGAAACTGACTGAACTGAACTGAACTGAATTGAACTGAATTGAATTGAATGCTTTATTTGTCATCACACATTCAAGCATGAGGAAAATGAAGTAGCTGCCTCTGAAAGGTGCTAGAAGTCAAAGTAAAAGTCTGCAAAGTTGTTCAGTCACTAGATATTTTTAATTAAGTGAATCTATATGGAACAATTAACACATTGCAATAAATTTGACAGCAAGCGAGTGCTGCACTGGGGTAGTAATAAGATGAGGTTATATGACATGAGGTTAATGAGACATTGTATAGTTTTAGATGGATACATGTGCTTTACTTACTTACTGATAAAGTACACAGTGGACCCAAGACTATGGGTGATTTCTTTAAGCTGGGAGGGATAAGGCTCTTAGCTGGCAGTGTTTCTCAACTGAAAACAATAATAACTGACTTTAGATATTTCTCAGCTGAGAATCAAGCATGACTCTGCTGTCTGTTTTTTTTTTCTCTTCACACTAAGGGCCTCTCTTATTATACAAGCGAGCTTGGGTTGTCCTGACTCTGGCGGTCACACAGCGTGTGCTATGGGTGGAGGCTCACAAACAAGGACAGAGATGAAGGACAAGTAAAAAAAAAAGAAACTAATGAAGCAGCTAAAACATAGTTTCTGTTTGCACAGGCTGTGATGCCATTTCAAGGTAGATTGCTGATCAAGATGAGTGTGGCGTGCTGAGTGGGGAACTTAGCCAAATGAGGCCACGGGGCCTGTGGCAGACTTATTTACATAAATGTGTCTTTGAGGATTTTTACACATGCTTTAACAGGCTCATGCACTTGCTACTGAGACCATCCCTTTGCAAATATCCATAAATGTGGGCAAGAATGTGCATCAAATGATTGGGACTCAAACAAATAACACACCAAAAAAAAAAAAAAAAAAAAAATTGAAGCCAGGCAGTGAAATCTCCACGTGGTATCAATCCCTGTGGTGGTGACTTGTTGTGCAATGCTTCAGATGTGTAAGTCTGCGGCACACACTGCTAGAGCTCTGTGATTAATACCACTGACAAAGCAGTAACTAATGATCGATTGAGGATGCTTGGGTTCTAAAGACCATTTCCCCTTCACTTACTTTGCCTTTTATAAAGCCATCTGATATTTTGATCACTGGCAGGGGCCATGTCAGTGGAATTAATCACTGGTTTAAAGCTGGAACCTTCTCGTATTAACAAAACACAATTTACAGAAGGTGATTTTAATTGATTAGTTTCAGTGCTGACAAAAAGTGGTGCAGGCACCTTTTTATGCATCAACCCATGAATTAGGGCAAAAAATAATTTCACCATGAATAGAATGTTTGGTTGTTGCAGTGCTTCTTGTCTGTTTATTTACTTTAATGTTAAGTGATTTTAAATGAACGCAACACACGCATGCAGCACACCCTGAGCTGTTAATATTGATGCGTTTAAGTCAATCTACACATACCCAATAAGCTCAGAGTGTCCATCAATGATATCTTCATTCATAGTGAGCAGGGGGAAAGCGGCTCAACATTTACAGGCTAATGTATTATGCAGCAGAAGCTTTTAAGAAAGATGATTGGAGAATTCCCATCTGAAACACAGCTGCAACATCAAAGCCTGAGTGGGAGGAAATTAAATGGTACAGAAATAAATAATGGTAGACTTGATGTCTTTGCTAATTGGGATCTCTGGCACTTGGGTCAAAAGGCCTCCACCAGGCAAAAGCCTAAGGGGAACAGTTCTGTTGTGTTAAGGTGGCGAGGTGCTGCAACATGTTGTGCGCTCAGGCAAACTCTTTCCCTCGCAGACAAAACTTATCAGTGGATTTGCATGCTGGATGCACACTGAGGCGAGGTGGTGTGCGAGTGATGTCATCAAGGGAACAGAGGCTTGCGGATGCTGAGCGCAAATTAGTTTCATGAAGAGATTCTCACAGCTGAGGGGTGTGTGTGTGTGTGTGTTTGTGTGTCAAGCAGAATGCTGACCATCATCTGCTGATGCACTAAGAACGGCTGCTCCCCTCCAAAGGCCTGCCTGACTGCTGCCGAGTAGCCACACAAACACTAGAGGGCTCTCTCTGTGGGCTGCAGTGTGGGTATCCCCTGTCTGCTGCCACTCATACTTATTCTTCCTGCACTGATACCACACAAACACTCACATTGAGCTATGCATTGATTCCCATGACCTTTTCACTGGATGTCTCGCTTAGACCCGAGGAGTGCTTTCCTTGCTCCTTGTCTTTTTTTTTTGTCACAGTTTGTCCTCCTGTGTGAATTCATGTAGCAAGGGTGCCAATCACCTAAACCATAAAATAGACTGTAAGAGGGAGGAAGTAAGGGCTCATTGAACTGTCCTTTATTTTCCTTTGTCCTATACCAGGGCCACAGTGTATGTGCGCGCGTGCGTGTGTGTGCGTCCATCCGTTGCTTAAACCTATCAGATGACAGTGTAAATGAGCAGCCTCGGCCTGGCCTGCTATTTCAATTCACTAATAACCGAGAGAAGAGTCGCGCGCCTGCCTCCGCGGAGGAGGAGAGTTTATATGAGGAGTAGGAGAAACATAGCGATGAGAGTCTTTTACCTGCTCTCACCTGTGTCGTATTCGCAGCGATAGAGCACAGTGAGGCAGTAACCTCTGCGTGTCCGTGCCGGTGCGCAGCGGCATTCATTCATTTGTGCGCCTGTTGAACCGGCTCCTCATCAACCCAATGAGCGCCGCGCAGGGGAGGCTCTCTGAAGCACCGCGCATCTCTCCTCCATCTCCTCATCCTCACTTTTCCAGTCGCCAGCGAGCCTGTCGGAGCTCCGAGCCACCAGCTCCAACACTGTCACTCCGCCTTGACAAACTGCAGGAGGGATTTCTAGCCTCTCGCCTTCCATATTTTTGCTCCTTTCACGCCGCCTCGAACGAAAAGCATTGGACTTTTTTCCTTTTTGCGTATTTTGAAGGGGAAAAAAATGGGGAAATGATGCAGCAGCGGAGAAGGATGCAAGTCACACGAGTAAGTATAGCCCGCCCTCATGATATACAAACCTAACAGGTATGACTGTTGTGCGTTATAGTGTTTTGTGTGTATGTGTGTGTGTGGGGAGGTTACCAGGATGTCCCCTTCCTCCGTCGCGGGGCTAAAGTGCATCTTTCCCGGCTCAGTCACAGGAGCGAGATGACACGGAGCAACACGGAAAGTCTCCGCAAATGTCTGCAACTTGGGCTTTCTCCATTATTCACATTCCACTTGCCTGTGTCGGCGGTGTAAGACGCGCACATACAGACTGCCGAGGCTACAGGGTGGTTTGTTCTCGGTCTGTCTGCCTGTCTGTCTGTTGCAGGGCTTACGTGCTGAGTGCGATGGAGTGACTGGAAACACAGTCACCACAAAGGGTAAAAAAAAAATCCTAAAACAAAAACTTCAGAGAGATGACAAATTTAGGGAATCGTTTTATATGCTGCGGGATACTGCGGGCGACTAAAAAACAAACAAAAAAATAAATAAGTGGCACCCTCAAAGTTTATGGATTAATATGTAGTTACTTCTTAGGCGACGAGAAATTGAAAAAGAAATTTCGCCGGTGATTGGTACTTTGGACAGCTCCGCTGCCAGCGCTCGGTTTTCCGCAGATCCGTCTGGACGGGCTTCTCTTGTGGCGGGGAGCTGTCCTTCCACCCGTGGTGCTGAAACCGCTTGCTTGCGCCGCACTCTTACTTGTTAATACAGTATAAAAAGGGGAAGAAAAATCTCGATTTGATATCAGCGGTATCATTTTGCATTTTAATAGATTCTTATTCATTTTTTTTTTACTAATTTCCCAACTTATATTTTCCCTTTTTTAAAATCACCGTTGAGTCTCCAGGTCGTTGCCTAGAGTTGGATAATGTCACAGTAACTCGGATCTTTCCGCACATTATGATGCTGCAGCTGCCCTCAGGTAGAATACGTTCCAGGTTATTGTCCTTGGATTTGTACTGTCGGAACCATGTACTACTCCATATTACCACATATGACCACAGTGACATAGGCTGTGTGGTAAAAAGTTATTCGAACTAACAATGCCACGTCTGCCGAAAGGAAGCCACTCGGTGGTGTGACTCAATGTCCAACTGCATTAGTCTTTAGCTGAGGACAACTCAAAGCCAAGCCTTTGTGTCTGCTTTTTTTTCTGTGTGTTGTACACAGAAGCGACAGAGCAGGTAGGAGGGATGTTAAGACTAAAGCTGTTTTTGATTAAAGGGCAAAATTTACATGAGGTTCACTGTGTTGTATTTCGTTTGGTTTTAATACCTTGCTTTATTAAGTGTATGTCAATTTTTCTTTTGTTAGAAACCGCTGTAATGTAATATTTCTTATTTGATTCAATGATCATACGTGCCGCCTCACACCTTTACTACTGTCTCCTCTGGACTACTGTATCAATGAGCTGCAGCGCTGTTGACATTGTAGACCTCCCCTACAACCAACCAGCCATAAAAGCTGGCATTATTGCATGCATGGATGCATGTCGGCATGGATTTCTAAGAAATATGATTGTAGCATGAAAGGACATTTCACCCAAAATGTACTGTCAAAACATTAATCATATGGTAGATGTAATTGCTCACAATCTTTCCAGGATAATCCCCAGGACAACAGATTAAAGCAAGGCAATCTGACATCGTGGGCTGAATAGCCTCAGAGTACAGACACGTCAATTTGTTGTTCAGTTGTAGCAGGATAATATGGACAGAAGATCGGAATAAAGGGTCACGGCTGCTACAGATAGATAATTTGTGATGATGAAGTAACATCTGTACTTCTTGTCCTAAAATGACAAATTGTCTTGTTTTTTTTAATCCCCTTTCATCTGTTTTCTTGTCCTGGAAGCAGATTTATTTTCCTCTTTCTATCATTCTGTCTGTCTCGTCTGGTTTGTTTGAATGTTAACTGGACTGTACTTTCTTATTTCTTCATCCCTTTTACTTCCCCATCTCTCAACAAATCCTCGCAGGACAGGACAAGACGACAACTAACAAACTCTGATTGCTCCCTCATAGGTCTCTCTCTCGGAATAACGCCAAATGGATGCTGTGCCGACTGCTTCAGTCCCTCACCAATCGCTATGGAGGCACACCATGCAAGTGACCTTTATCACACCATGAATGCAAGCGCTGCCGCTCAAAGAGGACACAAGTAACCTTTTCTTGTTATCTAAGGAGCTGTTGATCCGAAGAGAGTGGGGGAAACAAGACACCAAAAGAAGAGTCTCTTTAAAAACAAACAAACAAACAAAACACAGAGAAACAGGATGCCAAAGCGGTCCGAGGAAATGCTCATGGATCTGTGGATGTCCTTGCTGCTGGTGTGGATTACTTGTGTTCCCTGCGCGTATGCGACTCCAATCATAGGCCAGTCCAAAAGTACACAAAGTGGTGGGTCCGCAGCAGTGGTGAGCGGTCTTGGCGAAGGACAAAGATTACTGAGCCGCGCCAAGAGAGGATGGGTCTGGAATCAAATGTTTGTGCTGGAGGAATTTTCTGGACCCGATCCAATTCTAGTTGGCAGGGTGAGTGCTGTGATTGTCAGCATTATATTAAGCTCGCTTATCGTGTGGAAACATTAATTTGGCCATTTGAATGCTCTCTCCATTTTTTTCCTGTTCCCAATGGCAGTGGAAGGGTTTTGGTTGTCAAGGGGAAGCAGAGATATGGGGACAAGAGTGTGTGTGTGTATGTGTGTGTGTGTGTGTGTGTGTGTGTGTGTTGTGTGTGTGTGTGTGTGTGTGTGTGTGTGTGTGTGTGTGTGTGTGTGTGTGTGTGTGTGTGTGTGGTGGGGCAGTATATCACAAAATGGTTTTGGAAATAATTAAGCTCCTTTCAAATATCAATGGTGGCATTTATTGCTGTTTTTGTATGCCCTTGGAATCCAAGATACTTTACAGCAGTTATACAGATTGTTATGTGATCACTTTCTTACAAATGAAAAACATTCATGATGGCAAATGCCCCCTGCTCCTTTTTTAAACCCCCCATATATCCTTGCATACTTTTGTTCTTGCATATGCATACGAGTGAGCTGTTTTAGCCTTAAATTATTATTATTATTAATATTTCGCAGCTCTGTATTGTGCAGAACTGTGAGGAAATACTGGGGCTGTGGGCCACCTGCTCCCTGGCCTGTGTTGAAGTGTTGGGAGGGTTTTTGGGGAGGACAGGCTGCTGGCCAGTCCGGCCAAAGCAGCTTGTTCACAGCTCATTGCTGGGACTCACCTGGGGAGAGTCAGCCTGCCAGCCACGTTCCCCTCCCTCTCATAGAATATGATCCAGCCACTCTGGCATGGCCAGGAATGCAGGCCATCAAGTATAATATTTGAGTTTGTTCACTAATAGCTTTTGCAAACAGTCGTTTGGTGCCTAATATTTGATAATTGGCGGGTATGCCTTTTTGTTTAAGAGATGTTGCCAAATGTTTTTATCGCCTCAGCTATGGCACCTGACACTCGTGAAGTAAAACCAAAAATCCAAGCTGTCCAAATACATATGTTTTTTTAACTTCACTTCTTCTACATCCTCCTCTTTTTACTCCACCCTCCTTTATTTCAGGCGTTGTCATATGGCCACATCAATTAAACATTTGCCACCATGTGGGCTTTGCACCTGTGTTTTCTAAATACCATACCGACACAAAAATGCTGTTAAGTGATGCATTAATTTTTCAGACGAGTCAATTAGGGAGCCTCTGTTGGATTCGACAGTGGCTGCTCATCAGAATGCTGAAATAAACAAACACTCACCGGGACCACAGTGACCTGACGTCAGCTTGGTATTTGAAGGTTATATTCCAGCTGTGAGATACTCAGCATCACAGATCTCCCAGAAAACTGCAATATATATATTTAATTTAAGGTCTAAGAACACGCTGAAACCAGAGTTTTGGTTCTCGCTGTAATCACAGTGCTGTGTGTCTCCGTCCAGAGCGTGAAATGTTATGCAGGGAACGAGTGCCACAAAATCAAGGTGCTCTCAGTCATGGAAAATACTTTCTCTCAAGATTTTAGTAAATGTTTTGCATGAAGTGTAGGATAAAGTCAGTCATATAGATATACTGTAAGGATCTTCCTGTTGAAAGAGAGTGGATGTAAGGGGTGCATGGGTGAAGAAAAACACGTCTTGCCTTTTGTGAGGCGATGATGATCGGTTGCGTTCACTGCAAGGTTAAGTGCCCATGAGTGTGCCTGGCAGAGCCAAGATAAGTCCTATGTTCAACCCAGATGGGACTGTATCGGTTTAAGAGTATAAAGCTCTCTTCCTCAGTCCCTCTGTCGAATTTTTTTCACCTTTCTCCATGTTTCTCACACTCAATTAAAAAAAAACAAGTCAAATGGGTGGGAGGTGGGATTCAAATGGGTTATACATTTATTGTGTTTTGCACAATTCCCTCCAATCTGCGATGCTGCCTGTATCTGTGGCTTATTGTCTTTTTTTTTTTTTTTTTTTTTTAATTGCTGGTAAACTCAGAGGTTTAATTATACTTGCAGTCTTTGCCAGAGACCGGGTTCCCCTCAACTACACTAACACTCGGACCGCGAGTGAGAGATAGTGCTTGTGTGAGGGACAGAGAGAGATTGGGCCATCGATTTTCTTAACGGTGTGCCATTCCCCCTGTTCCCGCTCAGTGGACGATTAGCATAAATGCAGGGAAGTTGGAGGAGGAGGGTGACAGGAGGCAGAGGTGTGGAAGAGTGAGAAGGACGACCACGAGGTGTGACAGCACCCGTCCCTTTTGCTGTTCTTGTTCAGAGCGTCGTTTCGTGACATTGTGATTCACTGAGCGGCGTGTTCGTCAGCCCCCGTCAGTCCCGGGGAGGCAGGCACACAGTACCTGTTAAAGTGAAGCAGGGGAGACAGCTGTGAAAGCTTGTTGCTTGGCTGTAGCTTAGAAGGAACACGGTGTTGGAAGGGATTTTAGGATTATTCATAACGAGCCAGGGGCGGTTCCAAAATAACCTGCCATTAAAAACAGAAATAGGCAAATGGAGCGTTTGGGTAGATAGATGCGAGCGTGACGCACAATTGCTCATTGCTGATGAAGAGTGGGAGAGACCACTGAAGCAAGTTAAGACTCTCATGTCGACCACAGGAAGGCAAGCAGAGGGTCATTTTCAGCAAAGCGGCTCTTGATTTGCTGTTGCACAACAGTAATGGAAAAGTGGAGCCCGGGTTTTAAAATTAAATGAGTTCTGTAGTATGTAAAGTGGCTGCAATCTGGTTGAAGGCTTTTCTACTTTTGGATCCAAAATCCCAATCCTTCTGCAATGTTTTCCCCAAAAGTTTGCCTCTTCAATCAAAGCTAGTTCAATTATTTAAACACACAAGGAAGAAAGTCATTTAAATGAGGCCATTAAAGGGGAAGCAGTGCCTTAGAACAAAAGACAAACAGTGAACAAATTGCTGTGTTTGCACCAAAGAGAAAGCAGAATGTGTTTTTTTTTTTTGTAGCGCGAGTCAGATTGATAGCAGTTAGCGCCGGTACGTCTCCTACATAACTTTCCCGGACTCGTCTACTTCCTGGTTCTCATTCAGCATATGATGTGTAATAATGATGGATTGGCAGCAGCTTGTGGTTGTGGTGCAGATGTGCTAAACTGACTGGTCCTTCATCCCACGGTCCAACACTTTTATCCACCGCAGCTTTGCATGTGTTTTTCCACAAAGAGAATTGATAATCAACCATTAATATTCATCAAATCAGGCTGAACTGCAAGATTGCAATGGACTGACAGCGACACGCAGAGCAAAAAACGCTTTGATTATTGATTCAGAGAAGACAAAGCTACGTCCGTTGGATATATGACGAAAAAAAAGAAAACCTTTGCACCTTCCGCTGAGTGAAGGAAGCAGATGCTTCATTCTTCCAAACAAGCTGTTTTACAGGATTCCCAACAAGGGCGGCCACGGCAGTGTCACACTGGTCATGTACTGTAAATCTGCCTGGTGTTTTGTTAATGAAGAGAGCTGGTAGTCGAACCCTGTTTGTGTTCTGACTGAACTATGGTTCAGTTCTTTTATTCAATTCTCAGGTTAAAACTCAGAATTAAAACATGAGTTTGAAACCATTGATCCAATGCCCCAACTCTGTATGAATTTATCAAATTACTGAATAGTGTGTGTCATTTTATCGTGGCTCACTAGGATGTAAGTTGACTGGGTCAGTATGGTGTGTGTGTGTGTGTGTGTGTGTGTGTGTGTGTGTGTGTGTGTGTGTGTGTGTGTCTGCCATCCTCTTCTGGACCTAAGCTAAACTCACTTTATCTGGGATAGTTTTCCAAATTCACTTCAGACCTTTTTGCTGTTTCTGTTTCTGTTGCTCTCTGCACTTTGGACTGCTTCAACAAGATGTGGATCATCAGTCTATAAATACTGATGCAGGCTACTTCTGCACGGCTGGGTTGCCTCTCTCTCTCTGTCCCCCACCTCCATCTCCTCTCTCTCTCTCTCTCTCTCTCTCTCTCTCTCTCTCTCTCTCATGGGGAGAGTGACTCTTAAGTCTCAGTAAGCCTGCCTCCAGGGCTGATGGGGTGTGGGACAGTGTCACCGTTAAAGTTTGTCCAAGTGTTTGGTGTTGGTGATGTGACACAGTGAACAGGCAGAGGTGATGCTGAACCCTGACTGCAGCTGCCAGTGCAGCCTGAGACACGCAGGTCCTGCCAGAACAACCCACTGTTGCTGGTTTGCAGCAGATCAAAGGTTGATCCCCCTCTTGACTGAGTCATGCCAGCGTAGCCTCTGATTAGCGCGGATCCCCCACCTTAATCTGCATATACTCGGGCTCCTGCTATGAAGCGGATATAAGACCTGGCCTTTGATTGATGGATGAGGAGTGGGAGTTAACGAGAATATTAGCCGAATTATTGCCAGTGATTGATAGCCATTATGACACACAAATTATAAGCACTGGCCTGGATATAATAAATTTCAAATATAGCTCCCATTAGACGCAGGTTCCCAATGCTTCAGTGAGAGTGCTGGAAAAAAAGCTGTCATTAAATTCAGCAAAGAAAGGCCTGTCAGTGTTTGCCGGGGCTTAATTTCATTCCATTTGGTTTCTCACACGCACAGCAGCTCCTGGAATACGGCTCTGTAATCTCTCTTCAGGCAGCACCACAAAGATCCATATTGAGCTGCAGTCCAGCAGCAGCCCTCCGTCTCCCGGCGCTTAGATCTCCATTCCCTTCTCTTGTGTAATTTAGAAAAAAAAAAAAAACACTCTTCCGTCCTCTGCCTCTCCTCCCACCCTTCTTCCCTGCTCCTCTCTTCCCCCAAGGCTCACCTGTACAGTATATCAGTAATGCCAGCAGGGCCATTATATCAATGGGCCATGGTCACAGTCTCTCTCTTCCTTTCCAATCTGTCCCTGTGTCTGTCCCTCCCGGTCTGTAATAAAACACTGGGCCCAGCGGTGGCTCTGATAGAGCTGTGAGATCACATTAGTGCTGCCCTCGAAGAACCTGACAGGTTGTCTACGGCTTTGTGTCGACGTCCTGGTTCCCATTAACAAGCTGTGTTATGTGTATGTGTTATATGTGTGTGTGTGCATGCATGTGTCATACAGTACACTGGAGGAGCGCTGTAGACCGGAATGAGATGAGCAGACACAGACCTGAATGGAGCATATTTAGACACGAGGGCTGTGTGGGCAACAGTAAATACAGCTTACCCACAGAGCTTTATAGCTGCTGTGTCTTTGCAGACATTTGCAGGGGGGTCAGCCTGCTCGTATTCCTGAAACATTTCACACCAAACTGCTGTATTTTTTTTTTAAAGCAGAAATTGCAGTCTGAAATCTCTGGTATTTCAAACACAACACACACAACAGTGACATTATTACTTTTCCGCCACACGTATCGGCATCGCCTGTATCACAAACATTATTGCCAAGTATTTATTTATTTTTACCACCCCGTAATAATTCATCATTGAATACAAGTACTGCAGTAAACGTTTAGTTTGTCATTGGCAGGTGTGGCATTTTTCAAACCGCTCCTCATTCTGTTCCCACCCATATAAACATGGAGTCACAGTGTCCTGCCTTTCCCGCTCACATGTACCCGGTGGCTGCCGCGCATTTTTTCTCCTCGTGTATCTTCAAAAACGAAACATGACTTCACCTCCCTCGTGAAACATTTTTCCACGAGGGAGGTGGCGTCGTGCTTCCGTTCAGTATTCAGTGCTTCACGAGGAGCCGCGTGCCGCGCGTTGTCCGCCGTCCCTGGACGCTCTCCTGTGTACGTGCATCAGCTGCAATAATAATTTAACAGGAAAGCACATCCATTCACACGGCTTCAGAGTCCCTGAGCAAAATAACAAGCGTGCTGCCATCACTCACATCTGTGGCTCGGACTCATTAAATCCATGTTGTACAGTGAGTAGCTCTCGCTGGGGCTCGCTTTCCAGAGCTTCTGCATCAGTGCTAATTCATAGCAAATGGCCCATTTGTGGTTTCACCTTGGACGGCGTCAGTGCGGTTACCTCTCTCCCATGTCGGTGTTTGTCAGTCAGCGGTGTCAAAGTCTTGGAGTGCAAATCTGGAAAAGCCCCCACCACTCTCCCCACGCCCTCCTGTAAACGGCTTGAACTCCCCTCTCCTCTCCTCTCCTCTGCCTCCCCTCTCACCAGGCTTGGCCTGGGCTGGATGTGTGGAGGTGGAGCGCTTAGCAGGCTAAATCATCTGGCACGCTGCCTTGAACTTTCCTCTTACTAATTTATAAGAATTAAAGCAGGCTCACCTCAAAAGATTTGCCAGTGCATCGCTTTGGCTAAATGAGTCGAGATATATTTTTTTTCAAACCATAAAGGCATTCTCCTGTTTGGACTGTATCTTTCTCAAAGCACCAATGGATGAGTTTGAAATTGAACAGGATTAAACCTCTTGTTCTTTGTGCTGCACTGAGATTTAAATGATTATTATTTTTTTCTTTTTCCTCAGACAAAACACTGGATCGTGTATAATTAGAATTTAAGCAGACAGTGATAGGCGACTAAACTGAAGCGACATGAAAGAGCCTGGTGTTGGACATTCTGCCCACTTACTGAATCTGATCTGGTTTTTTAATCCAAAATCTCTGGCCAGGCATCAATAGCAGTAAATGAGGTTCCAGTTATTCAACTCTGATTATTCAAATCAAAAGATTATGCTTATCTGAAACCTGCTAATTGGCTGTTGCTTCTGACGTACAGTATGTGGTTCCAGGCACGAGCCACCGCAGCAGCAGCAGCAGCAGCAGCAGCAGCAGCAGCAGCAGCAGCAGCAGCAGCAGCAGATTCCTGGTCCCTGTGCCAGTTTGCTCTTATGGCTCCATGTTTGGCTCAGCTCCCCAGGCAGCTCCTCTCCTATGGATAGATCCCAGTGTATATGTGAAATGCTGCAGGAGGCTGCAGGCAGCTTATCCCTGTGCCTCTGCTCCCATGCACGGCCTATCAGCCAAACTGGGACTGGCAGAGTAATCTTGTTAAGAATGGATGTTGTTATTGTGCAACTGGATGTGCATTTGGCTTCGTGGATATGCGAGAGCACATGTGGGCTGGAGCGCAGGAGACAATGGGTGGGTGTTTGGGTGGGGGCAGTAAGTGCCTATTTCTGGCACTTAAAAGATGACAGTCCTCAATCCTCTGCCTCTGCCTCCTTCCTCTGCCTCCTCGCTCCTTCCCTGTGTCCTCCCTACCTCCCTCGCTCTTTTCAAACCACATAATAACGACAGAGCAGCCCCAGTAAACACTGCCTGTGGCATTTAATTGAGGATCAGCATCTTTACCTGAGCCAAAAGTTAGCAGGTGCTTCATCTCAATCACTGAGCCGACAGTAAATAAAAGCAAACAAATAAATAAATAAGCCAAAACACAGGAGGAATCAGTGGCTCCATCCAATGCTTCCCTCTTCTCTCACAAAGCATCCACTCCTAACTCTGGTATCTGGCTGCCAACAGACTGTGGCTTTGACCTTCTCACAAATGAATTATTTTGGTTTAATGATCCCTTCTGCAGGAAGAACAAAAAAGATAGCTGGAATAATAGCCAAGGGAGGAGAGGAGGGGTGAAAATTGGCAACACCCACACTCACTCTGTACTTTATTCTCCAACCCTACTTCCAGTCTACCTGTGAAGACTCCTGTATGCCTCTAATAATGCCTCTTCTTTGTGTTTGTCTCTCTAAGGGACGTGTGATACATCCAGCATGAACCTCATAAATGAACCGACTTCAAGAAAAAAAATGAAAAAAAAAAAAACCCTGGATGGAACGAGATGGGAACGTGTCTCTTTGTGCGTGTGAAAGTGACACTTTAGATTTTTTCTTTTTCTTTACTCCTCCAATGTTTGATTAATTCGTCTTCTTTTTCCCTGCCGGATCAGAAAAGAGGGTGGGATGTGGAGGGGGAAAAGCGAGGGGGGGAGTGGGGTGCACATGAAAAATTCAAACCGTTATAATATAAAATCCAGATGAATTATGAATGCTTAATGGGAATCAGGGCCGAGCGTGCAGGATGTTGAAATTGTTCTCAAAGAACCCGAGGTGTATGCGCGCCACGTGCACAAAGAGGGACACGGCATGTTACGTTACGCCGCTCTCAGCTGCTCCCTCCTCCCTGGATGGCAACTGAATGATTGTTTGGGGAAAATGAGTGGAGGATGCCAGAAACATGTGAAAAGCTTTTAGGGGTCAGAAGCCGCCTGTTATCGAAGTCTTCGCCTGTATCCTAGGCCACGATGGCTTGTTGTTCTGTTGTTCCGCACCAATGGAATATTATCAGATGTTTGCTAACATCCACTTTTCTCTATTGTATTTTAATAAAATGTAGAGCTTCAAGTGCCTGTGGTAAATAATAGAAGATCCAGTTAGTGCAACACGATCACAGATGAGCTTGGTGTCAGAGTTTTAGTAGTGGATTTATAGAGGTGAGATTTGCACCTCAGCTCCAAGCTCCACTGCAGGCTGTGGTAAGACTGCTACGTAACAGGCATAATATTAATAGCAAATGAAAAACCCGTCTGCACCTTTACAACATCAAAACACATGTCTTGTGTCTGTGTTTGTATCATATAATCAGAAAGTGGAAGTCGGTGTTAGCAGGGATTCCTGTTGTATGGCACTCTCCAGTCCTGGTGAATGAACACCCGCTGAGTCACTGGCACCAATGAATTAGCAACTAGTGGAGACCACTAATGGAAAGGACACCATCACGGCAGGAGACGAAATAAAGCTTACATTTATTATGTTGCTGTTATAATCCTGTCCAAATAACTGCACAGGTTAATATGGAACACTGAAGCTATGGCGATTACTTCTAATTGAATTGTACCTCAGCTTTTAAGTAGTATGAAACACTTCATATTTATGTGTAGGAAGACATAAGTGATTTAATCATTTTTTAAAAAGGCCATTAATTCTTGTAAGCTGTTTAGAGTAGCACAGGACTTGGAGCCTGTCCCACTGTGCACTGGCCTCAGACACATGCAGGCGATGGAGTGGTTCCACTTCACCTTATAGCAGAAACAGGGAGATGATACTGAGCTGCTCTCTTTTCCTAGTATAATATTTGGTCATGTTTTGTTTTGCTTCAGTCTTTTGGGGAGTTGGGTGGGGGGGTTGCTTTTCTCAAAATAACAATTCCATTACAGTAATATCAAAAATAAAAGCTTTATGTGTTAGTCGCCGACACATTAAGGGAACACAACTGAGAGTTGCCATTTGAGTAACACACTGACGCAAAGCTCCAAATGGACAAAGTTGTCGACAAGATGATCCGTTGAGGAAATCACAGCAGTAAAACTTAAAACAACAAAACAAGAAGCTGTGTCTTGGAGGAAACCCCCCTCCATGTCTCATGAGATGATTCTGTTCGCCTGTACGACGAGGAACACTCTGCCAAATGGCACTGTGCCCTCTTATGTTACTCTCTGCGCTCGATCTGCATTGTGAAGCTGCGCTGTTGCCGTTAGTCGACGAGGATGCGGCGCAGCTGCGGTGAGGCAGCGATATTTTAATGGCTCCTCAGATCTCTGAATGGTTTGTCATTGGGGGGGAAAAGGACCTGGGCCAACCCCAAAACCATTGTAGCCTCCATCTGGATGGAGACAGGCACACAGGTCCTCATTTCCCTCCATCGCAATCTGTGCTGCACTCCCTGTGTTTACAGAAGCCCGCGCCCGCTCGAAGCTCCACTTGCCAAGATGTGGCGTGTTTATCAGTGTCTCCCTGCACACACAGTAGCACGCGGCCACATAAACACAGATGCACATGCAAACACAAACACACATTGTCTCTGTTTCTCATTGAGTGGCCAGATAAGAAAACATGACGTTATCGTTTTTTGGTGGGAGTGTGGCACGTGTGCACGTGCACGCACACGTGCATTAGTGGATGTGTGTGCACATAATGTGTGCTTACACCGGATCTGTCTTGATGACCTTTTCTTCTTTGTCGATGCCCGCTTTTTTATTATTATTATTATAAATACCATGCTGATATTCTGGGATATGTAATTACAGCACCACAGCAGTGTTCTGCCTCTTTATTAGTTTTCTGACAATGGCCTTCCTCGTCACCACTGAGGGCTCTGAGTGTATGTGCATGTGTTACAGTGTAAATGAGTCTTCTATGTTGTCCCGATTACACAAATCCTATGGCACAACAATATTCCTCATGCTGCTGCTCACATACTGTACATCCGATAAAGACAATGGATTGAATGTTTGTAGTTACATCTATTTATATATCGGTTTTAGCGCAACAACAGTCGTAAAATCCATAGTATCCCATTTCTTATCCAGTTATTCATCCACTTCTTAGTAATAATCTCTAGAGAATCATAAACGGATCATATCCAGTCCAACACATAGATGAAATTAGGATGGAGGGATTTAACAGAGATGAGATACCCGAGCGCGCTGCATTAGAATTCAGATCAGGTGTGTTGAGCGGGATTTTGTGCACACAGTATGTGTGCTAACATTTACAATGCAAAAATCGGAGTGGAATTCCTGCCTTTGTTGCATCACTCGTGCAGAGGGAGAATGCATGTCAAAAAGGTCTCTGTGCATACGTAATTGGATGGTGTTCTGCACGGGCTCGGCGTTTGTCGATAAGGATCACACCCCCCAGGTTTGACTCCGGGGGATTAGGGCAGAGGCTGTTTGATCTCTGTGGTTTTGCATAAAAATCACAAGTCTCCTGAATCCTGTAGCAAAGGAGCTGAGTTAGCTAATTGGGAGGTGCTGCTGTACCTTCATGTAGTGTCCTCAAGATGCCTTTGACAACGCTTGCAAGTACAGAGAGGTGCTTTGTTCATGATGCTTTCAGAGACAGTGTGGCATTTTAGGTCATGACGCACTGTAACAATGCTTTTAATGCAAAAAACCCACCAACAACAACCATAGCATGTGAGTGTGAATAAAAGCCCTCCCTTATTGCACAAGACAATCAGACAGGAAACCAATCGGATTCATCATTAGCAGCAACGGCCAGCCTCACATGAAAGTTTATCCTGAGACACTCTGGACCTGCATTCAGGGTCCCCTGTGTCCACATCGGATCCACAAGCAGCCAACGCTGCAAAAGCAGCGAGGGGTGTGCTAGTTACGGAACGTAATTGCTACTAATGACCATTAGGAGTTTAGTTTTCATCCTCCAGGGGCCTGAGAAAAGGCCTTTCGTCTTATCAGTTGATTGGAAGCAAATAGACGGGGCCGGATCCTGCATATTAAGTAAACAGGGGGCTAGAATGGTGTTACTCTATCAGGGGAAAGCCTAATGGAGTGGCGGGGAGCTCATCTTCCACTAATGCCTGAGCTGCGACAAATGGACAACCACTCACAAAACTCTCCTGCACAAATATGTGTAGCTGTTTTTTTACCCACACCCTTAAAAAGAAAAAAAAAATATATATATATATATATATATATATATATATATATATGTAGTTGCATCAGTTTCAGGCTTCAGTCTATTTTTCTGCTCCTAGCAGCAAAAAGCGAGAGAGCTTTGTGCAGCTCTGTGGTGTGTAGACACTTTTCCAGCAGCAGTGCTGGTAACCAACTGCCAGCAATGGCAGCAAAGTTGTTTTTCCCCCCTCTCTGTGGAATCATTTGCATTATGCAAATGAACAACTGATATGGATCTTCTCCCCTCCAATGAACATTTTGCACTGCAATTTGCCAAGCAAGTAATTACTTATTGACAGAATGATATTACACAGGAAATTGTCGCATAAAATGTCAAAGTCATCTCATCGAAGTGGTGGCAAAAATAATATGAGTAACAATAATAAAATTAGAAATCATCAGCTAAATGGACATGAGTGATGGGGATGCTCATCAGTGCCGTTCTCGCTGCCTGCTCCTCACCGCCACCTGTGGTTGCACTCTGGGCTTGTGGCTTTGCATTTTAATTAATTCCAAACATTATTAAGGATACAAATTCACTGTCTCACTCCACTGCACTACGCAATGTCGCCGAGCTGCAGGAATATCAGCAATTATCCATGTTGTGATTGAACATTTATGCAGCGTTTGTGTAACGCGCATGTCACTTTGTGTCGTGACTAGTGATAAAGAATTTCTTTTTACTCCTCACATGGTAAAACCAAGGAAAACTCGAAACCACTTGACCCCTCAGATAGTTTCTTTTGATGAACAGAAACTGCTCACTCAGCAGCACCTCCTCCACCCATGTTGGAAGTGAGAGTGGGAAAAGGTGAAAAGGTTCTCAGCACAGTGTGTTTAGATGGATATCGTGTTTGAGTTGCAGCACACCCATGCACAGCTTGTTTCAACACAACATTTTCCCTGTTGAATTATAAATCAAAGGCTGGATTCAAAAAGTGCGTGAATGCATTTAGTAATTCGTTATGGCCAGTTTTCAGTATGGTGCTATATTTTAGCTGTAGGGCAACATTATAGCAACCAAAACATGCAGCGCCTCAACACTGTGACCTCTAGTAACCTTGAACAGAAAGACTGATTCATAATGATTCACCTCCTAGTTCTTTTCTTTTATCTCTTGCCACCTTAAGAAATCATTTCCCAACACAATGATGCCGCTGTGTTTGCGTCAGCGCCATTCCAGCTTTAATATCAAGCATCCCGAGAGATTGGCACCTGGAGGAAAACAGAAAAAGGAAAAGAAAAAAGGGGCCAGTGTGCAGCTGCATTTTCTTCCTCAGTAATCGAATCCCTCAAAAGGGGCCCATTTTTCTTCATCTCCTCAGGTCCACAGGACCTTTAAACAGAGCAAGGCACCAAAAGAAGGTGCCATAGAACACAATTATAATTCCAATATAGTCTTGTAAAGAAAATGTAAACAGATAGCCAGGCTGCAAAGCTGCCCCCATTTTCCCATAAGACTGGTAATAAAGTAGAAAAGATGTAATAGTGGAAGAGGCTTTTACCCCCTGTCCTCTTCTCACTCTAGAATTTGAAAAAAATGTGCTTCAGCACAGTGACACTGGCAGGAGAAGGGATGCTCTGAGAGATATAACGGTGTGACAGAGATTTCACCAGAGGCATTCATGTGGTTTTGCAAAAATGAACTCGAACACATGGGCATTTGTAAGAATGAGTGGTTCTCTGCTCTGCTGCTGCTGGAGCCTTAATTTCCCATACGCTTTGTTGTCACGAGCTACATTTCCGAACCCTTGCGACTCTGATGCCGGGGGGACGACACAAATCACCCTCTGTCCCTTTCAGAGAGCCACACCAATGCACACTGGTTGCAAATTCTGACTTCTCAAAATGTTTCATATTTGCACATCTCGAAATTATCTGGCTGAGGCATTTCCATTCCTCGCCACAGGAGTCTCCTCTCCTCTTGAACATTCCTATTGTTGTGCACCATGGTGGGGATAGCCCTTGTTTTATGCCTGATTTTGTCTCCTCTCGAGTTTCTTTTCCGATCTTTGGGGTGCAGAGAAAACAGCAATAGGCTGCTTAGGATAATTTCCTGGCAGTGGTTGCAGCTGTTCCAATAAGTGCTGGTGGGGAACGCTTCCTGTGCACACAGCCCAAGGGTGAGAGTACTTGTGAGACTGGATGTATTTTTGTTGCAGCCACTCACAGCAGTCATCGCTCTTCAAAACATCTGTCCGTAAATATTTCATGAACTACTGCAGCAGTCATGTAGGGTCAAGAGCAATGCTCGCTCTAATTTTTCATCCCTGAGTGTGGACCACTGTGAGCAACATCAGACGTGCACACTGTGGCCACGCACCAGTATCACACCTGTCCAAAACCCCAGATCATAGCAAGTTACATGGCTCATTAAAAAGAATCAAATGACATTTCCGTTAGTTTAGTTTTACTATAAGAGATGTGGCCAACTTAAAATGAAAGCGACAACAATCTTGTTGTTCGTGAGCTGTGTAGTGTGTTATATGTCAGTGTGAGGGTCCTGCAGTGGCCTGGGTGAGGGTCCTGCTCTGGAGGAATTGAGACATGTACACATTTCAGAGATAAAATTTTGTTCACATTAAAATGTGATACAGTGTAAATTCCTCAAACTCGTTGTCTGTGAATTATATAATTGCGTAATTCTGTTATTAGCGTTTCTACGACCCATAAATTATCTAGTAGTAACAGCAATTAATGATTAATATCCTTAAATGAAAATTCTTAATACATGACACTGACTTACATTTCACCTTGTTTTTCCCGTCTGTCCTTCTCACTTCTCCAATGGTTGTACACTTTCTCCATGTTGATGGCCCTGTCTGCTTCTTGCTTTGACTTGGTGCGTGGATGTGCCACTGTCTGTTCCTTTCGCCATAACAAGAGGTTAGCAGCATCTGCGTTTCTTAACTCCACCGCACTCTTACTTAGCTAACCTGCAAAACGCCGGCGCCGCGGCACATATGAGCAGGGCACGTGCACATAAAGCTCTGTCAATGACATTGATTGGCTGAGTAAGTGAGCCGCATCATACGATTGGCTGGACACCTGTCACTCATTGTGTTACACTGTGAAAGGGTAGAGAATAAATGTGTTATTTGTTTCATTTATTTACAGTTCATGTTGGATTTTCTTGTGTGTGGAGAACAAGCGCACGGCTTAGAAGGAACATTGGTGAAGAGTGTTCAGTTTGTAAAGCATCCTCAGTTTGTGGGTCTTTCTGAGTGTTTTGATAGCAGATCTGAACGTACATTGATGCTGATGCGTGTGCATCATCCATTATTATGAAGCAAATGGCTACAGTTGTAATTGGCAGTGATGTAAACGTGATGATCTTGGTGGAATGTGATCATCTTCGATTGGACGAGCATGATGGAAGCTTTTGTTTTAGTCTGAGACGCTTGTGCTGATGTTGTGAGAATGAATAGGACATGTATAGAACTTTTAAGCCAACATAGTTTACAATGCAACGGGAACAACTTAAAGTCTATGTCTGACCCATATGGGTTGTGTTATAATAAATAGTGCCAGGACCTTTGCCATTACAGTTTGAATCCAATCAGACAGAGTTGCCCTGTTAGTCCCCAATGAGTGTAAATCACAAAAAGAAAGATGGGTTGCATAGACGTTTGTACTTGTGAAAGCGAGTGTGTGAATATGTGTGAGTGCTCATCCTGATGTCTGTGTCTGTGTGTGCGTGTGTGCGTGTGAGAGAGAGAGCGTCTCCGGCCAATAAGCAGTAGGGCCCGGCAGGCCAGGAAGGTGTGGAGGCGGGGGTGTGATAGTTCAGTGTGAGAAGGGGAAATGGCATGGTGCTACTGAAACTAGTCATCCGTCTGCTGTGACACGAGCGTGCATGGAAGATGTCCTCAGGCCTCGGCAAGCCGGGGAGGAAGTGTGGTTTTGCAGAGGAGTGGGCGGCAAAGTGGAAGTGTCATCCTCTCTGTAAGTGTCACTCTGTCTCTGGTCCCCTGTCCGTCTGTTGCACAGGGAATGCTGTGTCTTTATGTCGCACATGCTGTCAGTTCAGTGCGCACACACAAACAACTTTTTCCCACCCGCCCTGAAACCTCAGTAGCTATTGTTGCAAACGAGAGTGATGACTAGCACAGATGAAACCTTGAATGTTCCACACAGTGTGAAAACACAATCGTTTTTTTTTTTTTCTTTCCCCAGTAGCATTAGTGTGAAGTGAAGGTACAGACACCGGCTAATGGCAGCTATATATACTTGCCTTCTCAAGAGTGGAAGTGTTCTCAGTGTTACAATTAATATTGATTTTAGATAATTGGAGCATTTTTATTGACGCAAGAACAAGTAAATAGCAATTAAATGTGGATGCGGTGGCGCCATTTAATCAGATTACACACTTTTTGGTTACTTCATTGAAAATAGTGCGTCGTATTTTAGAAACTCACCTGGTTCTTCACATGCATTATTTGTAAATCTGGAGTAAAATCCAATATAATGCTGAATTGTAGTGGAGTGCAAGTATAAAGTGGGATATATAGTTTTAGAGTGAATGTATTTTAGCTGACATTTACTTTGGCTTTTGCTGGAGATACTGAGTCAGTATGCGCATGACTGTGTGATTATGTTTTGTCTTGCCCGTCCTGACCTCTCCTTCTTTGCGAGCACTGGGCAGTAGTGGTGCTGCCTTCAGTGCTACGCCTATGACAGTGTGACTTGGTTGGGAAAGACAAAGAGAGTCAAAGACTAAGGTTGTGAAGTTCGGTCCTGAGCCTCCGGTGCACCAGGCGAGGCCAGAAAGCCCCCACGCCGTGTGATTGACAGCTTCAAAGTGCATCTGCATGCACACTGAGGGTAATTCTCAGAGCTTTCTGATTTCGCCGCAATTAAAATGGGTGCAGGGACGGAAACAAGCTGTGATTGTTTTTTTTTCAATTTTCAATTTTTTCTTTTAACCTGACTCATTCTCCTTTCCCTTCTTCCTCCCATGAACAACATTGCCACTCCTCCCATTTGTGGTTTGTTCTGTTTGTGTACATTACCTCCAAAGCCTCATGAGGTCCAGAGGATGGGGGTAATAAAAAAATAGAGAGAGAAATGAAGGGTGAAAATGTAAAGGAGACACCATAGGAATATGCTACTGAGACAGAGCGAGGCAGACACAATGTGTGTGTGTGTGGGATTGTGAAAGCCGTATTTTCACACTATTACTGTTTTTAGAGTGTTTTAGCACCTTCAGTAACGCAGCTGTGCCAAAACAAACCACAAAAAATGATACGCTGCTGCATGAACACACCTCTCTGGAACAGGACAAATGGCCCGCGGTATTCCATGATTCCCGACTTTAATGTCGCTTGTCTTACTCAGTGAACTTTGGAATTAGACCCTTTTTTTGTGCAGCAAAACTAAAAGACTTCAGCAGGATGAGATTTATTTATCATGTTTACACTCGAGAGCTTATTTTCTCTCCCTCCTGTGAGCGGTTTGGCTCCTCAAGTGTTTCCTGTCAAGGAAACTGCAAATTCTCTGCCTGAGCCAAAATGATGGAAATTACTTTTCTGGCATCTCTGTGCGGTCAGGAGTGTATTTCGAACGTTATCCAGTCTGGTGTGTTCACAAAGGCAAATATGTCCAATGTGACGCACATCATCTTGCTTTAAGAATTTAGCTGTGACCGGCCACCTGCGTCTTTTATCCCCATCGCCTCAGCCTCCGCAGCGACTCTGAAACTCCTCCGTTCGGCTTTGGTGTTATTCCGTGAAAAGACCAGCGGTTGCAGGAAGTACGCCGACACCAGCTCCCAGCATCATATTTAACAGCTTCCTCTAAGGACACACATAATCCTAAATTTTTACATTTACTGCCAGCGTAATGACTGTTGTGACCCCGAGAAGCTCATGCATATTTAAACTTTTATTTGTCACAAGCTGTCAGACATTATTCCCGATCCCGAGACGTCCTCTGTTTCCCATCCACCGATACAACAACACAGCAGGTCACTGGGTTTGGCCACCATGTTTCTGTGTATCTAAGCATTTCCGCCTGCGTCTGGAGCGACTAAATGGAAATATTGGAAGCCGTTGCTGGAGCCGAGCGAATGTTGGACAATGGTTGAGATTGATGAGTATTTGGCGCTTTCCCTGTGACCCCACCGCATCTGGCAGGAACAAAGTCAGGCAGGTGTGACAGCCAGCATCCATCTACTAGTCAGCCATAATAGGGAGGGGGCACTTGTACGGGGACCCACACAGACACAAACACAGACACACACACACACTGACTGGCTTCCTGGCAGGCTTCACTGTGTGCCTTTCCAGGAACGGAGTCGCTTTTTTGCGACGCTGACTTCCTTCAAATGTCTGTGAGCTCTCACGTCTTATTATGGGAGACAAATGGCGTGTTGTGCAAGTGCTGTGTCCCGACTTGTTAACTCCGGACATGACAACGGTTGCAACAGATTTTGGCTTAACCGCGTCTTTATCTGTTGGCCTGGCGCACCGGAAAACCTGGAGAACACATGCTGGGATGTCACATGTAACCGTGAGTCTGTGAGGCTGACTTTAATTTACAGCCATTTCCAGTGTGACGGAGCTGTGGGACAATGTCAGAGGAACGTTTCTCCATGGCTGTTTGTGGGTTTTCTGTTAATGAGAAGCAACGGACAACACAGATTCTCACGGATACTCGGAATTTGATGTCTGTTACAGTGTTGGTGAATGAAGTTTCACTTGCAGCTATTTCGGAAACAGTGGCCTGTTTAACGCTTCATCACTCTTTCTCATTGGTTTAATCATTTTTAGATCATTTTTTCCTGTTGAGAAACGTTGCTGTTAATTTTCTTAATGTGTGTGTGTGCGTGTGTGCGTGTGTGTGTGTGTGTGTGTAATTGTTTTTATCTCATTGTTCACATTGCAGTATCTAAAACACAGTTTCAATCATTTCCAAAATGTCAGAGATAAACATTCTCAAGCCTCAGCAAATCCAACTGGCACTGTTTTGCATAGACAGACATGACTGCACATATCTATTATCTATCTCAGCTTTTTTTTATTTTTTTTTAAATTTGGCTTTTATTTGGGCTCCTTCCAGCTCCAAACACAGACAGCAGCACCTAACTTCAGCCATCAGGAGGCGTTCACATTGCCTATAAATGCTTGCTCTAATCTTGCGTCTTTACTTATTTAATTACCCAAAATGTAAGAAAAAACACATATAAAGGTACAATTACTTTCACATTACTTTATAAATATTTGTATTTATTTATTGTTTGTTGAATTTTATACTGCAGGTGCTGTACATGTTCTTTATAATTTATTCCTTATTTATTCCATATGCTGTATACATATTGTTTGTGTGTGTGTGTGTGTGTGTGTGTGTGTGTGTGTGTGTGTGTGTGTGTGTGTGTGTGTGTGTGTGTGTGTACCTGTGCGCGTGCATTTTGGAAGCTTTCAAAAACGCCACACGTTGCACATGTCTAACATGTCTTGAACATTGCACATTCAGTGCATGTTATACATGTGAAGGTCAGCCTGAGCACACCTGCCTGCTCTCTGCCTATGGTGAAAATAAGTGAGTGAGACCTGTGTGCTGTTTAAGGAGGACGCTGACATTTACGGAGCCGGCCCTGAACGCAGTCATGCAGGTTCCCCTGCAGAAAAAGCATCAGCCGGGTTGGTCCACGCCACTATTGTTAGAGTGCCTTACTTTGTCAAGCCCCAGGGTACTGGCTCCATCCATCCACCCCCCCCCCCCCCACCCCCCCCACACACAACCATCATCACCTCTGTCACTCCCACCACTGCTCCTCTCCCTCTGCAGGCATGGAAAATCCCCCATGAGCCTCTTCTCTGATGTAAATCACAGGTAGGGGAAATGTGAGCCTGGCTGATGCACCGGCACTGTGCCGTGAAATCTCTGTTGACATTACCAACGGGCGATTCTAGAAAAACACCGAGTGAGAGCAGGAAGAGAGTGATAAAGATGGAAGGAGAGCGAGAGATACGAGGAGACGTGAGCATTTCAGGAAGTCACTTCCCATTGATTTAGTTTTTTAACTTTTTGCCTGTCTTGTCTCGTGCTTGTCTCCAGGTGGACGGACTGAACTCAGCAAACTGCTTTCTTTCATCCTCCATCTCTCACTGAGATTTAGCATATAACCAACCCCCCGCACCCCGCCCCCCCCCCCCCCCCCGCCCCTTTGCAGGCTGACACACACAAACTACCTGTTTTCACTGGTCTTAAAAATGCCACTTTAATTCAGCGGCTGGATCTTACAGCTCTAATACCCCTTAGGCCTAACCTGTTTTCTTACTTTTCTTTAGGTAACCTTTTAGCAGACAAAGATTGATTTTTTTTTTCCTCCGGCTTTGGTAGCTTTGTTATGTGATGGAAAGAAGTGGAGAGATGAGGGGTTGCGTGGAAATGAAGTGAAGCTAACAGGGGAATCAGGGAAATGGGTTATGAGATGCAATTTCCATGCCCACTCCCCCTTTCCAAACACCAAAGGGAGAAGTAAATGACTTTTACAGAAGTGTATGAAACTCTTTTCTTGTACGTCATCGTTAGTGTGACATTCCATGAGGACATGGATATCATTTCTCTTGCTGAGCCTTGGTCTTGTGATGGCGGTGTGATGCCACTGGCTGCAGACGCTGACCATTTTTAGATCCCTTTAGATTTGTTAATGTAAGTGAGAGAGATATTTGTCTGTTGTGGCGTGGAGGTGGCTAATCACTCAATGGTCATCCATGTGAGTTGTGGGAAGGGATAAAAGGAACACGTGCAAAACAAGCGAGAGAACCCCCGTCCTCTCTCCCTTGTCTCCTTTTCGCCTGCTCCTGGTTCCTTTGTTCTCCCTCCCTCCCTCTTTCCCCTCAGTCTCTGGCTCTGTGTTCCCAGCAGACTGTGAAACACGTACAGTGGCATCATGACACACAGGCGGAGCGCTTGTGCTTGTAGCAGCCGTCCACTCCAAGGTGATCTGACATCTTAAAGCGTTGCTCTGTGCGATTGCACATTGACTCAGACAAGTGTGTTGATGTGGCTGCCTGGCCAAAAGGACCCCTCCTGCCCCCCCCCTTTTACCAGTCTGAAGCAGGCTGCCAAGTGTTTCCGCGAAGAGGACGGATTAATTGTTTCTGCCACAGCCATGCCTCTTCTTCATTTTTCTCTCTTTCCTTCCTAATCCCAGGGACGGGAAGAAAGGAGCTGTTATTTGCATGTCTAATGATACTCAATATCACAGGCCTCTCAAAGGAGAAGGCTCAGATGTAGTAGCATTAATACAGCCAGTGAATCCCCCCGTTTATGTCCCCTTTTGTTATAGGCCAGAGAAAACACTGTTTTCCTACACATGCCTATTGAAAGCTAGAGAGAGATACAGTATGGCGGCAGCCATCGTGCATGCAAATCCTCTCTTTGTCAGTTTGGATGCGGGGAAAAAGCTGCTAATGCACAGAAATGTGCATCTACTGCAGATGAGATCGCCATTCCTATGTCTTTGGATGTTTTACAAAAATCTGTCTTGTTTTTCACTACAGAACCTGCACGTAAATGTGATTCTATATGGTTTTACATGGTGGAGCACATTATGGTTTTCATAGTTAAAAACCTTGCATTTACTGAATCCGAACAATTTGTATAAATATATAGCCCTATAGCCTGCAGTTCCCGACCAAAAAAAAAGGACCTACATTGGAGAGTTGCTCGAAGACATACAAAAGTGCTTAGCCAAAGCTGTCAAAGTCTATTATTCAAGTCCACACACAGAAAACTTACTGTATAACTGCAGGGATCTTCGACAGCAACAATGCATGGCTTTCCAGCAGTGGCAGTTGCTATTGAAAGTGGCTCATTTGCAGGGCTCCTCAGGTTTAAAACAATGACTCTGACAGCTCGAACAGGCACTGTGGAGCACATCTGCATTTTTACGCAGGAATAAGCCCCAAATAATGGCTCCAACACTACAGGTCTTCCAATTATGAAAATGTGCACACGTCTATATATACCGACACGCCTCTATGAAACATGCGGCATTGCAAAGAAAATCTGAATTGATTCTTATTCCCTGCAAGTTTGTCCCCCCCATCTCTTGATTAGTAAGTAAATTTTATGTCACAACTGATTTTTATGTTACAATCAGTTTTTACATAATTAAATACACATTTACTTCTACTATATTATGCTAAACTATGTATAATAGTATTATATAAAATATTTTTGTAACTACACTTTAATTCGCCCCAAACCCCAACTCCTAACCATATAAATAAAATAAAAGCTGCTAGCAGTGTTTAAGAGGCCCTCACGCCTCACTGCCTACCAATTTTCATACATTTACCTTGAACTATTGGTGGGAGCTACTTAATATACATTTTCTAGGGGGCAGCAGAGGACATAAAATGCCAACTTTCATCATGTCTGACACAAAAATGTCATTAGTTTTTGGGGTCCTAAAATATGTGATTCGTTTTTATGGAGATTAATAATAAACACAGCATATTTAAAACCGTCTGTGCACCACTCAGTGCTTTGGCCTTGGAAATAATTTAGACATTGGTACAAGTTGCTTAATTGTCCAACCCAGTTTAAACCCGAATCTTTTAATGGTGGTTTTAATGTGCACATTGATTTCAACTGAACACTAAAACTAAGCATCATGAAGCAAACAGTTCAGTTTCAGCAACACTGTTTTCAAATATCAGTTCACAGACGAGCTAAGAATGTCCTCTTTCCCCTTTACGTTCCCACACACACGAGGTCCAACTGCTCAACCATCAGCATGTGCTGCTTGTGACATTTAACAAGATCACAGGATCACATGTTTGACAGGCCGGTTTGTGATACTTACGCACAACAACACTAATTCACTCAGCGGTAATATCAGCGGAAATAGCGAAAGGGAAAAAGGAAGGGGGGGCAAACAGCCTGTGAGAGAGTGAAATAAAGAGGGTGGGAGGGTGGGAGCAGGGTGGGTGGGATGGAGTAAAATGTTGAAATATGAATTGCAAACCCATGCAGCACCATCTGGACAGAGAAAACACACATCATAGCGGCGAGCCTGCACACTGAATTAGACTTACTACAGGATCCATCTGCACCTCGTGAAATCAATCTCATTCCTTGATTTGATTAGGTCAGCCGCACAGACGAGAGAGAAAACTGTTGTGCTCCTTGATTAAGCTTGTTTTGTTTTGCTCCCCCTCCACACCCCACCCACCTCCAGCATGCTGTGTGTACCGATGAGTTTCGGGCCCACAGGTAGGGTAATGACAGTATAGTCGAGGTTAATGCAAAAAAAATCTCCCTCTATTTAACACGCAGCGTGTGCGCCGCAGCCCCCGTTCGCTGAGCTCATTTACACTTTTTCACGGCTCCGTGTCTTTATTGTTCTCAACATTTCTTTCTCTTGTCTTTTCTTTGTTTGATTAGGCGAAGAAGAGATTTTTCCTTTTTTTTTCCTAGCGAAGGTTTAATTCCAGCTGCTGAGCTCCTCAGAAGACGCACGCGAAGCTGCCGAGCATTGGACACACGCGTTCTACCACATGTCATGTTGTGTTTTCTTATTTCCCTTTGCTTTTTTTAGAGACGCGGGTTGTGTCGGGCACACACCAGTGAACAAACTGAATATCTAACGCTCCCTTGTTCCAACACCAGCACGTAATGAGCATGTGGTAGAAATCTATACATGCATACAATAGGTCATTCATGAAGTGAGAGCTGATGGAGCCGACAGCATGGTGGTTTTATTTCCCTACTTTCCTCATTCGCTCTCTGCAGTGACACTGTACCCTGCTATGATTAAAATGCATCCTCCCGTGCATCCCCACTCACAAACAAAAGCCTTTTCATGGGTGGATAGATCTAATTTGGTTGCCCTCTTGTATACCAAAAGTAGCTGCTTTGACTGATTCTCCAGCAGCAATAATGCGCCGGTGGCTGTGAATGCAACACATGTGCCATTGCTCAAAGTGCAGGGATGGACACGGCGCACATTAGCCCTGATTGACCTTGGTGCAGATAGCACACAAATCCAGCACAAATTGCCTCATTTGTTGTTTGTCTCATTAATTTGTGATTGTTCAAGGGGAAAATAAAAGCGAATGAGAGCAGACGGCGGAAAGCGTGCCCGCGATGCAGTTCACGGAGGCAGCGTGGAGAAGGTACAATGCTGGGAGTCTCGGTGCTGATTGTAATTATGGTGCCTTTTCCAAGTGGAGCTGGCTTCAATTACAAACCATCACCTTTGCTTGTATGTGGGTCATGACACCATCTTTTTCCCAGTGACAATAGATGAACAGGAAAACATGCAAGGCACTTTTCCTCCCCTTTTTTGGCCCCTATGAATACGACACCTGACCTCTCAGTGCAGCAGTATTGATTATTGTTCTATCGTAGCAGAAGCCCACACATCCCCATGGATTTTGCTCTTTTGTTGCCAGTACAAAAGAACAATAACAGATAACCTCATTTTCTTCCGAGTTTTACTCTCACTGAGTTGAGAGAAAAAAAAATCTATATTTGCCCACAAGAGAAGTAAAAATTAATTAATCTTACAGCTCCTTAAGCATTTTACTCAACACCTTTTCATCTGGCCCTATTTGTGTAATGATAAATTGAGGCTACAATATTTCTGAATGAAATTTTTTTGCGACGCGGACGTTCACTATATGGTTCTCTCCATTAATGTCTGTTGTGGTTCGCAGCAGAAGGGAACTTTTCAGTCCAATTTGATAAAATGCTACGTGCCATGAGACAGACTGCAGGGAAAATGTTCCCAAGAATAGCTAAGTGTATCATATATCATGCATCGCACCATCTGCTCCGTACATTCAAAATGTTATTGCAATATTTAGAATTACAGATTATTCATGTAGGTGTAATTAACACAGGCAAATTCCAGCAAATGGGAGGAAACTACAATTCATTCCAAGACATGTTTGAATCTATCTAGAGTAACTATTTAGGCTACTGCTGCCTGGGGGTGTACAGATGGAAAAAGAAAAAAAAAATGGTGGCTCTAATTTTATCACATTTAGCCTTTGTTGAGCCGTCACTGCAGGACGGAGCTTTTTTGAATAAATTCTTTGGGTCACACCGGCCAGATGAGGGGAACTGGGCTGTGTTAATGGACTGAAATGAATAGAAAAAGGTCAACATCTGGCCGTTACATAGGGCAATATGTAAACTAGTTCACACAACGCTTGGCCTTGGGGTCCCCATACATTTTACATAACAACATGCAGTCTGCTGCATATTTAATGGTTAACAAGACATTTCCCCTCAGTCTGGTCTGGTCATGCAACCTCGGTTAAATAAGCCTGTCATCTCCGCCACATCGCGATTGCGGTAAACATGACATTTCCAGTCGACATAGTGATGCATTATACAGCACATTTTCATACTGCTCTACAATATGTCTGTTCCAGTTTACATAATTTGATGCATTAAATGTCATCAAATGTTACAGACTCTATTATTATAAATAACAGCGGTAGACAGCAGCTACGTGAACAAACACCAACACATGCAACATAGCACACTTCTACTACACTGCATCTCGGAGGCGAGCTCTTTAGTAGTCTACTCAACGCCGTTATTCTCGGAGGTACTTGTTACGTTTAAGATTAACAAGCTACAGATAAAACATTGAGAACAATGTTGCTTTCACACTCTTGCATCAGTGTTAACACTCTAATAATGTCCTATGCAATAACATATCACTCACAGCAGCCATTATTCTGCAGAACAAGCCTGCCAGTTTGATAGTTTAAGGACATTTTGCTGACAACACTTACACTCTGAAGTAGATGTTGAATGCTACACCTGTAATTGTGTTCTCACACTGTTGTGCTGGTGCTGTGACTCAGGTCCCAGTACATCTCTCGGCACTGGAACGGCACGTATAGATACAGTATCTTTATGGAACTGTGTATTTCTCAGAGGTGAAATAATCCCTGACCCTCGGCGAGGGATAACTGCGGCACATTTTGGGGAGAAGTCAGCCCATCACGCCGAGTGCACTGTCTGTTCTGGCAGACAGCAGCTGACGAGCGGCATCACGGTGACAGCATCTCCTCCCTCTCGCTCCTCGCTTGTCTCCCTCGCCTTCTCCAGTCCTCCCAGTACATACGGAGGAGGAGCACATGTCCTATCTGCCGTTTGCCCTGACAAGGAGCAAAATCATTAGTTCCCTTCTGTGGGTATGCTCTTAAGCATGAGGAACCCAGGCTCGGTGGCGGGTGGATACTGGTGGGGGTGGGGGGCTGGACTCTGTTGAATCTTCCTCATTACGACACAGTGATTGTTCAAGTGATTGCCGTAAAAGCTCATCTTCAGCAGGGACTGACATATTTCCTCCTCCGCTGACAGGATGAGGAGACCCATGCAGCCCCTGATTGGGAGTTGTGGCTGGCAAACGGAGACAGTGTGCATGTGTGTACGCGTGCGTGTGCACGGGGACGTGCACGGAACAGTGTCGGCTCACAGAGAGCTCACAGAGAGCCACAAAGTATATGGATGTCTTTTCAACAACAAAGTCATAATACCTTTCCTTTCCAACCTGTCTACACACACACACATACACATACACACACATTGCACTCACTGATGGTACTGTAGCGTTTATAATAATACAATAATGCAATCACTGTTCACACTGGTTACAAGCAGAATGACGCCACACATAATGAGTAACATTTCAGTATCACTCTTACTTGTCATTGAGCCATTCATCCAAACAGCCTTTGCTTGGAGTAGTGTATTGATGTTTTCTGACTCTACTCTGCATTGTAGCACATAATTGTAATGTCTACAGTATGTTGTTATCCATTTTCTGCCCACTTCCTGAATGCCACTGTCAATGTCACTGATTGTTGGTGATGTTTCAATTGCCCAGGCAACGCGGCTAATGACAGAGACCTGTGATAGACTGTCTTTTTACCCCCTTCCAGTAATTGTAACTGTTTGATGAGCGTGTGCGCTCTCGAAGAAGTGGGAGAAGCAGCCAGCTGACCACAACGTACACGCAGTGTAGAGTTTAAGTGCCACTTTCTGAAAATGAATGATTGAACGGCCTCCTGGTTCCATTCTGAAAAGAGAAGCACGCGCTCTCTCCTCTTCATCCTCGCCAATTTTTGTTAAGTTGTGAAGCCATAATGAAGCCATAATGGTGTGCGCAGCCTCGACAGCTATGCAATGCGGTTACTTCATTAGAATATTAAATGTTAGAACTGTCCACAGTATGCAAAACAATTCAAAACACAGCGTGGTGGTCCTTCTTGCAGTCTCTTCATGTTGCTTTTGTTGTGTTACTTGTGCAGACATTTCGATGATACACCCTAATTAATTTAGGAGCTTAATTGTTTCATGTGGAAAAACATTGTGGAAAACTTTGTGTTTCATGACACTGTAAGTCACCACTATCCCTGTGTTGTAGTTAAATGCTGGAGCGTTGCCACTTGATTGCGTGACTGTACATCCCAAATTTGCATTGATAAAAATATTATTAAGTCTTAAGTGTGTGACTAAATGATCTGTTGTGGCCCTGCAATGGGTTTGTGCATAGTGCTGTACAGTGCAGAGTGAGCAAAATGTGTTCATCAGGAGAAAAGCACGTACAAACCCTCCATGCTTGTCCTGCTTAAAAACACCTTTTCTAACATGGCTTTGATTACAGTCACCTTTCATTTCCTACCACTTTTTTATTATTCATTTTATGCCGTTTATCATTTTTTTGTTTGTCACCTGTTTTATTGGTTCTCGTTTATTTCTAAATTTTCTGTTCATTAGCTTCCGCTATTTTACCCTTCACATGTGTACTGTTATGAACATGTAAAGCACTTTAAATTACACAGCACAGCATCAGAGGTAATGGAGAAACATTAACTGAAACACTCTGAGACCCAAAATGATCACGGTGCAAGTGAATTAATATGCGTTAAGTATACTCAAACCAAACCCGTATTAAATGTAATAAGGCATTTTAAATTCAAGGTGACACCAGCTAAAGTTAATTTCATTCAACAAAGTGCACTCTTATTCATTTGCCTGCATTATGCAACTTTAGCATTACTCATCTCGTTTGTATAGTCCGTATTCACCGATCACTATTTTTCCAGGACTTAACAATCTGGACAAGGTGCAACATTCCCGTCTTTAACCTGAATCCGCTTCAAGTTTATTATTGACCTTGTAAACAGCAGGTGAAAAAACATGCTCAACTTATTTTCCACTTACTCGCCTAAATATTCTGAAGTCCTTATTGGCAGATTTTGATTGCTCAGTTGCCATGGTATCACAAGTGCTGGTACACTCCACAACTAAAGCAAACAACCGCAAGTAAATATCTTGAATGCTCAAACATATTTTTAACGTATTGTTAAAGTCTAACATATATAGACTTTGGCATCGTGGGAGTGGGGGGGGGGGTCTCATCTGACACCACTAGCGTCAAGTGAAGTAGGGGACTGAAGTGTTAGGGCCCTGATAAGAATATTTACTGTATCCTATATTATGGCTCAACCTAAACCAATATGCAAGCTGAAACAAATGACCACCCTTCTTGGGGAACATAGACACATGCAGTCATATAGTCTATGCCAGGCCGCCGGCATACCACAATACACAAGACGTCACGCGCAGGATAAAAAGACTCAATGACAGACCATCATTAATTTGAGCTCATTTAAAGAGTTTCTCAGTGTGCAGGATGTTGTGAGGCATTTGTGTTAATGAGCTACATCATTCATGTGAAATGATGGCACAATTAGGAAAACAAAAGTGCAAGGTGTGACAATTTAAGTGAATGTGCTTTGTCAGTGTCTGCAAACAACGCCTCAGAGACGGTGCATGCATAAAAGCCGGCGGAGAAAAACATTGCGGGGGGTTTTGGAGGTCAGGATTTTCACCGACAGATTTTTACCTTGCTATTCTGCGCCCTAAGCGGGCTCCCGCAGGAATCTCTGCTGAAAGACTGTGGCAGGAAATGAAATGAAAGCTGCTGAATGCAGATGTTCTAATGAATGCCTCGCTCGTGTGCGTGTGCACGCACATGTGCAACTGTGTTTTCATATTAACAAAAACACAAAGTGGATAGAGGAGGGCTGCCAGCTGTGACCCAGCCACACTGCTGGATGTGTAAATGTTCTCCGCTGTGCCCTCTTCTCCTCTCCGACAGTCACTCACCTTGGGGATAAAGAGGCTTATATGAAAGGTGACTTACAGTGAAAGAAGAATTTCTCTGTCCATGTAAATAGACGGGAAAGTCTTCTGTGCCACTCGTGAAGCCCTGGTGTTTCTCTTTTTTTTCTTCTCTGACCTCTTTTCTTTCTTTTCTTTTCCCGCTGCCCTTCCAATTTACCTTTTCAACTTGAAAGAGCAGAAGGTTTCGCCGGTTCCTCTGGCCACAGATGTTTCCACGGCCTTGTCAGACTCATTAGTTATACTCAGCCCATGTGGTGAGTGGGAGCCAGCCAGTCAGCCTAGCACGTAATGGAGCTTTAGTGAACTAATGAAAGTGTAATTACAAAAATAATGAGGAACATGCAGCATCGTCCAGTAAGTTTGGGGCTAGTTATTTTCTGAGCATGAATCATTGTGTTCAGAGATTCCTCTTTAATTTTTTATGGATTCCGATGCTTCTCTTTTCTCGCGGTGTAATGAAATGCACATTCAGAGCGTTTTTGTAGAGCCTTCGTTCTGTAAATTTCAGACTGTAGGGAGCAGTAGCTCCCACATTGTGTATTTGTATGATGTATTTGCGATGTATAACAAGGAGCCATGTAGGCTAAGGTCCATTTCCTGTGCTACTTATGAAGTTATTGTCCCCAGCGGGCCTCATTTAGCAAAGTGTAGGCTATGTTGAGCAACGTTTAGTGTCCCTGCTACGCTAGTTGCCACGAAGCTCAGCAGCAAAACAACAACATTACAGTCATACCACATACTTATCTGCATTTACTTGGCAAGAACTTTCAGAATGTGCTGAGCTTATGAAATTGCATTCATTAAAGCCCACTGGCTCTGTTTGCTCAGTGGACTTAAACTGAGGACTCTGCTGCACCTTTTCACTTTTTTTTTCTTCTTTTCCTTGTCATTGCAGCTACACACAGACTCGGATGTGGGCAACAAGAACATCAAGTACGTGCTAGCGGGTGAGGGAGCGGGCACCATCTTCGCCATTAACGAGTTGACGGGCGATATCCATGCCATGAAGAGGCTGGACCGTGAAGAGAAGGCCGAGTACACACTAACGGCCCAGGTCATCAACGCAGATACAGACGAGCCCTTGGAGCCTTCGTCCGAGTTCATCATCAAAGTCCAGGATATAAACGACAATCCGCCGCAGTTCATTGAAGGGCCGTACAGAGCCTCTGTTCCAGAAATGTCTGCTGTTGGTGAGTCACAATAAAAAGTCTACACTCCTGGTCTGTGCCGCGTGCAGCAGCCTAATCAGTGTGCGAGATTTCTGAGACGGCTGATCTATAATGGGCTACTGCATAAAAATAATGAGTGAATAGGAAGAAGAGGAAATGAGTATGCCTATTTACAAGCCTGCCCGCTATGAGTATCTCAGCAAGTGAAAAAATCAAATCACTAGAACATCAAACATAGCTCAGGGCCTCAACTCAGTGTCAACACATACTTAGCAAGGCTGTCTGATGGAAATGGTACGTCCTCTAAGAATTCAGAAAATGCCTGCTAAAAGCAGGGAAAAACATGGGTGAATAAAACTGTACGTTGTGAAATCAAAATACTGACAACACCAGGACAGCGGGAAAAATGCCATACGAAAACATGCTTTCGCACACAATCTTGAGTTTGAGGTGAAAAAGCAACACTAGCACATTTCAGACATGCCGCAGCAACATCAGCATGTGTCTATACAACGCGTACCCTTCTGGCAAGCATTTTAAAAAAATGCTATTTTCCACTTTGTATAGGTCAAGGGCCATGCTGTCTTATGATGTGGATCATTTGGGAATATGTGTGATTTTTATTGCGTTCTTAAAGATTTTCACGAGTGCAGTCAGTTATGTGATATAAGATGGCGATGACTAGGATCAAGTATTTATGGAGAGATTAGATGGCCCAGACTGTAGTATTTTATTAATGACAAATCTGTAGACAAGAGACCAGCCATAAGATCCACTGTCGACTACATCATGCTGCAGTGAGTGCATATAGAATTGAGTATATCACTCTCCTGTAGCTTCTTAACACTCACTATTTAAAGTCTGTACATGCACAAGCTGATAGGGAAAGCAGAAAAACTCACATAAATCCACATCAAGAGTTTGTATTTACACTCTTGATTTATTAGCACCAGGCTGTCACTTAGCTTGACAGCACTGACTGATGCTAATTGCCATGAGCTACTGCTTTACAAGCTCCCACAAACTGGTACGCAAGCCCCTGCAAATGCTTTCTGTTTCACTTTATGCTAATATATTCATATATTCACATTCTTATCGCAAACCATGCATTTAAATGACCATTGCATGATGATCACATAATTCAAATGTATAGCTCATCTAGGAACTGCAGAGGTCTATAAGTGGATCGGTTGGCTGTATGTTGTTTCTTCAGGGGATCTCTGCCATTGACCCCAGAGCAGCAGGAGGCTTGTTGAAAATGTTTCCATCAGTAGCAGGAAGGAGATCAGAGTGTGTCTTTATGCCGTTCTGACATTGGAGGAGTTGAGCGAGGGTGGCGAGGTCTGTTGTTGGGCGGCAAGCGCTTGTTATTGTGTTTCCTCATTGGGCTTCCTCTTGTTACCTGTCATGGAGCTGACAAAACATGCTAGGGCAGATGGTGTTAGGTATGTAATGGAATCTGTTTCGTAAATCCCATCTGTGGGCTGCAGCCTCAGATTCAGTTCTTCACCATAATGGGGACTTTGCCTCAGACACTTGTGATTGTTGCATTGTTGTCATACCTATTGGCTTCTGCTGCAGGCATACAGAAGAAAACACAATGCAAAACTCTCCATATAAACACAGAGTTACACTGAATCCTCGCTGTCTGGCCTCTTTTGCTTGATCCCTGCTGCTGGTAGTTTTTGATTTCGGTTGAAATGTACTGTAGTTCTCCCAGGTTTTTGACAGTGCAGTACAGGGACAGCCGCAGTGATGGGGTAGACAGCAAAGCGCTAGCTGACAGCAGTCTCTGATTTTCCAGTGGGAATAATGCATAAGAAATGTAAATCAGCTCTTTGTTGACTGCTGTTCCCTTTTGTCACTACTGATTAATTAAACATTCACGAATGCTCAGCTGTTTGCTTGAAAGACATTTCTTTAAGCAACTAGTTTTGTTTTTGTTAACTTTCCATGCGCTGTGGAATTATGGAAAGATTCAGAAGCTCTGGACAAACCAACAATAAGTCATTCATCTCCCTCTCCACATATTCATAAATCACCGGTTTCTTTACAGTGGTGTTTCATCTTTATCGGGCTGAAATGAGAATGTGTGCAGGACTCAGTGGATTAGCGGAAGTATGCCGAGCAGTGGATAACTAATAAAGTCCACAGGAAAGGGAGCAGAAAATAAACGGATGTTGTTGAAGTTGCCTGCATATGAGCAAATCTCCACAGCGAGAAACTGGGAAGCATTAAAATGTAATTATGGCACATGCTATGAAGTGCTGCATTATGGCTGGTATTAAGTTCAGACTGTGCTTAGCGTGCTGGTGTATTTCTGCTTAGTGTGAACCCACCTGCATCAAATAATCAAAAATCTAATCCAAACCGTAACAGGCTGCTGTACCTGACGATGTTATCCACTTACACAGCTTGTCAGTTCCACTCCAGACTTCATCAATGTCTCACCAGCTCCTTACTTATCAAGAGTGTATCCGCATGGTATCAGAGACCAGGGACAAATATAAACACCTATGTTTTATCTGTCAAGGACTACAGCTAGATAGAACCCCCCTCCCACTGAACGTCACCATCCCCCATAGGAAATGGTCCCCACAGCCGGATGAGATATGTGACATGGGCCGCTGAGGTCACCATGTTTCCTGTGTGTGGAGGAGCGTAGAGGTTAATGGGAAATGAAGGAGAAAGACCTTTTGTTCTTCCTTTAAAAGGGCTAGTCGGATAAGACGTGTGGCTTTTCCGTGACTTTTCTCTGACTGTCATTGGCCTGAATGGCTGGAAATGAAGGTGACTACCATTTTAATTGGCCAGTGGCTCATCTCTAAATACAGTGCAACAACGAGAGGAGGTGGAGGGCAAAGGTGGTGGTGGATGTCCAGAGTTTGGATTTCATCTCCTAAGTGTAACGATCCAGGATGAGAATTGATGCCACTATGTGGTGTTGTGGTCAAGCGGAGGAAAAAATGCATCTCCAACATGTTTTGGTTTTAAAAGCTGCTGCGCTAATAGATTTTTTGGCACGTTCATGTGGGCGGTGGAACAAGTTAGCGCAACATAATGATTATGGCTTTATTACGGGGAATGCGTTAGCAAGCAGTGTCATATTCAGCAGGCACAGAGCAACAAGGCGCCACCATTTGGAGTCATGTTTCTGGCCACCTGACTAATGTAAGTCAAATCTTCTTTATCGCCTGTTTTAGTGTCTATGCTCCATTTACTTTAAGACAAAATAAATAAACAACAAATGCTATGTGGTCTCACAAACTGCCAATGTCACATATCTTCCCGTCTGAAAAAAGCGGGCCAGCCATGGCTGGGAATGAGACTCAGGAAAACGCGCTAACTACAATAGCTAATGCATCTGGGCTTTGTGTCGCTCTCCTGGCTGCAGTCACTGCACTGTGGCCTGGTACATTTTGTGCTATAACTGCCCTCTTAACCACAGAGAGACAGCTTACTAAATAAAGTTATACGGCTATGTCAAGTGAAAAGTAGGTAGCGTGACAGCCATGTTTAGTCTGAGCTAAATTTAAGGCTTGTTCAGCTATTGATTTCCCCCCAGTAAATAATAGTATTACTTTCCATCACTGGAAATGGCTCTCGGAGAGTAAAAGCATGTTTGATGCTGAACTTACAACCTTTGTGCAAAATTGGTGGGTAGCCATTTGTTAATGCTAACATTGTAGCAACAGCTACAATGTTACAATAAACAATATTTGTTATATAATAACAACAACAATATTAATGATAACAGTAATAATAATTATTTAGCAATCTGATGGATGCATACTGGGATTTTATTAATACATTCAGTGGCTTGGCATAACATGCTTAATATGTTAATTAGCATTATGTATTATGTACCAAAACGTAATGAAGGCAGCATTACTTTCCCTCTAAAAGGTATTTGCAGTTGCAAATCACCAGTGTGTAATTCCTAGGAGACAGGATTATGTGGTGCTGTGGGAAACCACAGGGTCGGCTCATCACCATGAGCACCCTCTTTTTTTACATTCCACATACCCATCTGATCCACTGTTAATGGAGAGAAATATTAGCAAGCACAGCTTTCATCATATGGTGTCTTTTTTAGAATATCTTTTATGTTTTTTTGTGTGTTTTACAACTTAGTTGTGTGTGTGTGTTGTGTGTCCAATTTTAATCTCCAAGCAAGTAAACAAGTCTGCAGTTTTTCTTTTCACCGAAGGATAAAAAGTCCAAATCAATCATGTCTGTGAAATAAATATTTGAGATACCTCCACACATATTCTCCTTTTTTTTTTCCAAGTCATAAGTACGTTCATTAGACAATTATGTTTCACTGTCTGTCACGCACAGCCAGAACTGTCAAGTTCATGTTTGTTAGTTTATGTGTAGTTGCACCTCCGTTTTTATCTTGACTTCTTGTTGGCACTTTGTCTGTCTTTATCAATGTCTTGTCTGATTTCACCTGGTGATCATGACTCTCAGAAAGTTTAGTTAGTGTTTGTCAGGTGACCTGTGTCCGGCTCCCTCACCTCTGTTTTTGTTTTGATTGCTCTGTGAGCTTTGAATAAAGCCTCACTAAATCTCACATTGTCTGTGGGCTCGTGCACGTGGGTCCATGCCCTGCGTGGCGCGTGACACTGTCACCTCAATTAGAAGCGAGTTTGTTGCTTATTTGTGCAGGCCGGGCCATGATTAGAATTAGAATTCATTTGCGTGAATTGCAGAGATCTCCGAGGATTAGCAGATCCTGTTTTCCTGTTTACAGGGTCTTCGACTTTAAGGCCGACCCAAGCTGAGAAATTCACCCGCATGTTTGTCGAACATATGCTGGAATTATGAGGCTCTGCTACCCTTCTGCAGCTAACAAGGGGCTTGTGATGTGTTTGGAAATTACAGCGACTTGAAGCGACACTTCAGGTAATTAGGAGGAGGTCGCTGGATCCTACCCCCCACGCCGAGGGGGGTACAAATGACAATAATTGCTACACTGCGAAACAAACTTGCTGAAAGTTGTTTCGCTGGATTAAACTTGTGCGAGAGATGCCCCGGGAGTATTGGGCTGTGAGTGTGCTTCATTATCAGGGCGATTAATAAACAGGCTTGTAGACAGATGGCCTGTCTCCCTGTCGCATGGACCGTGCTCTCTGAAACCCCACAGAAATGAGTACCTGCATGGAAGCAGGGATCACCGCCAAATGTGTCAAGATCCGCTAAATTGGAGTGCAGACGTAAAACTGAAGTGACATTAATAGATTACCTGGAGTTGATTTGCATTTTCAGAGTTATTATGGGTGTTGGTAACAGGACTAACAGGCACAGCCGTCTACGCGGGGCCTTAATGATGTTTTTGATTACACTTTCATCACCACCGGCAGCTGGGAAAATAAGTAAAGGCTTGTCATCACAGATTTGGACGATAAATGAGCAGACTTGATCAAGGGGAGACGTATGGAAATGAGCGCGACGCGGACCATTATCAGGGCCGATCGTCCCGTGCTTCCAACATTATAGCGACAGAAAGCGCCCCGTGCTCACCGGTTCTATTATTCATGCTCATTTCTATATGTGATACACTAATACCTAATCCCTCATGAAGGATAACATGGTTAAATGGCCCTACATGTCTTATCAAAGCATGTTTCTCTGTCTATCTGTCTGTCTGTGATTTGTATTGCTCTTCGCTAGCTCTCGCCATCCTTCAGATCAATACCGAGAAGCTGAGCTATTTTGAGATCATTTCATGCTCCACTTGGGCCAGATGTGCTATAAAAATCCCCCCCTCCTAGATTTACCTAAAAATATGATAGTACTTTGCTGATCTGCAGTAAATCTCCGACGTGTTTTGGTCTCGGGGAGTCTGAGCCTGCATGCATTAAATGCAGTTTAATTTGTATAAACCCTTGCAGTATGTCAGGGTCACAGCAACCCACATAAGGAAAGGAGGCACATTTATAGTGCATCTTTTATCTGGCGTTTCTCTGCTGAGCTTTGAGCAGAGAGCTAAAAGTGAGAGTGTCTGGTGTTTGTGTGTCTCTCTTCTCTGATCCTAGACTCTGGTCTGGAGCCTGGCAGATGGACTGAGTGGCAGGGGGCCCTTGGCCCTTTAACATAGTGGGCAGCTGGTCTAGAGATGGGCCAGTGCCGGGTTGGGGCACATCTGACGACCAGGCTCCTGGGCTGGGCAGGGACACTGCAGAGCGGGTCTGTGGTGATGGTGGAGTGCGGCTCACAGGCTGAGCTGGGGGTCAGAGGGGGTCAGAGCAATGAACCTGGCCGAGGCTCTGACGCTCTAACTGCCAGGCAGTGTGCATGCCAGCCTGCCCTTTCCTGTGGCCATGCTAAATGGGGATAGGACAGCCCTCTGAGGCAGAGAGGGTTTAACTGACATGTGAGAGTTTCTCTGTAAATAACCTGCTCCCCCAATCCATCTCACCTCATTTGGCAACGCCTTTTGCACTTGTGCATCTGTGTGTACGTGTACGTTTTGCAGTGTGTATTCGCACCCTTGTTTTTTTTTATTCACCTCTGTTTGTATCTGTGATACTTGTCACCAACCCAGTGACTCCTTTTCCTTTGTGTGTGGACCCAGTGTGTGTATCCATCCTTCCTTACCGCTTGTGCACGCAATCAGCGTCTCTTTGTTCCACACTTATGGCATCATGTCACCTGTATAGGAGAAAAAGGGCAGGTCATAAATGTATGTTGTTTAGTAGTGGGGGAAAAAAAGCAAAAAAAAATAAATAGCAAACATAACAAACACAAACACACCAGCTGCTCAATATCACATACAAATGTGTATTACTAATTCATCATATGTTATTTATTATCCAGTGTACCTCTGAATTATGTATGTAACATCATCAGTCATTGGTCTAGATTCAGTAATATAAGTCCTTTGCAGCCTCCTGGGGCATTTCTTTCTAATAAATGGGGGCAGATACACACGCACACACTGCACACGTGTATACTGTATGTCGCACACACACACACACACAGAGATCACAGAACTGCACATGCACAAATATACATACCTTCACCTTGTTTGTATAAAGCCAGCTTGCTTTTGTAAAGATGCTGTTGTTCAGGTGTAATTTGTCCCTGCTCCTTTTTGTAGCCCACAGAGACACAGGACTCTCTTTGTAGCTTCTCTCTCTCTTTCTCTCTCTCTCCTTCTCTCCCCCCTTACACACCTCCCTCGCTCTCCCTTTCTTTTCTCAATGCCACTCTCTCTTGCTAAAACGAATGCTCTCGCTCACTCTTCCCTTGAGGGAGAACAAAAAGTAGCTGGCTTCAAGGTAATGAAGCCCTTCAATGTGATCTGCATACGATTGCCTCCCTCGCTGGCCTGGCTGCTTTGCCCCAATGAATAGCAAAAGACTCTCAATGAGACTAAGAGCAAAAAAAATAATAATAATAAAATAGTCTTTTCTGTTGCCATAGCGTAATTTCTTCTACTTTTTTATCCCCCCTTTTTTTGATGTGCCCATGAAAGTAGAAAGAGAAGAAAAATGAAAAGGAAGGCGGCAAATAACAAACAAAGTTCATGAAAGGGAAGGGAAATGAGGGTGTGTGTGTGTGTGCGTGCGAGCGTGTGTGTGTGCGCGCAGACGGTTGAGTGCCTGTTTTTGGTATTGATGAGGAGAAGGAGGCATATAGTTGAGGCCACCCTGTGTTGCTGCTGAGTGGATGAATTCATGTAACAGGGTCAACAGTGGCACAGTGAGACATGAAGGAAGCCACAGTTGAAAAATGAAATCAACTTAACTGAATGCAAACTTTCAGCGTTAAATATACAGAATAAACGCATGAAAAGCAGCTTTGTCAAAGCACATGACCTGTCATGTGCTACCTGGTTTCATTCTTTGCAGTGCAAAAGTTCTTGCAGCCTTAAAATGCATGTAAGCCTCAGTCTGTGCTGTCACACACTGATTATTGTATCAAGGTCAGTGAGCGGGAGAACTGATCCTCTCTCACAGCGTCTTACCTGAAGAAACTGCAGTGTCCACTGATGACCACTGGTGGGCATATCGCTAACCGCTGAGTGAATGAGTAGTGCATTGTCTGAAAACAAAGGTAAACAGTCTTGTAGTGTGTCTACCTCACCCCACCTCAGCTCCAGGTGCAGGATGGAGAGATATAAAGACAAAGCAAAGATTCTTTTTAATCAAAGCTAAAACAGCTTGATTCGTTTGTGAATGACAGAAATGTAACCAGCAATAATTCCCTGTAGTTCCAGCCTCCTGAGAACATTGCTGGTTTTGTTTGTTTTGGTTTGTTGTTTTGTCCAACCAACTGTTCACAGTCTGGTTAAAGGTAGATGGCTTGTTCTTGCATGATTTGTAACCCTGATGGTTTTCTAAATGGTTCAGGATGGATGGTAAAGTCTTTGTGTTATTTGTTGGCTACGGAGTTGTTTTTGCACACATCTATCCAGGCCTATTACGATGATTTGTTTTCAATTTTTAAAAAAGGACTACTGCAGTGATATGGTGTTATACTTCAATTTAGCTAGGGACTAAAAAAAGGTTAAAATTATCATAGGGTAGATCAAGCAATTTTAGTCCTTACTTTGATCCAGCTCCAAAAAAGAGAAAAAATAATCATACAATTACAGTTATTTGTTACAGCTGCTCCATGGTAAAAGCCTGTCTGTTGAACATCACACTCTGTCTGATGCAGGCTTTCAGGTAAACACAATGAAGCTGTCTTCAGTCCTGTGGCAGAGGTTTTCTCAATTCATAGATCTCCACCTGGCCAGACCTGTTGTCCATGAAGAAGTCTAACTTTTGTATAGAAAACACCTGGAGTCCAATGTAACCAAGAGCTGAGTGAGACCAAACAACAGCTGGCTGTGCAGAAACACCTGAGAGAAATTCATGTATGTGCAGAAGTGTTGAAACCTTCAGCACCACAAAGACTGCAACTCCGGCAAGTGGTAACACGTTTAACCTCCCAGGAGAGGGTTAACGCTGAGCTCCAGGAGGACAAGGAGAAAAATACGTTTGTCCAAGAAGAACCAGTGGAACTCAGAGCTTCTTGCAAAGAGGTCACCAAAGTTATGAGGTCAATGGCCTCAAAGCCCCGAGCTCCTCCAGCAGGTTGACAATCTTCAGCTTGAGTTTGATGAAGAAATCAGGTGGTATGAAGACAGGTTGTTACAGAATACTTGTTGCAAGCAGGGCACCCACCACCAGTGGAAGAGATTCTACTCTGCAGCAAAACGCTCCCAAGCAGGAAGTGGTGTTGCAGAGAGATGACGACGCTATATACTCATTTCACACTGTGATGTTAGGTGAGTGTCAGGGGTGATGGTGAGAATTAAAATGTTAATAATGAAAAAAAAAAAATCTTTCTTTCTTTCTTTCTTTCTTTCTTTCTTTCTTTCTTTCTTTCTTTCTTTCTTTCTTTCTTTCTTTCTTTCTTTCTTTCTTTCTTTCTTCTTGTAAACTATAGGTGTATTACCAGCACATACACTACATTACCACACATCACGTGTTGGGGATGGGTTCCCATTGGAGCAAAAAATCCTGTTTAATGTAGCTATTTCAGTTGTGCACTATTTTTCACAAGTTCACATCAGCAAAAACATCAGTAATAGAGATGTGGTAGTGATATACAGCAGCTGTCCCTTACCCTGTTGCCCTATGACCTCAACACATCCGAACCAAAGAGCATGAGATGGCCTTGAGTAGGTTATTGCTTTAAGTATTTATTACTCAGTGTCTGAGCTTAGCACAATCACTGTGTAGTTGACAGCAGCAGTTATATATATATAAAAGTATATATATATATATATACACACACACACACATATATATATAAGTATATACACACACACAAACACACACACACACACACACACACACACATTCTTTTTAACATCATATTAACCACTGTAAATGTCCAAAAAAGAATATATAATACTAATAATAATAATCACAGTAACATAGAAATAGTAATAATAAATAATGTTACAATTTCAGTAATAGCATTCGTCTGTGAAAGTTATATCGTGTGACTCTTATTGGCAAACAGATAAATCAGTTGACCAGAGGACCAGAAAAAGTCAACTCTGGACGCAGGTGGTAAAGGAGCTTATTAATTTATAGCCTTGCATTTATAAGTAAACAAATCAATGAGATATTGAAGAGGTAACAATGGAGCGAGTGAATAATGTCGATCGTTGGTGACAAACTGAGTCTTGTTTCAAGAGGTGCACAACTTAAAACAAGAGGAAAGAAAACGCAGCATGTCCTGTATCATACGGATAAAAGTAAGACTGTGGAGAACGCTTTGTGAGCAAGTACAAGAAAATCTCAAAAAGAGAGGAATTCAAATAGACAATAACAAAGGCAAATCTAAAAAAAAGTTTTAAAAAGAACAAATGTAAAAGAGTCAGGAATACAGAGGAACAAAGGGCTGTCAGCTCATTCATCACGCTGCAGTTTTACTCGTCCTGCAGTACACAGACTGAGAAACTGCCACTTCTCTCCAATGACAATCCACTGCCGCGTTTCAAGAAATGGAGAAGGAAGTGATGGGATGGCGTTTTACTAGGTGACCATGGACTGGTCTTTTCAAGAATGTATTTGCAATTTATGTCAGGAGTCTGACAGTATCTTATCTCAGAGGCCACGCTCAGTGGGTGAAGGGAGAAAAAAAGTCTGGTGACCATTGTGTTGTAGATAAATTGCTGATGCACAGGATACTTTGTGTTGATGAATAAAACAACATCTCTGCTCGGTGGTGGTGGTATCCTTCTCTCGGGATCCTGTACCAATGACCCGAAAAGGTCATGTCCTGCTGTTTTGATTTCTTTACTTGTTTTTCATGGTGTCAGAACATCAGCCTCTCCGGTTCTCTGTCTGTCTGTCTGTTTGTCTGTCTGTGGTGATCCTGATGTTTTATTGTGAGGGGTGAGAAGGCCATCTGGCAGCTCCTGAGAGTTTACTCTGTGACCTGCTGTTTATCTCTGAGTGGAAGTCAACAGGAGGAGATCTCCTCACCACACATATCACATCTTACTGCAGATGCATGTGGTGGAGCTCTCACTCACTAATTGAGTTACTGCCCTCTGATCTACAGTGGACGCACAGAGCTGGGATCATTCGCTTATCTCTGCGCCACTGCTGAACTGCACAACGCGTTCTTGTTGACAATGTAAGACAGAGAACAGTCTGACAGAACTGCTGTTGTTTTGTTGTTGATGCTTCGTGTATTATACATACACACACACAGCGTTTTGTGTAGCTGTGATGGTTTCAGAGTTCCAGTTACTCACCCAGGATTAAGACAGAACAGATTTTATCAATTTATGGATTCCTCCAATATGACACTTGAAAAGTTCTATTTCCATTATTTATGGAAGTAGTCTAACTTTCCTGTGTGTGAATCTCTCTCTGTGTGTGTGTGTGTGTGTGTGTCCTTATCAGCTGTGTTACATATCAGCCAGGAGTGACAAGGGATGGTTTGAAGTCATGCTGGTGAGTGGGAGGTTTGCTCTGCATCACCGCTATAGCAGGCAAAATGAGGAGGGCTCCGGTTTGCACCTCCAACGTGGCAAATGCTTATTCATATCTGCAAAGATGCCAGGATGCTTTCTCGTACACATTCTTCAGTGCACGGCATCTTCAGTGCATCGCATTAATTATTCAAGAAGAAGAGGTCTGGATGTTTAATGTTGAGTTGCAGGGCCTTTTTGATACACTTCTCCTGCTTTGCATTCATCCCTCTTTGCATCTGTTTTTGCTCACACCGTGCCCCAACATCTTTCCCACTTACTGGAAGAAAGAGAGAGAAAGATCAGGTGAATATGGGGCTTGTGTGTGTTGGAGGCCGCGCGGCCTTGTTGTGCTCCAGGTGATTTTCGAGCGCTGAGCAGCATGAACAGGATCCTCTGCTCTCTCATCCCTCCATGTGTGCATTATTAATTGTCTGAGGTACCGACCATAGCTATTTGGACCCTGCAGGCACCTGGCACGGCACCTAAAATTAAAAGCACCAATTGCATCCCATTACAAGAGATATAATATTTTTCACAGTTACCTCTGGCTCCCACAGAACACAGGGCTGGCTTGAACTAACAGTTTGAGAAACTAAGCACTGACATAATGTGTAGCAATACCTTTGCTTGCTATGTGTGTGAGTGTGTTTGAGTACAGCATCAAACGGCCGCAGCTGAGATTCATGTGCCACGCCGTTGATGGCGCAGAGGATTGGACGGAGCAACAGAAATGGGGGTGGAACACATTCATCAAGGTGGCAGAGATTTGAGACTGGAGAGGCCCATCCAATCACCAGCAGAGAATAAAGCAGGGAGGCATAAAAGTCTGTACAGCAAGGTCATTTGGGAAAGAAGCTGATAAGACGAAAGGATCAAATCTCCAGTGCGGGAGACGCTCTCCTCTTGATGTCTGTCCCCATTAAGTGAAGCCCTCACCCGGCTTGTCCAATTGCAGCCGTGCCTCAGCTGTCTGTTACAATGAAGGGAATTAAACATAACATGAAGAAATGAAAAAGACATTTGTTTTCCATTATTTTACATCTTTTAATTTGTCATCAGAATGTATTGCCATGCTTATATTTATTTGTTCAACTAATACTTAAATGTTCTAGTTTTATCTAATATATATATATATATATATATATATATATATATATATATATGCTGTAGGGCAGTACTTAATTCGAGCCTGGTTAGCATGTGTTTTACCGTCCTGTCTTGCTGTCATGCAAGCAGCTGATTTGTGGCATTACCTGCTCCGGCTGTTTGTGTATCGGAGCACTGGCAGGTCTCAACGCTGCAGTATGGATTTAGTCAGTTTGTGGTTTTACCACAGTCACACACACACACACACACACACACACACAGAGAGAGAGAGTCAATCCTACAGCAGGTTTACTATGTCACACTGGGGGCTGCTGTGTAATTGGGTGAATCTGTTCTCCAGCACGATACAGAGATAGCCTTTTAAAATTTCACTTCACTTCTGCTGTAAACAAACCTTGGGATTACTAGAGGTGTAAATCCACACTCCACCATTGCTGTTTTTTTCCCTCTCCTGTCACCCCCCCAGTTTTTTTTTTGTTTTTTTTTTTGTTGGCCACCCACATAGAGGGTTTAGCCTGCGTTTGGTATTTTCTCAGTATCCGGAGCGTGTTCAGTCCCTCTTCCTGTGTTTCATGACTGTTTTCCCGTTAACAAGAGCAGGAGTGTGTGTCTGTCTCCATCATGTTCGTAGCTGCCTGTGTGTGTGTGTGTGTGTGTGTGTGTTGGCATGTCTGCTGTGCGGACACTTTATGTGGCGGCATGCCGCTCTCTGTCTGTGTGTTCTCTGTGATGGATTGCTTGTCAGGCAGCAGCATAGCACCGCTCTCGCCGGCTGACGGAGACATTAAGTCACCAGTCACGTAGACGCACTCCGTTTTCGACATTCCTGTGGGAAAAACGCTTTAACCCTTCTCACTCCAGGATGCCTGTCAGACGGCACAGTGTATCAGTTAGCAGGTGCTCGTCGCTACAGAACCCGCAGTGTGGCTGGATCCGGTGGAGTTCAGCATCTTCCTGCACTTGTGTGGGAGGTGAGGGACCTCTGTCACATGTTGCTTTTAGATGGGGCCAATTGCTGGCGTTATGGGCCACAGAGCGTGTGCTACCACTGTCACTGAAAGGCTTGAGGGTTTATTTTAGTTCTGCAGCCTGAAAGAAAACATGTAATTGACTGACAACATCCTGTTTCACTGCAGCAGCCTGGAGGAATCTATCCTCAGGGAACAATGACAACACTTCCCCTGCAGCTCTGTCCTTTGTGCTGCTGACGCCTGCAAACCATGAAAAACGCTATCAAACACGGGGCATCTTCATGCAGCATATTATAATTTTAGTTGAAAGTCTCTGTCCTTCAAATTTTATTTGTATAGCGCATTTTTGCATATTTGCATATTTGCAATATCCTTCTCAGGCCGTAAAAATTTTAGGCACTTGTTACTGGACCAGTAGCTTACAAACACTGTTTCATAGTGTTTAAAACAAACACAGTGAGACAGCCAGATAGTTCTCCAGCAGTGGAGATGCAACTGTCTGTGCAGGACAACTTAAGTCGCAGTAACGTGAAATAACCAGAGTCATTTAAATTACCGGTCTGACCCAGAATCAGTGGATCTGGGTGATCAGAGTTAAAATTCAGTATGAATATCAGTGTAAGCAAATCATAGGCAGTGGTTGGGGGCGTCGGTGGTGATAATTACAATAACACAATTAACCACAAGGAAAATTCAATAAAAAAGGGTGGACAGACAATTTCCTAAATTCCGATCATTCTCATGTGAACCAAAACCCTGGCAGATTGTTTTATACTCTTCCATAGCTGGTAGTAGGAAGCAGAGTGAGAAAATATGTTCCCTGGGCCTTAAAAACTATCACCAGCCAAGATCAACTCAGTTATTGAAATTAATTGACTTAACTCACTCTGGCAAAAAGAAGAAAAAAAAACAAACCTCGTCTTCCCAGGCTTAGATTGGCACAGCGTCTACACCATCTTCCCAGTGCTGTCTGTCTGTTTTCTTATTTCTGTCTGGATTCCAGTGAGTGTTTGCTGAGTTACCATTTGTTCTTCCTCTCCTACTGACATGGTCGAACGGTTTGGCAGGACGATGTCTTTCTGAGGACATTTGCTGCTAACTTGCTGTGAGAACTTGAGAGACCAGGATTAACCTTGACACACACTTTGTGCGATCTCTCTCACACACGCACACACGCGTACGTACACACACACTGGGGGTTGTCAGCTGGAGCAGTACATGCCTCGCTAATGGCGTTTTGGCAACAGTGTACGTATTTACAGTAAGTAATTAATTTCTGGTATTGACTAATAACTTTGATCTCGGAAGCTAGTGCTGATGTAGTAAGTATTAACAACAACTTCATTTGTTCTTTTTTTAAACAGTTTCACATTATGCGGAAACTTTTCCCCTTTTTTATTGAGGAAGCATAATTCACATTAAGCACCGTGGCTACTGTGGCAGAGTTTTCAAATTAAGCACCATTTTCTTCATTTACCCATGATGAAGTTGTTCATTAGAAAATATACTTTGCCGTATTCTTTGTTATTACCTTGCCGTTGTGAATGCCTTGGGAGCAATTAAACATGTGGAGTGCCCAATTTTCCGTCCTCAGCTTCCAGTCCTGAACTCTATCTGCATGTTGCACACATTTCCTATGAACTAATTAAAGCGAATCAATGACACAACCCTTTAAAATGGCGGCATATGTTACGGACATCAGCGGGCAACAAAGGACCCTCTTAATTATTTTGTTCCTGCCGTTCCTGTAAAAGGCTTGTCAAGGCAGCAGCCTCATTGGCCTGCTCCATAGAAATGATGACACACACACACACACACACACGCACACACACACACGCACACGTACACACATCCACTGTGCACACGAAACCACAGACAGACGGAGCGTCCCCTGCTTCTCTGTGACGGCTCTCTCTCTCTCTCTGTCTTATGGAACACTTGTAATTGTAGTACAACAATGACAATGTAAGTGCCTAAGTGTGATGGTCCCCTTACTTTTCAAAAGCGCAGCATCCCTTATCCATCCTTGGCTCTGGGGAACAATTTATTGGATGCTGACAACCATATCTTATCTCTAAAATATATATATATATATATATATATATATATATTTTTTTTTTTTTTTTTTTTTTTTTCTTTTCTGGCCACGTCTAATTTTAAAAAGTGTGTTATAGCCTTACACAAGCATATATCTCCTGCTCACATCCTGGCCTTAGCTGGGATTGTTTGTTATTTATTTACCTTGCTCCTCGGCTGCATTCCGTGGCCCTGATGAAATGCGCAGTTTAGCATGAGTATACATTAGTCCTGTTATGAAGACTGATGGGCTGCGGGAGACCATGTTTTTTGCCGCCGCGCAATTACTTTGCCTCCCCGTAATCTGAAATACTTACAACCTCCTGATGTAAATATAAAACATCACCCACCTCCTCGGTGGAGATGGTGACAAATGAGTGGCCGGGAGGTTTGAGGCTATACTGGCAAATGACAGGAGTTCACACATGCGAGTTGCTTATGAGGATGCTTATTTGTTTAGGGTTTCCCTTACTGCCCATCTGCAGTGTTGCCATAAATGCCCATCTGCAGCGAAGAAATGTAAAACTGGCTTTGACTACTGTAGGAAAATCAGCTGGCAGGCCTCCAACTATGTCATCTTCTCCACTGAGAGGAAAGATGGACGGGGATGGAAGAAAGGATGCCTCCACACACTTGTTTTCTCCACCTCTTTACAACGGTTTCTATGTTATCGAGAGCTTTGGCCCGCCACGCTACAGCGTTGCATTCCACTGCGTATTTGACAATGCTCGGAATACGGCACTAATCTTAATTCTTGCATTATTCCCAGTCTCTGCACATGCATTTCAACCAACTAGGCGGCAAAATAGTCCAAAAATAGTGCTGGAGGCCCTGCCTGGAGAGATGAGCTGTCAGTCTCCATGTCTGATCATGAGCTATTATCCTCTCTGCCCACAGACAGGAGAGAGAGCTACACCAGTGTCTATGTGATCATGATCAATACATAATCACTTTCCTGTCACCGCAATGGCGCTATCAGGGGACAGTCCAGCCCCACAGACCAGCCATTTCAGAGAAAGGGTTTGGCACGCCATCTTTCTGACCTAGAAAGCTGGAGGCTGTTGAACAACGGCAAGGCGAAGGCTGGACTCAAAAAAACTGCTATTGTCATGGGATGCATTATAATATTCTTCCCATGCTTGGGTTCATCACATTAGTTTGCAGTGCGGTGTTGAAAGAAAAGTGGTGGCTGTGAGAGCAGCGGGGAAAAAAGGGGCTTACTGTCAGAGCAACAGACAGTGAGCCTGCAGTTAACATCATTTATTACATGGCTCCATCGAACAGTTGTCTAATTGGCCAATGAATGTGTTCTGAGATTTGCAGCGTCTGAATAATAGACGGCCCCTTTCACGTTTCATCATGTCACTGCACAGTCAAAGAGTCTAATTTTGTTGATCGTAATCAAATTACCCCTGACAGCGAGTGCAGGGGGAAAACGATCAATCGACACCAAAGACTCTTCCCTCACACTGTCGAATTCACCTGAGCGAACTTAAACCAGTGAAAGGCTCAGTAATCTCTCTTTATTTCTCACTGCAGACGGCAAAATGATTTAGAAATGAGGGATCTGGGACTAACAAATCCCATAATTCTATAAAAAAACAGACATTTAGAAAACCTTGACAGGGTCTTTTAGTCATTCAATAGACTATGAGGCTATGTATCTGTAATACCAGAGCAGTCGAGAGCTCTTGCTTGTTTGGTTGAATTTTTTAAATTTTTTTTTTTTGCAATACAAATAAGGATGTTTATTTGTCGTTGTATTGCTACCTACATCGTGATGTGAGCTTTTATAAGTAAATGGATAACAAAGGCTTGTAAATTAGATTTATTGTGGTTTGAATAAGAATCAATCTATTATTTGTGTGAAAACTGCTTTACCAATAAAGACAAAATCAATTTTTACTTTCACCTGTGGCGCTTTGAGTTTCAGCCTAATATATATATATATAATATTCACCTCTGATCGGCCGAAACAATCTCCTTTTTTTTCTTTTTTTTTCTTTCTCACTTCAAACGTCCTCCATATGCATGTATTAGTAATCCAAACATTAATTATAAAATCTTAAAAAGAGATTTGTCAGACAGCTCTTCACGGTATGTGACAGGGTAATTTATAAAAACAGCCACCATTGACAGGTTGCTGGTATCACCTGCTTGTTTTTAGCACCTGGTTAGTGTGCACTTATAACCACCGAGCAGCTTGTTTCTGGGTGGCTGACATTTTATTAAGCACATCCATGAATGTATTTTTTAAGAGGAACGATCAAAAACAGCCACAGCCTCGTGCACTTCTGAGACGACAACATTTTAATTTCTGAACGGCTCACACCCGCTGTTGACTAATAGCTGTAGGCTTCAAAACGGATGTGTGTTTGTGTGTTTGTGTGTGTGTGCATTTGTGTGTGCATGTCTCTTTTTACTTTAAAGCAAAACTTAATATTGAATATCTACTTTGTGCATACCTTACTGTAGAAAAAAAAAACACCCATCATCCAGTGCCACTCTGGCCCTCTCTCTAATTATCCCTGTATTTCTCCCTCTCTCTTCCAACCCCTGCAGTGTAGAGCCAGTCAGACATAAACAGTATTGTTTTACCCGGGTAGGCCTCACAGCAGGGTGCTGCTCGCCCCACGCCTGCTGCAGCCCCCAGCTCTCCCCATGCCTCAGTTAGATCCCCTCTCTATGGCTCAGTGCCCACATACATATAAATGCCCCCTGTCTTCTACCCTTCACGCTGCTGAGCCGCTGTGAGCTGAGCCGAGCTGGGATGTAAGGCCGAGGCCGTGCTTCACTTATAAACACAGAGCAGCTTGTTTCTGGGTGGCTGACATTTTATTAAGCACATCCATGAATGTATTTTTTAGGAGGAACGATCAAAAACAACCACAGCCTCGTGCACTTCTGAGACGACAACATTTTAATTTCTGAACGCCTCACACCCGCTGTTGACTAATAGCTGTAGGCTTCAAAACGGATGTGTGTTTGTGTGTGTGTGTGCATTTGTGCGTGCATGTCTCTTTTTACTTTAAAGTAAAACTTAATATCTAATATCTACTTTGTGCCTACCTTACTGTAGAAAAAAAAAAAAAAAACACCCATCATCCAGTGCCACTCTGGCCCTCTCTCTAATTATCCCTGTATTTCTCCCTCTCTCTTCCAACCCCTGCAGTGTAGAGCCAGTCAGACATAAACAGTATTGTTTTACCCGGGTAGGCCTCACAGCAGGGTGCTGCTCGCCCCACGCCTGCTGCAGCCCCCAGCTCTCCCCATGCCTCAGTTAGATCCCCTCTCTATGGCTCAGTGCCCACATACATATAAATGCCCCCTGTCTTCTACCCTTCACGCTGCTGAGCCGCTGTGAGCTGAGCCGAGCTGGGATGTAAGGCCGAGGCCGTGCTTGCTGGCTGTACGGACACTGTGGAGAAGGCAGCGTTGCAGCGATAGTAAATGAACTGTAATGACACATTCTTTTGAGTGATTATAGGTATGATGGTACTTGAGCTCACAGTGATTCCCTGTAGTGAAGTTTGCAGAGTTCTGGCTGCGGAGCGTGGTAGGGGGGTGGACTAGTTTGTGTTTTTGTCAGCTCCACTGGGAAAAACAGTAGTAATAGTTTTGTGTGGTGCCTTAGCATCTTATCTTTTTTTTTTTTCTTCAGCAGTGTAATGTTTTGTTTCATCTATTTCTCTTTCGGTTTTTGGAGACAGTGAATTATGCAGCGTCCCTTATCACTGTTTTCTACAATGTTTTTGTATAACAAGGCCTGAACAGCATCCCTCGGTCTCCTTTCATCGTTTGGCTGCATTCTCGCTGCCACTTTTGGCTGTAAACATCTCATTTTGCTGGTGTGTGTCTCCTGCCTGTCAAATAAAATGCTGTTTTAATAGTTGAGACGCTCCCGACAAGTCCCAAAAAAAAAAAACTATAAACAAAGCTGTAGACAGGTGTGCTATTTAATTTTCTAATTAATTTCCTTTCCCTGGCACCCTGCAGCGAGCACTGTGTTTGCAAATGAGCGTCTGGTGCTGGTTTAAACCTACATCTTTCTGACCTTCTCCTATACCGTTATCCTTGTAATACCTCACTGAAAATGAGGAGGCGACGCAGATGAAGATGCGCTGTGGGTTAGTGTGTTACGGAAATAAGCTGCAATGTCCTTCCTCAGCTGTGTGTCACATTGGGCTGCATTCCCCAATTTATCCCCTCCCTGGTTCAAGGGAGATTCCCATTGATTTCCTATCTCCGAGCCAGAGTACAGAGTAAATAGGAAGCATGGGCTCTATTATTTTTGTCGGTGGATATAACGGAAGGCTATAGACCCCCATGTCTTTATGCTGGGGCCCGTTTTGGAGCCACGGGCCCTTCAACCAAAAAAACCGCAGCTGTAAATTTGAGGTAAGTGCCTCATATACAGTAATGGCACCTTTTGAAAATGATGTGTGTTTAAATTATTGGCACGGCACTAAAGCCCGTGAACCTCAGGACGTGATTAATGAGATTACAGTCGGTGTGGGAAGACAACCGTAAATGCGGGCTGTATTTTCCTACATGCTTAATGCGTGTCACCCTGCGGGTTGCTGGCCAAACCAACAGAGGGAGATTCTCTCTCCCAGGAGAAGCCTCTCAGTGTCCTGGCAAGTGCGACAAATCCATTTAGGCTGGAAATAGCATGATCGCACCTACTGTATTTTCACATCTCTAACAAGTTTGCCCCAGATTGGTGTGTAAGTACGACTTCTCAGGTAGTAAAGCTGCCAAAGCCGTATGCTGACGTGCATGAACACAACACATGAACATATTCTTCATTGTAGGCTTTTTGCAGACCCAATCCCTCCTGGCTTAGCTTTTGTTTTTATGCATCCATTCATTTTTTTTTCTTTTATCCCTGGATGTTTATAGCTGTTGTGATGCTACTATTGTAATTGCCACAATGCCGCAGGCTCCAAATAAAAGCCAGAGACAATATTTCCCTACAAGTGAGCTTCTGTACCCAAACGCGCGGCCTACAGCTTCATCCGTCTCTGCAGCGGCCCTGAATTCTCTGTGCATTATCAGGGGGAAGGATGAACTAATCTGCAGTGATTTGAAACAGGACCAAAACACTGGCTTTCCTAATCCCTCATTTTTTTTTATCAGGGGCAGTGAGGAGCATTTTACCCTTATGGGAGGGAAAGAAAGAGGGACCTATTTCATGCTTCAGTGCTTCAACTGTTTTTATGAAGATTTTTTTTTTCCCCGTACCTTCCCTCCACTACCCCCCACTTCAATCCACAGCGTAACTGAATTTAAAAAGCCTGTTTGCAATAGTCAAACACCGTTTAGAAGTACGAAGGTACTTTTCATAATTAGGGCTGTGTAGATGGCCGCCTTCTCCCTCTGTAGTGTGCAGTAATTTAACTTTTAGACAGATAAGGCTCTGTATCTGTGGAAAAAAAAACGAGGTGCAATTTCCTCAGCTGTCTCCCATTTTATTCGTTTGACAATTGGCAAACACCTGGCACACAGGATATAATTTGCCTTTCAGCATTCCTGCATGAGCGCGCCAATTTGGATTATTCCACACATCTGTGGGATATAAGTCATAATTATGTTTCCCCCCATTCTTTCAGCCGGTTTATTCAATATTTTATTTTCTTATTTGACACGTTTCTGCCAAATTCACACGCGCTGCCAGTTCGCTCTGGCAAAACTGTGAACAGCTGACTCAGGCTTGATCCGAGGAGGTTTGTTGACGTGAGGTAATGTGAGGCTTTATGTGTGTAGCTTTTGTTCACAGTCAGCGCAGCGGGGTGCTGTGTTAATGTCTTTGGGAACTTGCATGTAAATTGCAGGTAAACTCAGTGGATTACATGAGAGGAAATTCCAGGTCAGTGGCTGACGTCAGGTTATAATGTACCTTTTTTTTTTTTGCTGAAAGACAAGAGAGAGAGAGAAACAGAAAGAGCTCATTGATCTGCGGTGATCTGAACACTGTAAAAGGCATGGGGCATAACAAGCAGCAGGAAATTTACAAGGTAAGCTCTGGCAACACAACAGCATAGGTCATCATAAGACTTTGAATTACTGGAGCACCTCCGTCTCAGAGGACCACTTGAGGTTCTCTCTTTGTGAAATAATTGGGTTGCAACAGTGAAACTCCTTCTCCGGTTAGAGAGTAAAGGTGGCGCTGGCTTTGTTTTGCTGTTACAGGACCACAGACACAGCGGTGACTATTAATCAGTGGTGGACACATGCAGCTGACGGCATAAATAGTTCAAATGCTGTTCTGTGTGGATCTGGAAAAGGAATAAGCTCTTTTATGCTCCTTTTTTTCCTGCTTGTCCCCGCCGTTTGTTCACAGCCCATGTGGGTTAGACGCCATCGTTGTGCTCTGCGTTCATCAGCAGGTCAGCTGGAGGTTGTCGTAGTGCTTGTAAACCGAGCAAATGCAGATAACGCCAACACAATATAGACATCTGAGTTGTGCGTCACCCGCTTTTCACTATAGGGACCATGTTTTTGTCAAATCTGACCCCGTGATTTATTTCTATTTCTGTGTTTTATTTCAACAGCGCTTAAGCCAAAACCTGCGTTTGTGTGTGTGTCTGTGTGTGTGTGCGTGCATGCAGTGGACAGACTTAGGTGCCTGTGGCAGGACCTGTGCTGTCTGCAACAAGGGACATCTCCCTTTGTTGTCAGAACACCTCTAAACATCTTTCACAGAAACAATTACCATACCATCTGTGGCTTCCTGCTCCGTGTTGCTCTCTGTCAGCACGTCAGCAACTCCTCTCACCTTATATATATATATATATATATATGTATATGTATAATATTGCACATTGTGCAGTTCTTGAAGAGCGTGAAACAGTACATGAAACAAGATGACAGTATCATTTGGCCATGAGTAGATGCAGTTATGGTTCCTGCGCTGTTATAATCAGTAGGTGACACATCCATCACTGTCATGTTGATTTGCGCCCGGGCTAACACATCCAGCTGAAGCTCCAAGATGCTAGATGGCTAATCAGCACTGGCATGACTGGTTTGCTCAGTTAGACCAGACACCTGTTATAACATACTTCATCTTAAGTCGTGTCACAGTTGCCAAAAGCAATTGACACTTTGAAGCCTGAATTGTACACACGCACATTACACGCAGCATGTCTAACTGGCAAATGACCAGTTACACATGCTGGTCATATATTTTATATTTATATATATTAATAAATTTGTTTTTGTTCTTTTTTGGTTTTGAGTGGGGAGTGAAAATGTGTATTTTATTAATTTTCCTCAAAACAAAATTATTTTTTATTTCAGCCTTTTCATTTCCTGTAGCGTTCACTTGTGCCCAGACCATGGCAATAAATAATTAGTTATTAACCACTGTTTCAAAATTGGATTTGGTTAAAATGCTTTAAATGTATTGTTTACAGTCATCTATAACAATACATTTGTTTTGCATTTTAAACATTATTGTTCCATTGTACAAATGAAGCTTAAAATAGTGGCAGTGATTTAGGGCTGACTGCCTACAGAGTTACAGTTCAACACTCTTCTTCTATCTCTCTGCCCCACAGGTACGCCTGTCACCCGGGTAACGGCTACAGACGCAGATGATCCAGTGTATGGAAACAGCGCTAAACTGGTCTACAGTATATTGGATGGACAACCATATTTTTCCATAGACCCCAATTCTGGTAAGCACCCAAGTTAATTACTTCTTAGTGTCCTGCAACTTAAACTGATGTCGACATTGCACACTGATAGCAACACACAAAAATCACAAGCGCCAATATAATCTCTTTGCCCTCACAAAAAGGGGACACAAAAGGATGACACCTCAGCGGTGCAGGCTTTCCAACAGAGCTCATTGTGCTGTTATTCATTGTTTGCCTGACAAAGCCTGGAGAAGACATCTGTGAGATCGAAACTTTGCTTCATTAAATTTAATGAGCGCTATTAATACAGTGTGCTAAATCCTTTGTCTGTTTCTAAGCAATGGAGAACATAATGTATTACAAAATGTAATAAATGGACACCACGCCCATAATGGGACAAAGAGGAAAGAAATTGGCTTTACAGAGAGGCACTGATTCCATCTAAGGATTATTTCAATAGTCTTTTTCCTTCCAGACAGGGGCAGCCACATTAGGCCAGAACCTTTTAGTACTTCAACACTGTCCTTTTTTATTACCTGCTTTGACTTAGATAAATGAGCTTACAAGGTCACCTCAGGTCAAGTAGTGGGCTATCACAGTTTGACCAAGTCTTATGGTAAGTACATCCAGATGACAGTTATGAATAACATTACCATAGAAGTTACTCATTGTGCATTGATGCGGATTTGGAGTGTAAGACCCAGGCTCTACTGTGAGCTCCATTTTAAGCTTTTAGGACCCATCAGTGTAGCAGACTCCCAGCACACAACTGAATGTTTACATAATAGCTGTCGCTAGAATTATTACAACTGCACATTAGAAATAAAACGCTGTCAATAAATGAATAAATAAGCCTCATGCCCCAAATCATGGCTCATTCAAATAGTTAATTACTGCAAGTTCTGCAATGCGAGCAGGCATATTGCCGCCACAGTGTGCGATGCTAGATTGCATGGCGTTGTTCCAGAAGGAGAGGCATGACGTGAAACATGTCCTGTCCTGCCATGCCAGCTCTCCCCCTTATACAGACATCTGCCACTGTCAGCAAAAAATGGGAAAACAACACCTCTATTATGTGTTTATAGCAGGTTTTCGGATGCCTGTCATACCCACCCTGCCGCCGCCTACAGTGCTGAAGATAAACACAAGCCATCATTCGTTCAAAAATTATGTCACCTCGTAACAGACTCTAATCCAGACAGCGTTTACGCTGCCGCCAAACCATAACAGGTACAAATGTAGTGCTATATCAACATAATTTCTTGGGGACAGGGTTGATCTATGATCCATGAGGAAATCAGTTTGGCTTTTTTTTTGCTCTGAAGAGAAGTCGAGGCTTCTTGCTGAACTGTGACATCTCAACATGGACCGAAACGTCAGCAAGACGTCTACATCCTGATTACATGAATAAACATGAACATTATGCTGTATGTCAACAGAAACCCCGCTGACGTTTAGGCTGCACAGTCGGTACCTTGCAAAACAAATTCTTTATCATTCATTCATATTTCATAGGTAGGTTTCACATTACTTTATATGACTATCCCATGCTTCCTTAGTTTTGGCTGCCGGAGGAGTCTGTGCTGCTGGTACTGTTAATTTTAATGAAAGGCAAAGAGCAAAGCCTCAGGTGCCAGCAGAGAGTGAGAGGGTGGCTTGTTAATGTGTGTGTGTGTGTGTGCACTGGCTGCAGGTGCAGCAGGTTGCAGAGGTTCCAGTAGGTGGAAATGCAACAACTTCCTCCTGCTGGTCCTCCTCAGCTACTCTCACTCTGTTGCTGGGCATCAGATTTTCAAATGCAAATATTTTCTGATATGTATGAAAGCAGGTTTGTAGCAAGAAAAATAAGGGACAAAAGAAAACTCAAAAAAAATTATCATAAGACCACGTGGCTCTGTTAATGAGTGCTGTTAACTACAATGTATACGTCAGTGCTATTATGTAACTTAACCCCATTTCAGCAAGCCTGTAGGGGACAACATTACAGACTGCAGACTGACAACACTGGTTCCAGCTTAAAAAGTTGTGTAACAACAACGGGACCGCAGGTAACTTGGCCCATCTGTTTCCTGAAATGCTTTTTCGATTATCACTGCATGAGTCTGCTGTTCAGTCAGCCTCCCTGGCTCCCTTCTCCACCACTTCCCTCTATTCACTGCACATTCGCTGCATGTGTCAAAACATAAACACTACACTGAGGCAAAAATAAAAAAACGTGTATTACTGCGGGAGCCAAATTTAGAAGTGCATGTCTTTGTTTAAAATGCGAAACAATGCACTGAATAAATAAAAAGACCCACATTGTTCATATGCTGAGTGAATCAGAAAAAGACCCACAAAGGGTGGTTGGTCAGGATTGACAGGGGAAACGTTCGATGGCACTGAACTCTGCCAGGCTTTGTCAGAGAGCAGTTAAGGACAACACAAATGGAAAGCAATATATATATACACACACACTATTACTGATAGGTGACTGAACCCTGTTCAATAAAACCCTAGGTGCTAGACTGATGTATGGATTACGCCTGTCGCAACTGCAAGTGTAGACGACACATTTAAGTGACTTGGAAAAAAAGTAGGTCATCTGATAATAATCATTAATAACATACTCAGTGTCACCATGATTTAACGGTGGGCTACATGAAGCTCATTATTAAAATTACAAAATTATTGGAGTCGTATGGGCTGAGCTTTACATCACTAGCGGGCCTAAATGGGCCAGTACTCATATGCTGCTGTGCAACATCACTGGGTTATGAATTTCAAAATAATTACTTCTTCCCTTCACAAGGCAAACTCTCTCTGCAGCAGCGTCATCATGCATAAAAAGATCTCGAAACCGACGCCAGATTGGATCTTTAATTGCTTTTTCAGCTGACTTTTTAACATGTGTCTGTGAGCAATATGATTAAATAATAGTGAAATTACATTAATAAGAAATGAGATGGAAATCAGCTGCTCACAGTTTGGAAAACAGCGCACAATAAACAAGCTGGAAGAAAGGCGGTCTCAAAATTTATGTACATAATTAGGATGAACATTCAGTTCGACACATAGATTTTGTTGCACACACTTGTTTCTATAGGCGTCGCGATCTTGACACATCCGCAGCTGGAACGGGGCTCGGGAAGACGACCTGTGCGGACAGTTTAAGGATTAGCATTCATGCTCTGTGTAAGTGCAGCGCACATGCAGATGGCTCATTCAAGTGAGCCAGATATTTTAATGAATGTTAATGAAAAATAAAAGGTGAGGGGAAAACAACCATTAGAATGCATTTGACACTTACAACGCCACATTGGAAATGAAGAGCGTTCAACAAATAAATAAACATCATGCCCTAATTCATCACTTGGTTAATGGCCGGTGGAGAAAAAAGACAAATATCTATGGAAATGAGTGTTTGTCTATCCTCCCTTTTCAGTGATTAGGAATTAATTTGAATAATTAATGATGATCAGCAGAGATGAGTGTGTGTGTGTGTGTGTGTGTGTGGTTAGTATAAGTGACTTGTTTGTGTTGCTCATTTCGTTTATGGGTTTATTTGTTTGTCCACGTTGCAGAGAGGTAGGCCTGCCTTGTTGATGCTGGTCAAAGGTCACACCATCTGCACCGAGCATACACCCACATTCATAAGAGCAGAGATAAGAAAGAGTCCTCCATTCAGTGGGCATAATAATGGTTTCAAATGATTAACATGTCTTCTTCTTAGGCCTTGTTTCTGTCCACTTTGTCCTTCAGACTCTTGCTGTGTCCCGTTTACAGGGAACGAGTGAGCAAATCGACAATGATTTGCTGCGTGCAGTGTTGCAGAAAGATTTTAACCGTCCTGAAAGCTGAGGAATCCTCAGTTTGTAGGATTTAGTGGGCTCTGTTGGCACAGAACGCCAAAAAATATAACGTTTAGAAATAATGATTCAATACTGGAAGCTCACCTAAACATAAGAACTGCTCCAACCGTTTCCATTAGCTGAGAATGACTTCTTTGTATCTGCATAGGCTGCAAGTTGTCTTCCATGTTTCTACAGAAGCCCAGAATGCACAAAAAACAACTATATGAGCACTTATAGACTAGAAGTGCATGAGCACTGTGCTTTTGCATTGTCTGCATCCTGGTTATATTCAAATTGAGCTTATTTTATTTCTTGTATTTTTCACATAGCGTCAGAAAAACGTTTTATGTCTAATGTTTTGGTGGGGCGCTGGAATTTACTATTAATTGATTATGACAAGAAACAACATGCTTCATTCATCCACTGCGGGAAACAGGTTTTGTTTGTGGTGTCACAGAACCCAGCTGTAAGAAAAGATGTTCCTACACTTAATGAGAAATAACTGTACACCTGCACAATGGCGCAATCATTCAAGCATCCTATCATGTGGCAGCAGTGTCATCATTCAGATACAGGTCAGAGGATTCAGCAGATTTTACCTCAAGCATCAGGATTGGGGAAAAAATGGAATGATATGATTGGTGAAGCCAGATGGGCTGGTTTGAGTATTTTGGAAACTGGCGATCTCCAGGGAGTTTATCTCACAGCAGTCTCTAGTGCTTACACAAAAAAACTGCCAAAAAAAAAAAGAAAAATCCTGCAAGCAGCAGTTGTGGGAACTGAAATGTCTTATTGATGAGGGAGGTCAGAGGAGAGAGACTAGTCTCGCTCAAGCTGGCAGAAAGGCTACAGTCACTCGCGTAACCACACTTCCACTCCTCACAACTGCAGAGTTGAAACGCATCTCAGATGAACATGTCAGACCTTGGGGTGGATGGGTTACGACAGCACAGGAACAGGTTGGCTTCCACTGGAAAACTGCACCCCAGTCTGATGATTCTGGTTTTTTGCTGACACTGCAGATGGCAGGGCCAGAATCTGGCATCAACAGCATGAATTCGTGGACCCAGCCTGTCCTATGTAAACAGTCCAGGCTGGTGGTGGTTGTGTAATGGTGTGAGAAATGTTTTCTTGGCAAAACTTTGGGGCCTATCAAAGTATTGTTGCTGACCATGTTCGTCCATTTATGGCCACAGTTTGCCACCACCTAATGGCTACGACCAGCAGTTTCACGCTAGATGTAACCATATCAAAGTAGTTTCATGAACACAACAATGAACTTAGGGAACTTCAGTGACCTCTCCACCCACAAGATTTGGGAGCAAATGTCTAGTTAACAAATCTGCAGCAATTATGTAATTTTGTATTAGTAAGGTGTGGTGAATTAAAAAGCCTGCTGAGGGGACAGTGTGTATTTTCATAAATAGCCGTTGGTCAATCATCTGTAGTGCACATGAAAGCAGAACAGATTAAATTGTGTTACATCTCTAAGGAAACTGTAGAAACTGCAGTCACAGACGATGTCCCATCCCCTCCCATGTTTTTTTGTTTTTTTATCATAGCCAACCATATTCTCATTGTCTGAGGCAGCTCAGGACCAAGGCAGGGTGTCATGCCAAAGCCTGGCTTTTATGAGGGGTTTTATATTCATTTGATGATCCTGCAGGCCTCTGTTTCCTGAGTGGATTATCCGTATATGCCGGTGCTGAGCCCTTTTCATATTCAGCGCCGTGGCAGAGTCAATAAGGTCCATTCTGCATGCAATATTCAAGATTATACAAGACAGACGGCATAATTCACACTCAATCAGAATACAAATGACTGCAGACAGCGAAACAACGCATCGGAAAACAAACAGCTGATTCTCAGTGCAGGGACTAGCTCAGTCATGACCACCTTGCTTTCCTTAGACTTAGCTTTTTTTTTTACAGAAGAAACCTGCAGATTTTTTTTTAATCTCTGCTTGTTATGGAGCCCTTGTTTTGTGTCATGGTCTAAAATAATGCATGTTGTGACCCAGAGAGTAAGGTGTGCGTGAAGGTTACTGTACCCCTTGCTTTTTCATGTGTGTGCATACTCGCCTGTGCATCATTAAAATGATGTGCAGAGTATATCAGTCATGTGTATAATTGAATGTATTTATTATGAACTGCTTCCACCTCCAGCGACCATAAAAATTGCTCTCAATGGGATGGATCGCGAGATGAGAGAGGAATACCTGGTGGTCATTCAGGCTAAGGACATGGGCGGTCACATGGGAGGCTTGTCTGGAACCACTACAGTCACCGTCACACTAACAGACATCAACGACAATCCACCAAAGTTCTCGAAAAGTAAGTCACTCTGCGACTTTAAACATCCCAGATCAGATTATGAGTAAAAATAAATTACCACTGTCCTAAGTGAGTATTTCCCCCCAATTGTTCATAAAGCGGAAAAAATAAATGTTATTTTGTACATTTCATCAAACAGGCTCCTCAGAAATGAATTCCTCTCACTGCCGTAATGAAGATGCAGAGCTGTAATATGCTTCCCGTCTAATTTGATCAACGTTTATTGAAACCAAAGAGCTATGTGTCGCCGTCCCCAGGTTTGTACGAGTTTGTAATCCCTGAAGACCTGCCGATTGGGAAAATGGGAGGCAAGGTGAAGGCAAATGATAGAGACATCGGAGAGAATGCCAGATCGTCGTACAGCATCATCGAGGGGGACGAGCAAGGCATGTTTGAGATATTTACGGACTCACAGACGCAAGAGGGGATTCTCCGACTGAAAAGGGTAAGGAACGCTTGCTTTCCTGTATGTATTTCTAAAACTTATAGCACTCATTGAAGTATAGTATAGTATATACATACTGTATATACTGTACAGTTTATTTATTTATTTATTTATGTACGCTTATGTTTTTACTCATCACTGTCTTGCCTACTTAGCTGAAGCGTTCTTAGCTCCAGGCCATTCGAAATGTGTTCAGTTCTATTTCTGATTTTTGTTAAATTCTGTTTTCGTTGGCGCACACACTCCAGCGAACACATTACCATTAGAGCAGATGGACTAATCCTAAAGCCTGCTTGTTTGCGATCCTGTGTTTTTATTGTTTCATTTTGGCAGTACTTTTTTTGTTTTCCTTTTCTTTATGACTGCCCTCAAAATCACCTTCATCATTACTGGGTAACTGCCTTGCTCAAGGGTGCACAGGCAGTGGAAGAGAAGACAATACACATTAAATTTGTTTATCAAGACATCGCCAGGGACACCGCTCTGCGAGGCAAATAAGCAACATTCCCGTCATGAAAACTAATTGTTACTTTTTAACTTGAGGCAAACACATTAGCGCATAATGACACGACACAATTTGTTAGTGAAGCAAGTGTCAGAAATAGATGCACTATTTTCATCAGATAATTATAAAAGTGTGGCAGTGTGGGCAACTGTGATATGATCCCTGTTATTTCAGCAGCAGTCTAATACGTTTCTCAAGCTGCAGCGGCAATGCAGTATGTACATTTCCTCCAGGATAAAGACTGTGCAAGTCTGAGCATTGATATCATTAGGTGTCTGCAGACATTTATAGCCATGATATACAGTATTTGGTCTGGTCAGTATGTTAAAATTTACATTTGAAAACCAAGGTGCATTTTAATAACACCGTAACCTTCAAGCAAGTTTAGGCTAAGCTATCTGAAGGACATCTGTGGGAAATCAAAATGAGATCTGCACACACGGTATCACAGTTACCACAGCACGCGCTATTTATATATGTATGTATTCTGTATATATATAAACCTATAGAAGCTCTACTAGGAAGAGGATGTTTGCATATATTGGATCATACACATGATTGATGGATGGGCGTTCTCACGTCTTGAGTCATGGTTGGTTCAGCGTCTAGAGAGCGGCGATACATCACTCCAATCCGGCACGCCATTGTGTTGTGATGTAAAATGACATTACCCCAAGGACATGCGGTGTGACTTTGTCAAAGTGTGAACAATGAACTGTGTGGGAGGTGGAATGTAAAAGAGGAAAGACAATCTGTCGGGACTACAGTTCACTGCCACTAAAGAAAACACCAGCGCTGGAGAACAAACTCGACGCAAAGTCATACAACCTCTAACTGTTGACAAAGCAAATGTCAAATGTGTTAGTCTTTTATGCAACCTCCACTTCCATGTCCCGCAGAGATCCCCCCTCCTCCTGTCTGCTCAACTTTCTCTCTGTGGCCCTGAGTTAGTTGCCAGCATCACCAAAGCAAGACAGATGATAATGTGTTTGAAGAGTAGCGAGGCATTTGCACACTGCGTGAGTGTTCTTCGCATCTCTCCCGACAGCAGAGTCTCGACTTTACATGCGTTAAAAGAACCGGTTGCGTTATGCATTTTTCTCTCTTAGTCCTGCAACGGCACAAATCTTATCCAACAACCAGGCGGACGGAATAAAACATTCAGGGGAGCTCTTTCTCCGACGCACCATGTCCCTGTTAACAGCTGTACGGGTCTCTAAACTGCCATCTAATGCGGATTTCAAATTATTATAAGATCCTTTGCGGCAAGGTTAAAACATATTGATCGAACTGAGCCTTGAGCGGCTCCAACCAGGGCGGAGATTCTTTGCTGTCTGGGATTTAAGCTTTTTATCTGGCAGCCCCCAGGCCTGTCGAGGGATGTTAGTGGGTTGCTGAGCTTTCACCCCTCCAGCCTATGCTGAACTTTGAAGTCTTTAAATGGCCCATGTACATAGTGATTTGATGCTAACCCTTAAGAGGGACAGGAGAATGACACAGCGGGGTTGTGGTGTGGGACACGAGGCGGGGACCGGGGGGGGTTGGGGGTTAAGCATGACCCTTTGAGTGTAAGTATATCTCTGTTTAGAAGTCAAGCCTCATTCAGCTCAGGCCGGTTGTTTACCAGAAACACACTCTGGCTTGGTTCCAGAACGTCTGGTACATTGCTCTCCTGCTTTCTCTCCCCTCTTACCAATCTCTTAACAATCTGCAGTAGCCGTACCAACAGCAGCAGCAGCGGGCATACCGATAAAAATTAAAGTGTCTCTCTCTCTCTCTCAGGATTATGCATTCAAATCGCTGTGCGCGCTTATTGAATTAATTATTTGAATGGGTCAAATTAAGGCTCGCATTCTGATTTCACGGCGAGGATAACAAACAACGCGGGCGCCATTTATCTTCAACAAAATCTATTTTAGTCAACTTTACCCGGCCAATCCAAGAAGCAGCAAACCGAAACATCTTCCTCCAACAACTAAAGTGGATTCACTGTAATTATATATGCAAGCAGCAGTTAGATGCTCTCATCTCCCCTCTCAGCTCTTTGTCAGGACATTGGAGACAGACATAATGAATTGTTTCTTCAGTCTGAAAGGTTTGAATAACACTAGAATATATTGACAAGCAGTGTGAGCACGCGCTGCTGTACTTCCAGGTGCTACTCTGTTATTACGTCTGTTAGTGAGTCGCACGACTCAGTCATGTTCTTTAAATTCTGGGCAATAGATCAGATTCTTCTGTGCACTGTGAAAATGAACTGTTGATTGATTGAACCCATATCGATTTATCAGCGGTTTCACAGACGGAGCAGCATCGTTTAGAAAGAAAGTTTCCACAATCGATGATTCAAGGCAGCGCAACGTCAGCTGTGCATAAAACACACTGAATTCATTGTTTAAACACATAAATACAAATAATCTATACTGATAACTAGAACCTCCCCCTCTCTCCATTCCCATAGAATCATTTTGACTTCCCAGCCACAGCCTCTCCAGGCTCATTTAATACTCCCCACTACTCTGTGAACGCAAGTGTAATTCATTAGCTCAAGGTCCCGCCACACTCTGTACTTTCTCAGCACAGACGGTGTGACCAGAGAGAGAGAGAGAGAGAGAAGGAAGGAGCGGAGGGCTGGCCCGGGTGTCGGGAGTAAGGAGGGGGAGGAGGAGAAGGGGAGGTTAATAATGAGAGTGTTCCAAATAGCTTCTCGGAGCGTGGAGGAGTGGGGCTTGGAGAGGCTTCAGGGGCTTAGGCCTGTCTACTGGTGTCCTGATGCCAGAAGTGTAGGAGTGTGGAAGTCAAAGCCCCGGGTTTCCTCTCCACACCCCGTCTGTGCTACTGTCTCACAGCTGGACACCCGGGACACCCCGCACCCCGTCCCCCTGGCCCCTCCGGCCCCAGACCTCTCATCACAGGTCCTATCTGACCTCCGGGACTCACGCCTCTTGCTCTCCCTCTTACTCGGACTAAATACATTTCTGGTTTTTGTTCATCTCCCTCCCCCAAGCCAGTTCCCATCCCCTCAAGCGGCAAGGCCTAGTTTTGATTTCCCTATAAATCCTGGTTATGGAGTGTGGAAGTGACTTGATCCCATTATTCTAGTAGTATGAGGGCGACCAGGGGTGATACAAAATGAAATTGTGACAGTCTGGGGTGTCCTCGGAGATGCCAAGAGAGTAAAATTGCGAGTCTCCCCTTTCTCTTAAATATTAATGACGAGCCATCTTTAAAGGAAATATGGCTGCACGGGACGGAAAAGCAGGGATTAAAGAGATATGTCAGTCACACAGCAACATGTCCTGTACAAAATGTTTTTTATTTCCCTCTAGGAAATTACATCTTTTTTATCGTGCTGGATAAATACCTGTTTTCATTTCTTTTATGCCAGCAGCTTGTGATAGCACTATGAAAGCTCTGATAATCTGCAGACACAGGCAGCATTTGCAGAGAGATTTGTGTTCTTTCATGCTGATAACAGCTGAAAATATTTTCAGGTGGCGCTGCTCTGAAAATTACAGTTATTGTTGCCAATTCACTCCAATGAAAATGATGATCAATGACGCAAATCCCATAGACCTCATCACACTTTTTCTCAGATTAAACATTCATCCATGAGCATTCTTTTATGCATTTGTTTTACTCTTTTTATTCTTTATTTTTACTCACTTTTGCAATTTTACCTTCTTAATTAATTTGTTAATGCTGTTAACAAATAGCAAAAAACATACTTCCTTACTTATTATCTCCTCATGCACCCATTTTCATATTTACCAACAAAATACTAGCAAATAGGAGTATTAACACTGAAGCAATGTTAGTTGTTCTGTTTGTAATTAATCCCTAGCAACTAAGTAATGTTTTCTGATACAAGATATAAACAGAACATATTGCAGACAGGTGAAATCAGCGCTATCGCTTTCAGAATCTATATCGCATTTTATTTTTAGACATAAGCATATTTTTGCATGTTAATGTTTGATTTGAATTTGAAAGGTACAAATATCAGTTGCAGTAAATGCTGTGGTGCATGAGTACATTATGTGGAAGTACTGAGAATCAAGCATCTCTGTATTGCATTCAGTTACACTGCTTCTCTTTTTGGCCTTTACTGACACAGCCATTAGACTACGAGAGCAAGAGGGCCTACACGCTGAAGGTGGAGGCCACTAACGTCCGCTCAGAGCCCGGCAGCGGGCCCTTCAAAGACACAGCCACGGTGAAGATTGTGGTCGAGGACGCCGACGAGCCCCCTGTTTTCTCCAGGCCTGTGTACGCACTGGAGGTGAACGAGAACGCCGCCATCAACACGATGATAGGGACGGTCACCGCCCGCGATCCGGACTCCACAGGAAGCCCCGTCAGGTACGAGAAGCAATGAAATCACTCCACTCTCCTGTTTATCCCTTTGCTACTGACTAGCCACAGCAATAGAGAGCTTGAAAAAAGGAAAAAAAGTCATGCGTTATTGTAACTCTAAGATGATAGAAGTGAGAAAAAAAAGGTTGAACAAATGGGTCTTTTCAGGCCAATAATGAGTTGTTTTAATAAAAGGTTTGACACTGAGGCATGCAATTAAATCTCGTCAAGCCTGCCTGTGACCTTTTGAGACCCCAGTCTTCTCGACGCGTCTTTGGCAATGACTGCTCTTATTTCCACAGACGTACAAAGAAAAGAAAAAGATTATGAATCAAAGGCAGCACAACTTTCTCTGCCACTGTGTTACAAACCCGGCTGTATTCTCCTCGTGCGCGACTCGTTCTTGGAAATACCACAAGGGCACCTTGAGGATAGGTTATACAGGCAATTTCTCTGCCTCCATCTTGGCATTTCATTAATTCTCCAGCGACTTGCTGACCGCGTTCCCGGGACAACACTCAACAGGTTGTGTGTAATTGCATAGCGAGCAGAGAGCAGCCTGGGTTTCATAGATTGGCTGAGGCTATAGAGCAAGGCTGGTTCACTTAACTCCGCTTTTTTATTTCTTTCTTTCTTTATTTATTTTTTTTCTCTCTTTCTGGTGGCATCCTCATGTTTAGTGATGAGATTGCCTGGAGAAATTGAGCCCTGAGGTTGCTGGATGTCCCTCCGCTGTTAAAGCGAGAAGACGCTACATATCAGGGCAGGGCATATATAATGAAATATATGTCCCATCCCTGTTTCCCTGTAATGTCCTGTGTTTGTCTACACCAGTCTGTGTGAGGAAATGATTATTTTACTACATCCAAAACCCTAAATAGCATTTCCTTCTGAATGACGTGCAGGATTAGCAGTTACGTTTGCCTACTTTCCTCTCATGTGCCCACTTCTGTGCATCATAATTGAGAGAAAGTGACTAAATACTGAATGAGCATGCATACAGATGGCGGCACGACACCATCTCCTCACACATTCGCTGCGACGAAGCTGTCCAGATATTGACATCCTGTCTTGGCCCTTGTTAAATGGTGTGAGCACAATCCATTGCAAACTGAGCCATAAGATGGCATTTTAGTGCAGCAGGTTATTTGCCCTTTTTGCAGTCTGATCCCATTTTCATTCATTCCCGTACAGACACCATGTCCGCCGGGCCCAGGCTGCTCTTAATCGCCAATTTTCTAATTTTGTCGAGAAGTGGTTATTTTCACAATGGATTACTGCTCATGGTCTTTGCGTGACTGTCAGGCTCTGACCACATTTCAGAAAATATGCTCAAGACCAGTTACGTTTTTTTTTTTTTGGTTTTCTTTAAGTCTAGCCGATTCTCAAACTTTCCAGTTCATTTTCCCGGGATAGATGAAGTGGAAGAAGTGGCTAATAGAATGGTGCATTAGTCATCTGCCAGCTCCTGTAAAAACCCTGATCATCAGGGAAAACTGCCCAGAGATAACACACACAACCAGACATTTACTTGCCAGTTTGCATTTTGTCAAAACAAATCACTTTATCTCTGTGATTTTCTTTTCTTTACCAGCCCCCAACCACTCAACCCCCCACCCCCTACCCGCAAATCTTCAAAATGAGCGTGATCTATCACAGATGTCAAGTGTTTTCTTTGTGGGGGGATGAGATGAAACAAACTATTGTCATGGAGGGCTTAATATGATGCATCACCCGCACAGAAGACCATTTGATTTTACTTCTAGCCAGGGTTTGTATTCGCCTGTAACTCCGAGCTTTGGGGTGATAAAATGATTACAGTGGAAGATTTTAATACTCCACATATACTGGCTGAGACGTGGCTGTAGCCTCAATAATGCCTCTCACAAGAACAGCCGTATGTTGTAAATAATAGAAAATCTAGACAAAAGCTGAAATCTGTGCTCTCCAAAAAAAAAAAAAAAAAACCCAAACAACAAAACTGTGAAATATTGTCACAATTTCCTGTTTGTCCCACCAAGACTCCAAAACACAATATAATCAATTTGACAGCGAGTAAAAAGAAAGGGTTCGTCCGACCTTGAAAAACGTGTGTGTGTCCTGACTAAATCTGAAAAGATAAGTTGAGGTAAATAAACTGACGAGCTGATTCGTTTACAGTTAATTGATTTCTTTCAAGCTGAAAATATTTACCTAATTCACAATACAGCCAATATGACAATATGTGACAGAAAACTGGAGAGGAATTTTTTTTTCTACGTAAATCCAATCTTTTTTATTTCTCGCAAACCCCCCTCTCTAAAGACTTTTTACAGGAGCACTTTCTCCTCACAATTTTCAAAACACTAAGCTAATAGAATAAGAGAAGGTAAATTATATAGTATATTATATATATAATACAACATTATATATATATATATATATATATATATATATGCACTACAACTTCTTCATAAAAAATCATATTTATTTATGTATATGATTAGTCAAATTCAAATAATTATTCAATTATACTATACTACACTATACATTAAATTATACTAATATACAATATATACTGTACAATATAATCTAACTATAAAAAAAGCTATTAACATATAAGCTGATAATAAAAGCTGTAGCTTGTAAAAGGTGGCTCTACAGTGGAGGAACAGTGTCGGTGGTATGAATATTCACCTGATCACCATCTGGATTAGCTCTCACTTCACCTGTACTGATTCGAGCCGCTCTCACCAACCACATACCCACCCACCCTGCAGCCAGACCACACCAGACCAGACCAGACCAAACCAGACCAGACCAAACCAGTCTGAGTGGAAAAACACTTGGGGCGAGTGCTCGGGTGTCCTCTGCACTCGGGAGACAAACAGCCCCTTAGCTGTACTTAATGCATCCAACCAACAGCGTTTCAGGTGCACTCTATGAAACGCTCCCTCAGTATTGCTCCTCTCTGGAGCCTGTGCTTTGTCATTTTCTACCTGACTGATCACAAATAAAAAGCCATGTGACATCTGGCAATCACTGCAGCGCTCGGACACAAACTGACAGATTCTCAAGGACTGGGTGTGACTGTATTTTATTCCCAAAAATGCCGATCATGTGACAGGCATTGCCCGGATTTGAAACATGCTTGGTTTCCAGCTTTGTCTTTATTGTGTTTTCTTTCTTTTACTTTATCGTCGAGCAGATCTGCAGATATGTCATGAAATTCTGTGAAGCTTTTTTTTTTCTTTCTGCAGGATTACTGGTGTTGTCATAGCACAGCTGACGACTAACATGCCGCACACAGGAGTACGAGCACTCACACACAAGAGATAGCTGTGAGATGAATGGATGTTTAATGGAAGGGAAGCAAGTGCCCTGTATTCCAGTTCCTGTTTTTTTTCCACTTCATGTTTTCTTATTTATAGTTTGTCTTTGCTCTCTCGGTGAAAGTGGCTGTCCTGGTTAAAGAGCCTGAGATCCAACCTGAACAAAGACTAGTGTTAAAACACTACCGGTCAGCATTCAGGGGACAGCAAAAATTAGTTCTACATCAGTGGTATTCCCAGTGGAATTACTGACCTAATAACAAGCGGGAATGTCACAGAGGCATTTTGTTCTCTTTGGGAAAAAAAAAAGCAGTTGTTCTTGATCTTTTCACCTCTTCTTCCCAAACTCGCGCAGGCATTCAGTCATTCAGATGCACATATTCTGCAGATTTACACTCTAACGCACACAAAACCCAGCAGCCACTGCCACGCGTACACTAGTTTGAAACGGCACACACACAAATGCACGCACAAAGAAAACTTCTCCGAGGCAGATTCATCTGTAGAACAGAAGCATTACATTTGGTTGATGGTTGTTCAATTTGTTTTAATATAAAGGGACATTTTTTGGCCAATATAAAACAAAGTGGAGCGTAAAGACACATTTGTTAACTAAGATGAATTGAAGTCATCTGCCAGACAGCACTGTTTTTTTTTGTGTCTCAAATTAGCACATAAGGTGTCTAAATGCAGTGCTCATACGTTTAAGGGATTTCTTAAGAACTGCTCATTAAAACCATTATGGTGCAGCTTCTGGAGCAGAAATAAACAGGAGATAAAGGCTTAAAAAAACACACACAACATGTGTGTGTGTCTCATCGTCAGCGCTGTCAGAAGTCAGTCTGAAATGGTTATCGACAAATGGACAGAATCGAGGCTTTACGGGAAAAACTAATAATGGCTCTTATATTATTGTCTTTTTCGTTTCACTCTGACATTGATTCCGACCTCAAAATGGCTTGTGGTGCTAACGCAGCAGAGTGAACTCCTTGTCCGACGCAAACATACCCCTGTACTCCAATAAGCATTATATATATATATATATATATATATATATGTTTTTAGAGAAAATAAATGTTTTTATTAATATTTTATTAGTCTATTAAATAATGAAAAGAGTCATAGTAGCCACGCGAAGGCCACAGAAGGTCAAAGAGAAGGTTGCACTGTTCGAGTGAGAGATTTACTGCACGGTCATCACACTCATAGAAAGTCATGACTGCAGAGAGAGAACAACCGTCTTCCTGACTATGGTTAATAATTATCTTCTGAGCTTCTGTTACACTTTGATGCATTTCTGGTGGCATATACATCACGACTGTTTGATATTCTGGAAGCAGAGTGTTTCTGAATGGCTGTTGTGTCAGTCGAGGCTACAGCCACTCTGCTGTAACATATTTGCCACAAACAGCCTCAACGTGATTTTTAAGCGTTAGACTGAGGTCACTTCAATGCTATTTTTGTGCAAAGTAAAGCAACGCAAGAGGAGACACACACGCACACATGCACGCACACACACACAAACACATTTGTACACGTCCACAGCATCACGCGTATATCACTGGATATCATTTTTTTTTATTTGCTTTTAATTCTTTTCACATCAGGTTGTCAGTTTGAGTGACAGGTGGCAGAACATTTCAGGGTCTGTCTCCTCGCTTCCAGCCACAGAAGGTCAAAGAGAAGGTTGCACTGTTTGAGTGAGACATTTACTGCACGGTCATCACACTCATAGAAAGTCATGACTGCAGAGAGAGAATAACCGTCTTCCTGACGATGGTTAATAATTATCTTCTGAGCTTCTGTTACACTTTGATGCATTTCTGGTGGCATATACATCACGGCTGTTTGATATTCTGGAAGCAGAGTGTTTCTGAATGGCTGTTGTGTCAGTCGAGGCTACAGCCACTCTGCCGTAACATATTTGCCACAAACAGCCTCAACGTGATTTTTAAGCGTTAGACTGAGGTCACTTCAATGCTATTTTTGTGCAAAGTAAAGCAACGCAAGAGGAGACACACACGCACACATGCACGCACACACACACAAACACATTTGTACACGTCCACAGCATCACGCGTATATCACTGGATATCATTTTTTTTTATTTGCTTTTAATTCTTTTCACATCAGGTTGTCAGTTTGAGTGACAGGTGGCAGAACATTTCAGGGTCTGTCTCCTCGCTTCCACGTGAGCCTGTCAGAGTCTGACTGGGATCCACTCTGTCTGCAGGAGAGAGCCTGCTCCCAGGTGGTTTGCTGCTGTCTGCCTGTCTTGAAAGTGCTCTGCGTCTGTAGGGCAAGAGAGAAGGGGGTGGGTGGGGGTGGGGGGCTGGGGATGTGGGGGGGGGTCCACATGGACCTCTCCCAGCCTGGCGTCTAGAGGATTTTACACCATTTCATCTCAAAAATGGAAATGTCACGGCTCGGTACATCTCCCCAACAATTGGAATCTGGGCCAGTGGTTTATTTATTTCATTGCCAACCAAGCAGCATTCTCCGTCATAAAAATTGTTGTTTTTCCTTTTCCTTCAGCTCCTTCTCTCTTCCTTTTCACCTCTCTGTATCCCTTCCCTTCATCCTCCTCCCTCCTTTTCTCTCGTATAAATACTCCTGGGTTCCTGCCAACAGGTCTTCACGGGTAGGGATGAGTGGTTCTACTGCGAGACGGTACCAGACCCAGGGTGAGGAAGGAAGGGAGACGGGGTGAGCAGGTCGCCTGATGGCTGGGGAGGAAAGGGACTGACAAAAAAAAAAAAAGAAGATAGGATTGGAATGGGAAGAGCTTGAGTCCCGGCTGAACGGAACAGAAAAAAATAAAACTTGATACGAGAGAATGAAAGGCAACATGGAAAATTTGTCCACAAAGTATGGAAGCACGCGATGCCATTATCTCCCGTGAGTCACAGCAGCGTTGTGTTTTGGTTGAGTAGGATACTTAGGGCAGTCGGAAGTAAAGTAAATGCGAATGAAACTTGTGAAACCAAAGATGACCCATAGCGACAGATGCTTTTTCAGTCAGAATCGGAGCGATGCATGTTACAACATGAAAGAGCCATTTCACTGCTTCAGAAAATTCCCTTTCATGCATCTTCCAGTTTCATGCCTGCTGCTGGAGTTTTCTTACAGGCCAGTTTGATGTCTGGTCTCTGGATTTCTGATATTTATGATATACGTAGTACTTAAAAAAATCAGTGTCACATACAGGGTCACAGATTTTTTTTTTTTTTTTTTACAAATGTATTCTTGTACATGCCCCTTTAATCATTTCACTGCTTTATTGACAAGAGCTGACAAGTTCCTGCTACTGTCAAAGGTCAGGGAGGTCACATGTAAAGACCACAGCTTTATTTTCATTCCCCCTCCCTTTTGTTTGGCTCGAACCCCTGTTTGACTTAGCGCTGTCCTCGCTCATTAATGCAAAGCCTCTGGGAGCCATTGAGTGTTGACACAGCTCAAACAGGGTTAACAACACCTCATCTCTCACCCTGACATAACGTGTACAAGCCTCGTTTTTTGCAGGAGGGAGAAGTGACAGTGATCAAGCGTGTGCGTGCGTGTGTGTGTGTTTGGGAAGGGGGGGGGGTTATCGGGCTTTAATGCCCCCTGCTGCGAATGTGAAGCTTGTAATTGTTCCTCAGATGATAATCATTGATTCCCTACTGTTTTAATGTGCATTAATCTACAGGTTGCTCTTGATGGATATGGCCCCGTTAGCCACAACACCCAGGGGACTGCTAAAGATGCTTCGCTGGTGCCGCCACTGAGGGGTTTTGGCTCAAATTTCTGATGACTGTTTGTCTTTGCAGATACTTTATCGATCGGCACACGGACCTGGAGAGGCAGTTCAACATCAACGTGGACGATGGGAAGATCACGCTGGCCAAACCGCTGGACCGAGAGACGGACATGTGGCACAACATCACAGTGACTGCCACAGAAGTCAGTAAGTAACCTCAGACTCAGCCTGCCGCCCTCCTGCTGTGCACGGCGTTCCTCATGAATTGTAATGCCCGTCTTTTCAAAATCGGCATACTGTTCAGCATTCATTGGCACGCACGTGTTAAAAATGGAAACGCAGCAGGAGGACACGGACAGTAGCCTCTTCCTCTCGGCGTCTCCGTGGTTTGTCTCAGTCAAAGGAATCACCGACCTGCTGCTCAAAGTCCTCTGTTCGGGACATCGCTTTGTAAACCAGCCCCTTTTTAATCACTTCAGGAGTGTGGCACAAACAATTAGCATTTGAATCCGCAGAGGCATTAAATACGTTAATTTGCTGAGTTTTGATTGAATTAAACAGCTCAGTAGTCAATTTGTGGAAGTGCAAGAACATTAAGACGTATCAAATAAACAGTTTTAAAGACATGCTCCAGAGTGGATTGCTCCAATGCCAGCATCCATTACAGATTAAAGAACATCTGCGAACCGCAAAACTCACTGACGACGTAGAAAATCTTGCCGGCAGAGCTACAAACAGCTCAGACCATATGTAAGGCTTTATTTGCATACAGATTGTTTCAGGGGGGCTGTATGTTGTGATAAAGCTTAATGTAGCCCTCAAGGCTATTGGAATAGAAATTTACACAGCTTGTAACTTTTCCCTGTCCTGTTCCTCTCTCTCTCCCTCTCCTCTCTCTGTCTCCTCCTATATCAATCCCTTTCTTGACTTAATCATAGGAAACGCACATTAATTGTCAGAAGAAATGAAAGCACAAACACTGTCATAATGCGTTGGCCGTGCGGCGCAGACAAATCCCACCATCACAGCAGCTCATTGGAAGAATCCAACGTGTCTGGTTTGATAAGCTGGATGCCGTGTCATGTCTGGCACCCGTATATTTAAAGTGCATTTTCATGCCTCTTGGCAAAGTAACTGTGGCTGGAGATAGTGGCATCTCTGGGAGTACCTAATACAAATTTACCAAAATCAGTATGGCAGTGTTGCTATTTTTCATGGACGGGGAGGGGAAGCCAGTGTCTTCTCTGGCGTGAAGAGGAATAGATGTGTTCCCAGTTCTATCCTGATGCCATTTGCCACCCAAACGGAGACGCGTTCCGCTGCCTCGCATCAGTTGACACCTGACTAATCAGATTCAATTCCCTGTCTGCCGCTGCCGGGGCAAAGTCACTTTTGCAGGAGGTTGGGCTCTGCCTCTGCCCTAATCCATCGATGCTGTCTATCAGACTGTCAATTTCCACTCCCCTCACTGCTTACCTCTTTTTCACCTCCTCTACGGGTTTGCTAAAAGTCCAAAAAAGCTCAGACAGCTTGTCCACTGTGCCAGCTGTGTACACACACACACACACACAC
>JAFBJQ010002685.1:202602-242176 GCA_016785345.1 Trinectes maculatus
TTATATTTATTTTTTCATCACTTGTTCAGTTTCATTATATGTTGGCTAATGGTAGCAGCACATAGATAAAGTCTTACTGACATTAATGAGGACCTTACAAGCATAATGTCCGTGATGCAGCTGACTCATGGGAGTTAACGAAAATGTAATTTCCCATTATCTTGTAATTAGCACAGCCGCAAGTTTTGATAAAATGAAAAGCGAGGCCTCACAACTTGTGGGGAATGTTAGAAACTATGTTTTGAGGGAAACTAAATGAACGGGATCTTACTACTTAAGTTATTCAATGGAAATGATGGGTTAAAATCACAGGTTTAGGTCTAAAACATCAAAACAATGTACTTGCTGTCAATCATCGGTCATTATTCTTCTTGTAAAAGTGCCTGCAAAGCCCCATATAAAAAAAGGAATAATTTGAAAGCAAAATAAAACCATCACAGGCCACAATAACACAACTTTCTTTGTCCACAACAATAGATAATTGCTTTAAAAGTTGGCATCTGGCACCTCTGATTAATAAACAGTTTACATGGACTCTGGAAAGGGGCTGTCAATTATCTTCGATGAACAATTCCAATCTACATCTATTTTAATTAAATTACCTTTTATTGTCTTTGTATACTTCACTTACCAGTGACTCATTAAAATGCAATTTTTCCCCTCATGTTTTAAACATTACAGTGTACAGGGGATTTTCAAAAGCACTTTGAATGGATTTTCTTCCCTCTTCTTTTCTGTTGCCTAGAATCCTGTTTTGCATCACTGATACCAGCTGAAACGTAGATTGATGTGGCTTATCATCTGTCTTCCCATCAGCTCAGGAAATGAAGGGAGAAATAACAATGGAAAATAAAGGAAATTAAAACTAGGTCACAGAATTTACCTGGGATTTCATATGTGACCTTGTTTTTTGTGTTGCTATCTCACGGTTGTATATTTTGCTTATCGTCTTGGTCTTGTTTTTCTCCGGCCATCTATCTATCTATCTATCTATCTATCTATCTATCTATCTATCTATCTATCTATCTATCTATCTATCTATCTATCTATCTATCTATCTATCTATCTATAGGAAATCACAGTCAGATATCGAGGGCGATTGTGGCCATCAGAGTTATGGACATAAATGACAATGCTCCTGAATTTGCTACTGAATACGAGGCCTTCCTGTGTGAAAATGGAAAACCTGGACAGGTACGTGATTTATCACTTTCTTTTTCTCTCTTTCTCTCCCCCCCTCTCTCTCTTTCCTCCCTTGTAATGATTGGCCACAGTGAATTATAGCCTATTTATTTCACGGGGAAACTACAGAGGTGGGAGAGCGGTCCTGTTTCCCTGCAACAGTTCTCCCTTGACACAGTGCGCGCAGAGCAAAGGGGAAATGAGAGCAGTCAGGATTGATCAGAGTGGATCATAATTCAAGACTGTCTTTCATGTCTTCCTCCAGATGGCACAATGCTTCCCCTAGCCAAAAAATCCCTGATAAGTACTTAGCATTCTCCTTCTCATCAGTCGACCTCATTCAGGGGCCCTGCGTACATACAATGGGGGGCTTTATTGAAAGATGAAAAAAAGGGAAGTGGAAAAAGAGGAAGTGTCCTGCAGGGCCTGAATTCTAATTTCCAATCAATCATAAAGACATACAGCGCGATAAGACCTATGATGACAGATTAACAGATAGAGCCAGGAGCTGGAAAGTGTGCCAGACTAGACAGGACCTCATTGATAATAATCTCAAACTCCAGGAGTGAACAGAGCATATATTTCCTCGGGTGTGATCCAGCCAGCGTTACACTAAGGCAATCCCAGATGGCAAAAACATCGTAATGAATAGGTTACTTCCTCTGTATACCATCTTGTCTCTCTGTTTTCCACACAGGTGATCCAGACTGTCAGCGCAGTGGACAAGGACGACCCAATTCAGGGCCACTACTTTGACTATCGCCTGGTCCCCGAGATGCTGAACAATCCCAATTTTACCATCAAAAACAACCAAGGTGAGAGACCACAGAGAAACGCAGAGAAGCAACTCATTCGTGGCAGAAAAGCGAGTGGAGCATCAGTACATTTGTCCAGTGGCTCTCCAGTTTTATCTGTAACCCGCGGCATGTTAGCCATACCGATGATGAAATCTGGTGGATCAGTGTAGCTCACAATTAGCAGATGTGAAATTGTCTGGACACCAGTTTCTTTTTACTCCCCAGTGCGTTTTGAGGGAAACTAAATGAATGGGATCCAAATGGCTTTTCGTGGTAGTCTAGCCGCTCAATGTAGGATGACTTCCTAGGAGCTGTTGCAGCCTGGCAGATGGCACTAAGTTTATCTGCTAAATACTATCATTTGTTCTTTTTTTTGTCTTCCTCTCATCTTCATCCAATTCTTTTCCCGCCTCCTACAATCCTCTACATACTATGGTCTGAACAGGCTGTGTTCATCATAGCGTTTTATAATGTATTCAGCTTAGGGCAAAACTCTTCATATGGTACTAGCCTTCTGTTTCTACAAAGCATGCAGGAGGAGAAGAGTCTTTTTAAAAAACAGGTCTTCAAATTGATTATATTTGACAGAATTAAAAACTTTTTTTACATTTACTTTTACAATCGGTACCTTAGCAGGAAGGAAGAGATTCGTAAGCATATACACAGGGTTAGAAATTATACTCCTTTTGAGCCATTAGAGAATAAGAGGAGAAACACATATTTTCTTGAGTCAAATGTATTAAACCCTGTCAGAAAAGTGGATGTCAAAAAGGAAGGGCTGTTTAATATGTATGATTTGACAGCTCAATAATCTCATAGTCTAAACTGTGGCCCAGCCTGGAAACACGTCTTCTGTTCAAAGAGGATGTAATAATAAACCTCAACAAGAAAAGGTCTCAGCTCCCAAACAGCAAAAAAAAAAAAAAGCCTACAGTTGATCTCACTTGCGTAAAACCATAGTTAACATGTGTTGTGGTTTAGCTCTTTATACTACAGAACACAGCAACAACAAAGCCCATGGCACCATATCCCCCTGCTCTTCAGTCACAATTTCTATGGAAGTGGGCAGCTGTGGGAGACACTTGACTGGAGAGCGACAGCCTCTGTGTGCTGCCTTTGTTTGTGATGATAGGTCTAATTGCAGGGATTGCATAGTGAAGAGGTTAGGGGCTGCCTGCAGTGACGAGAAATCGTTAGGGTTCAGAAAAGATTCACCACAAAATACTAAAGACTCCAATGTGTCTGTATTTGTGAAGTGAGGTTGCAGCAGACTAGGATATTTCATCCTGGGAAAGTGAAACAACATAATGCTACAATCATGAAATCCTGATTCTCTTTTCAATATACTCAGACTGTCTCCTAATTAGCTTTGGAAGAACAGGACCTTGTAGTGACGTACAAGTTGTTTTGTAAGTCACATTAGAATGACTCCCGTCTCCTTATGCTTATGATGCACTGTGGCTTATTCCTAAGCAAGTACAGGAAAAGCCAATTTTGAAGTTGAACTGCATTTTTTTCTTTTACCACTCATAGGTTTGTGATTTGTACCTTAAAAAAGGAGAGACATAAGCACGATCTTTGTGTCCAAACGGTAAACCAGTGACAGACTTTGAAACAGAAGTCTGGGTCACATGGCCTGCAAATGTCATACAGTAGCCTTTATAACTGATTCACAATTAATTTTATTTGGTGTGGCCTTTATTCTCCAACACTGTCCACAGCTTTTTTTTAAATTGCATTAGTGTTGTGAAACTGTAAAGCATTATCAGCTGAAAATATCCCAGGCTTCCTGATCAGGGGCATGGAAGTTTTTTTTTTAAATCTATTTGTCATTTCAAAACTAAAATTCCAAAGTAGTTAAAATTGTAAATCAATATAAGTAATGCTGATTATTATTATTATTATTATTATTATTATTATTATTATTATTATTATACAAATGATTTATATTTATGGTGGACTTCAATCTACTCTCAATATTTATCACAGTGTTAGAATATTCTCTGCAGCAGTTTGCATGTTTTGCAGCGAGTATGATCTGTGATTTGTGAAGCTCTGTTATCTGTGATGATGATCTGTAGTATGAGCCCTGTGAGGACCTGGGGTAGAATAGGTCCCTATCACCCTTTATTGATCGTAAGAATGCGATGTGCTGTAATGTTATGTTATGTCATGTGATATCTATTAATCCAATGCAAAGTGATGTAATGGGATGTGTTGAAACATTGCATATATGGTGGTATTGCACCTATAAATAGTTTGTCAGCCACCATTAAATAAAAAAAAGAAAGAAGGCTTTGCAAAGAAGTGAATATAAGATCAATTATTTCATTTCAATATCCATTTTAGTGCAGTTTCAATGATCCACTATGTCCATAGTAAACCTGCATGGTCAAGCAGAAGATGTAAAAAGAAAGCCATACACACTTAATGTGTTAAATGAATATAATGTCCAAAACCTGATGTGAGTATAGTGAGTATTTCTGTGCTTCAGTACATCAGTGTTGTGTTATTAAAAAGCATTTACATCCTGCTTCTTTGGGATTCATAACTGCACCGGATGTATGTGTATAATCGTTAGACATTTACGAAGTCCAGAAAATTCCCAGTCTGTTAATGTTACATCATTTGCTGTCGCTACTACCTCCCACATACTAAGTTATTCATAGCAAAACCCATTCAAATGAGCCTTTGTTATTGTGAGAATTCATATTTAGCACACACATTGTTTTCATCAGTATCTATCAGTCCCTAAAAGAAACACTGTTAAAGATAATAATGAGAAAAAGTGTATAGCAGTTTTCTCTTTGAGGAGCAGGACTTTTTTTTTACCATCAATACCCGGAAAAAAACATGACCTACAGGTCTGATGTTTACTACAGTATAGTTGATATGGTGCTCTTGCTTTGTACTACTGAGAGATCCAAATGAAATAGGACATGGTAGTGGTCCAAGAGCAAAGTAGAGTCGTGGAGTTCCACTTTGTGGCAGCATAAGGAAATAAATCTGAGCATATATTCACATCAGTTAGAGATTGTGGAAAGCAAATCATTCTGTCGTGAAGCCTTCTATCTTTTGATTAAGACGAGGATCTTTTAACATGGCCTGTCTCACTGTAGCATTAAATCAGTAGATACATTTCCCCCCGACACACACACATATCCCATCCCCCAGCAGTGTTACCTCAACAGAGCAGCAAAGGTTTGACTATCTGACTATCTTGTACATTTTCCATAAGATCAGCAGGAGTCGATTCTGATGGGAATGCTAGTGTTTGATAATGTGAGTAGGGTACAGGGAGCAGGCTAATGAGCAGACAGCTTCACAGAAGTGTCATCAAAGAGCAGCTGGCACCTTTCTGGGTCGACATGTGCAATCTCCTAAGTCACTGTCGCCTGCCGTGGTCTCTTCATTTCTGTAGCTTTCAAAGGCCACAGCTAAACCTCACCTGGCTTTCTTCAGAATTCCCAAATTGCACTGTCAAGAAAGAGGAATGTGGATGAAATCCATCCAGAGCATTGGAATATGAAAATGGTAAAAGCCCCGGGGATGACTGATGTGGAATTTAGTGTACCCTCATGCTGCTCTAACCTTCACACAATTCAAAAATAACTACCATAAATAGTGATGGCTTCTTTATATATCCTCACAAAAACTGATCTATGACTTTACCTCTCTCTGACAGACAACTCAATCAGCGTTGTAGCCAAACACGATACCTTCCGACGACAGAAACAGGAGATGTACTTCCTGCCCATCATTGTAACTGACAATGGGAATCCACCGATGAGCAGCACCAACACTCTGACTATTCGAGTCTGCGGGTGTAGTAAGGATGGCATTGTGCAGTCCTGCAACGTGGAGGCTTACGTCTTACCAATCGGTCTTAGCATGGGAGCTCTCATTGCTATCCTGGCCTGCATTATACTGCTGTTAGGTGAGGCCTTTTTTTCAATACTGTTACATTATTACATTTAATAATCTGACCTTGATGAATGATGGACTGATATTTACAGAAAATCAAAAACTTGATCTTCTTTTTTGTGTCTTTGTCTCTTTCTTTCTGTCCTCCTTCCATTTTTTCCATCTTATTTTTGGACAGTAATAGTAGTACTATTCGTTACCCTGAGGAGACACAAGAACGAACCTCTGATTATCAAAGACGATGAGGATGTAAGAGAGAATATCATCCGGTATGATGACGAAGGAGGCGGCGAGGAAGACACAGAGGCATTCGATATCGCCACCCTGCAGAACCCAGACGGCATCAACGGTTACTTACCACGGAAAGACATCAAGCCTGACCTGCAGTTTATGCCCCGAGCAGGCCAGCACTCTGGCCCCAATGGTGTGGATGTAGACGAGTTCATCAATGTACGGCTCCACGAGGCAGATAATGATCCCACAGCACCACCCTATGACTCCATACAGATCTATGGATATGAGGGCCGCGGATCCATTGCTGGCTCCCTCAGCTCACTGGAGACTGCATCGTCAGACTCAGACCAGAACTATGACTATCTCAGAGAGTGGGGCCCACGCTTCAGAAGACTTGGGGAGCTCTACTCTGTGGGTGAGAGTGACCGCGAGACCTGACCTTTGGTTTGTTCGTAAAAAAGACCTTGAGATTTTTTTTTCTGTCCACATAATTGTGTATTAAACGCTAGAGGGGTTGTTGGCTTTTAGAAACAGGTGTTTAAAAAGTAAAAAAATGAGTTAATAACAAGGGAGGCCACCTTTTTTTATTCTTATTAGAGTGAGGTATAGCAGTTGTCATCCACTATGTCAAGCGCATTGTTATTGTTGAGCCAAACAATGTCTTTATTAGGAGATCTATGATACTTGTGGAGTGTAACTTAGATTCAGTTGTGGATTGTCTAGCAGTATTTTGGGTGTTAGTCATTTGCTGTGACTGCCAGTAGCAGAAAAAAAAACTCTGTGATTGCTGGCAGTTGCCCAGTGAAAGGAAATGATGGATATTGTTGGGGTCTCTGAAGCTTGCGTGGACACCATACTACATGCATCATGGACAGCAAGCCGGATTACAGAAGCTGCAGAGAGACTTTGGTTTCATGTCTTTCTGCTTAAGCCACAATGCTGAGGTGAGCTGAAACAAAACGATGATGAAAAAGCAATATATGGTCTACATTACAATGATGAATGTATGTATGATTTGAAAAAAAGCAAAAAGACAAACCAGTATTGGCTTTAAGGCGAATTTGTTATCATTTGATATGGTCTCTGGTGGCCACATTTATAAACGATCTAAAGCCCGGAAAGGCTTGCTTTATACAACTCTTTGTATTTACATGCTAAAGGTGTGGGTCGCAAGTGTTACTAGCCTATAAAAGACTGAGATGAAGACAAAAAAGATAATGTAGAAACTCTGAGGCCTTCTTTTTACAGAAGCAACATTAAATACAATTGTAATCTACTGTTTTTTGACAAGAGATGTGTTGATTCCTCATTATTGTTCTATGAGTTTTTGTATATTTGTTCCTAAATCTTTTTTTTTCTGTGCTGACAATTTAAAGTGAGTGTGTTTAGATTATTTCACGTTAAGCTGTTTTTCAATCACCTGAACACAATTCCATAATAGCAAAACCTTATCATGACTTTACTGCAGTTGATGACATAGATTAGATGTACGCAATCAACAAGAGCTCTAAGTTACTGTTAGAATACAGATACTCTCATTAATTGGGACTGCAGCAGTACAACCTCTCAGATACATGGTAATTATGTGTAAAATATGTCTCATAATATATTTTGAGGTACAGCCAGTGACCGTCTGAGCACAATAGTCAAATTGAAACCTATGTGTAGTGTGTGACTCCTTCCGAACATCAAAAGTCATTTAGGAAAGTTTAGCCCAAGAAACATTAATTAACAAATCCAGACCATGTGCATATTGTGCTTACACTGTATGATATCAATAAAAAAAAGACTTGTACTGTACATAGCATTACTGCTAACGTCATTAGCTTTCAATGAGGTGGTAGGTTTTGTCTCTGCACGTTAGCTCTTGCACATGATGAGAATCTCAATGGCACTACAGCTGCGTGCATACTCAGTTTGTACTGATACAGTATTATGGCAGTTCTCGGTAGACTAAACAATATATATGGAATAGTCCTACATGCAGATCATATTTTCTACTGTGCTTTAATGCTTATAAATGTGTATGTTCAATTATTTACTCCCTGTACTGTAATCTAAGATACCCTGTATTGTTTCCTACTTTGTGAAATATATTTTTATAAATACTCGTGAATGGGAGTGGTTTCTTATGCAAATGAGTTGTTTATGCCGACAGTACAAAATCGCAGATACAATTTCAGTCCTATTAGAGGAGCATTACACCGGTGTTACACGAGGGTCTGTTTGTGTAACACATCATAAGTAGTGCCACACAGCTCATGTTAATGAATTGTATAATGACTTTTGTACTTCTGATGGAGCTTTAGAAAATTATTTGGATGATGATGACAGTGATACTATCAGGGTTTTCTGGGTTCAGGTTCAGAAGCTATGCATTTGTATTTTAAAGCATTTAGAAGACAAACACAAGGAGTTTGCATGTTCTTGGAGTATCTAAAAGATGTCAGTTGTTATGTTATGGGAAATCAATCAATCAATCAATCAATCAATCAATCAATCAACATAACATAACATAACATAACATAACATAACATAACATAACATAACATAACATAACATAACATAACATAATGGTTGTAATGATGCGTTGAATGAGGTGCTGAATCGTGGTCCTGCAGCTCTTGATACTTGATTCTGGAACAGTGGAGCGCGGAGACTTCGGAGTAGAGGGTGAATTAGAAACGTGCATCAATAAGACATAGATATGATATGATGTAGGCGGAAAGAGGGAGAGACAGAGGAAGAGAAGGATAAGGCCTAAGTGTCCGCCGACAATCTAGGCCTATGGCAGCATAACAGCAGTCAACAGTATCAAAAGCTGCACCAAGATCTAGGAGAAGTAGGACAGAGATATGAGTAGGTCGTTTGAGACTTTTGCCAAAGCTGTCTCAGTGTTATGATGAACTCTGAACCCTGATGGAAAGTCCTCATATAAACTATGGTTGTGAAGAAATCATTTAACTGATTTCTCGAGGATTTTAGAAAGAAGGAGGAGGTTGGATATTGGTCTGGAATTATTTAAAACCTCTGGTTTCAGACTGGGTTTCTTAAGGGGAGGAGGAGAGGTTTAATGACAGCTACTTTAAAGGACTGTGGTACATAACCAGATGACAGTGGCGAATTGATTACATCTAGTAAAGCAGTGTCAAATAGAGGCAGAAATGTGGGGTGCAGGGCTTTAGAAGCTTCATTTATAGAGTTAAACTCCATACTATCAATACCACAACATATAGCCCCCCCCCCCCTTACAATTAATCTCTTGTTCTATCATTTGTATTTTTGTATTTTTTTCTAGTGAAAGCAGTTTGATAGGATGTGATTATGCCAAAAAGTGGACTGCAGCATTGCTTTACAAAAAAAATCGAATTGAATGGCTCGGAAAATAACATAACAACCGAGTCTGAGTGCACACAGCACAACTGGGCCTATCCTCACAACAGCAGGATGGCTGTGCTGAATCTCTCCGAAAGATTTTTGGCAGGCGAATGTGTCGTAAACCACTGTGATGAAGACAAAAGCAGTCCTGTAGCATTATATTTCCCAGACTGTTCCTCACTTAGTCACGTAGCATCGTTTCACACTAGACTCTTTGAATGCCACAAGTCAGCACTGCTGCATGCACTGATGGATAAATGGACTTTTAACTCACTTTACTCAAAAATCTCTTATTGCAGTTTTAGACTGAACCTGAGCCTTTTCAAAACACCAAGAAGTGATGTCATGTTGTTGGGCCTATTGAATCTTTGAAACCCATATAAACACCAGCCCTAACCACCAGTCGAATTGCCTGCTCTGTTATGCTAAATGGAAAAAAGGAGAACTATAAATAGAGATTGAGTTGTCCTTGTCTTTGTCATCATTCAATACTAATTTTTACCATTTCTTTTTACTGTGGATCATCGTCGGTGTCTTATCAAAGTGAAAGTGAAGTCTTTTTGTTACTATGCAGATTATTATGCATTGCGCCTAATGAGAATTTAATTTTACATGAGAAAAGCTGTAACTCTATTAACAGTGTGATGTAAATAGAGACGTTGTGTTGCAATAACAAGCTGTCCATATTTACATTATTTTTTATTTGCAAGGATTAGATATCGTGCGATTTTCCATTTTCTTATCTTTTATCCATTTTTGATTCCGTTCCGAACACTGTCTCATCTTTTTCAATCTACACAGATTAGACTTTTATTCTACTTTATCTGATACGGAGGTTTCTTGTGAATAACAAAAGCTTCTGATAGTATCAATTACCCACTGCGCTTTACTGAACTCAGAGGCACAGATAATCTAACATGCCTATATTTAGCACTTGTAGTGCACATAGATATAGACTCACGTAGACAGGGATAATATTCTTGCAATAAAAACAACATGGATAGCAGCACCACACACTGACGCATTCAGTGTCAGAAAGAAAAAATTCTCTTAACCCTTATCATCTGATTCCACATTGCAATTTACACCACCTACCCTTTCCAAAGTTGCCAAAGTGTTGCTGGTTTTTCTGATGCCTGTGCCCTCTGGGATTGGAAGTGGTGTTAAACTTGCAAGCTGCTATCTTTATGCACCTGATCCATTAGTCAAAAATCAGCCGTGGAGCACATTTTACCCACCAATTTCTCCTGCTAAATGATAGCACAAATTGTTTTCGGGAATGTGCGACCCCGGCAGGTCAGTGGCTCATTTGTAGTCAATCTTCATGCTCCCCCCACTGCCTTGTATGTCTGCAGGTCTGACAGAGGTTGCCTTACTAAACAGTAAATCAAATTATCTTCTCACTTTTGTCACGTAATGGAAGTGTCCCTCCAGTGACAACCTTGCACTTGTTGTTCCCTGCTGATATGTGCCAGATTTTCTAAGGCAGGCATGTGGCTCCGGCTCTTGTGGAGCAGAAACTGTAATTTACTGTTGCCTGGCAGAGATGCCCCCAATTACAAACAAACTTTTGTGCATACAAATTAAGAAACCTGCTTTTGTGACAGATTGATTTTATTAGGAACCAATCAGGGATGTGGGTGAATCCATTCATGAATAAATTCTCATTAAAAACTTGTGAAAATGGTCAAAACAAAGCTGTTAAATGTATATAAAATGGTTGAAATGTTGAAATATCGTGAAACAGGTTAAAACCTCGTGAAGAAGTTATAAGTATACTTATATTATATTTGATTGACTTGTTGAGACTTTCTGTGCGATGGTGTGATTGATTGGTTATGCCTGCAGAGTCAGGAAGTGGGAGCTCAAGTTCGTGACGCTCCGTTCTCAATGCTGCTTAAAGGGAAGCACAGCGCTTGCGTGTCTTTTATGGACAGCTCTCCTTGTCAGGTATGAGATGTCTTTTTGTGCTTAAAACTTTGAAATAATATCGTTGAGTTTTTTTTAATTCTTACTGACGATAGTCTGTTTTGGAAGCATTAAATTCATCTGAAACTGTTCCTCCAGTGGAGCACGTGACGTGGCCAGCAGGCGTTTGTTTGATATACAGTATGTTGTCTGTATACGGTGCATAAGGTTTTTAATGTGTCTGTGTCATTAATGTGTGTATGTGTCAACTGTGTTGCTGTGGTTAAAGAATTGTTAATATGAGGATGTGTGTATGTGTATGTATGTATGTGTGTGTGTGTTGTATATATATATATATATATATACATATATATATATATATATTGCTGGCATATTTTTGTAAATATTGAAAATATTGATTCACAATGAAGCTGTCAGAAGGAAAACATTGTGCTTGAGCGTCTTTTATTGATATCTCCCCTTTTCATGGTGTAACTGTAACATTCTCCTCTGGATTTAGAGATATGAATGTCACAGGCTGATAATATATGTCCCACTCATTATTTTTTCTTTCTTACATATTTACAATGTTTACCACTGTAAAATTCTAGTTACTAGATTTAGCCCTTAAGGGAGCCTTAAAGCAAAAACCAGCAGTGGATCCCAGCTGACGCCCAGTTCCTACCCCTTTGTATTGCGTATGTGGACCCTTCAAGTGTCCATCATACACACAACAGACTGCATGGCAGATTAATTCTATATCACCTAAAGCTGTAATTCTGCAGGGCCCTAGGTTTGCTATGCTCCAATTAGTTTTTAGTAATTTGATTAAAATACTAATTCATTTAGCAATATGCACAATGTACAAACAGTTTCAACACAAGTAATAAGGCTTGTAAAATTACATTTTCACTTGAGGGCTCTGTAAAAGTAAGCACAGTAAGTTTAGTTAATTATGCAATATTTATATGTTTTCTACTTACATCTAGTAGCAACATCCAGTTCCCCTCTCAGTTCTGATGATATGATTTCCCCTCTTTATTTTGTAGTTTTTATAATTTGTTTGTCTCACCCTTGTGTCTTAAGATGGTCTGTTTCATTAATTTCTTAAGAATACTCTTGTTTGTACCTCCCTGTCTTGTTTGTCATATGCATTTTGAGTCTTGTAAATCACAAGGTCACAATAACCACAATCAAGCCAGTGAACATTCAATTCTACAAATCATTTCTCGGTATCTGTCTGCAAGCTGAAATAACATAAGCAGTGAATGGGACAATATGCATTTGTCCATGTATCGCCCTACTTATTTTATTTGTTATTGTAAATAGATGATCATGGCCACATACAAAATTTAAACAACATATCCCACTACTATAAGATTTAACCGTGACTATATTAATTATATATCTGTAATCTAATTCACAGCACTGTTCAGATTTTTAGTAAGAAAAACTCCTTAATTAGCCCCTACAAACTAAATTAGGAAATAAACCTTGTGAATATTCTCATAGACAAATAGTTTTCTTACCTTTCCTCTCAGTAACAAAATCCTTAGGGAGTTCACAAATAAACTATTTTCCCTATTATTTATTCCACTCATTATGATTGAACTTATTCAGGTAGGATAACCTTAACTGTAACTTTATTTTTTAATTGCGTTCCATCAAACATTGTTTACATGTCTAAATTAATCCACTTTGATGTTCTGAGGTTGCTGCAAGAACTGTTCCACATCATCACTACAAAAGAAAATCAGTACACAGTCTGATCAGGTGCATTACGTATTGGAATAAGTGGACCTTTCTAAACAAAAGATAATGAAAATCATAAAATATTAATGGCAGACGGTCTCAAAGTTTGTTTCCAGGGTGGACAGAAAATTCTGGGGCCCATTAAATGTTCTGCGCTGAAAAAGAATCATGTAATGGTCTAACCAATCTTCCGTTTTCATCATTGGTCACTGAACTGCCAAACTACGTAAACACCATATGGTCCCCGGTGCTGGTCTAATTCATTCTGCTAGCAGTTTGTTGATATGAAGAACTATGTGATCAAAGCTAATTCAGGAAACTTGACAACCAGCTTTATTCTGTCACTCTTGGTCTGTTTACATAATGTACTGTGACCTATAATTAATATGGCCATATACAGTCATATATAGGTAGAAAATAAATAAAATAAAATAAAATAGATATCGGCAGTTTGACTCTTTGCTTTGTTCTATCCTCAGATGCTGAGCAGGTGATATGCATGTAGGTGGAAGGAGGCAGGAACCCCATTGTCCTAGTGTTGTCGTGGGTGTAAAGGTATTGTTCCAAACCAGCACACACTGGAAAATATGTTTTGAAAGCCATAAATCTGTGGGCAAATCCAAGCAATTGGTATATTTCTGTGTTTGAATTCCAACCGTGAAAGAATGAAAAAGAGTAATAGAAATCAATCTCATTACACCTTCATTTTAATATGACACCAGTATATATTTATGTTGTGGTTTTAAGGATAGCTATTGTTTTGATTCGCTGGTCACTGACACAGTGGTCCTAATCATGCACCATGGAGTGTGTAATTGACCACCCTCTTGCACTTAACATTAATTAGCACCTCTGTTTGTGGACGGCACAGCCAGCAGAATTGCATCATAACTGTCCTGCCGTTTCTGCTGTGCACCGCTGTCTCAGCTTCAGCCAAAAACCTGCTGGAACCTAAATCACTTCCTGAGCTGGCCAGCCCCTTCACAGCTGGTCACTGGACACAGGAAGCTTTGCCCTGTTGGACTACAGAGACAGTCTCATGAGCAGATGCATGGGACTGTGTTTGGATTATCTTTGTTTGACACCACTCTGTTGGAAGTTATTACAACTGGTTACTTGACAGTAACACCATGGCATCATGGGATTCCTCTTTTCATTTTCTTCCCAGAACAAAACAAAACAGGCTGAGTGGACGAGGCTTATACTATGATTATATTTTGTCCTGTTTTAAATCTTACTGCAGTTTCTGTGAATGCTCAAAAATCTCTTAGACTATATAAATAGACATGTTTTATGACTGGACAATGCAGTCCCGTAATACATTATGTTCATTACAGTTTATTAACAAATTCACAAATTCTTTCAGCATCTACTGACTAATCAATATTTCAGTGGATCAGATGACCGCAGACGATGCGAAAGGGGTTAGTTCTAGTGATGGATTTAGAAATGAATGTGTCGTCTCTGCAGCTCCCTCTCAGCATCCTCTCCCATTTTTTATTCTTGTTTCAAATCAAGCATCTCGTTTTTCATCGCTCAACTTTTAGTTTTTGTTTTCGTTGTAGGTCACTCTCACAGCATCGTTCTCAGCCACTGCATGCGGCTGTTTTTTTTCCAGCCATAAAATCCACTGTTTGCTCCCGCACAGAGCAACAGACAGCCAGACAGTGGAGCTGAATGAATGCCTGTGTTGCTCCACATCTGCTGGATGTGTAGGCAAATGTATGCTGGCAAATTTGCCTTATTGACATACAGGTCATGTGATCTTTTTGTTTAAAGCTTGTAACATGGAGGTTGGCTATTAACTGTGTACCACAAACTTTTGTATTTTTCTTGGCCTGAAAAGTCTCTGAGATAATGAATTTAAATGCAACATGCTACATGCTGCCAACAGATTATATCTAATCAGACTGCTTTCTGTCTGCCTCATTTTGCAGTGTCGTTTTCTTAAAGGCATGAGGAGAAACTGTCTTTTGCTTTTTCTGTGGCTCACAACTGTGCTTCGAGTTCTCTTTCCACTTGACCTAGTCGACTTATTAAAAACAAAAGACTTTAAGCTTGAGCATACATTGATGGATGACAGTATTATAATTCATTAGGTGTAAACTCAAATACATTTCTAAGGTGACAGGAATTTCACCACCGTGTAGTTACAATAATTAATCTTTTTTTCAATACTCTTTCACTTCCTGCCATATTGTCTATGGCCACAAGAGGTCTTCTAACAGGTCTTCTAAAATGTAACTGTAGCTGGTAAGATTTTTTTGGAAGCTGCCTCTTGATGTTTTGGTTTCACCTACCTGTAACTCTGCTTACAGTACTAAAGTACTGTAAAGAGGGTTACAGGCAGGTGAAATGTGTAGTAATGTGTGTCATCCATTAGTTTAAAGGGTTGATGGCTTAATGGTGGCCAAAACTCAACCCTTGTATCTGTAATCGGTGCTGTACATATACTGTATGTGTGGTTGAAACCCCTCTTATAGTCCTGCCAGACACTGTACTGTAAATGGTGAAAGTGAAAAGGTAGTTTTGGAGGGAGGACCTAGACTTTCAACCCCACCAGTTTATGTGAAGCAGGGCACCAAAAGCCGTTGTAAGAAAAAAAAAGCCCAAGTATAAGACTGAATATACTGTAACATCAGCTTGGTCTCAGACAAGAAATAATAGATTATTATACATTCAAAGCATCTTCTGACAACTTGAAATGATAAGAAGGGAATATTTTATATATACACACACACACACACACATATATATATATATACACTCCTGATCAAAATCTTAAGACCAGTTAAAAATTTGCAAGAACTTGCATTTTGCTGTATTGGATCTTAAGAAGGTTCTAAGTAGAGCTTCAAATGCAAAAAGAAGAAATGGGAGCAAGACACAAAAAACTTTGAGCAGGCAATTTATTGAAAACAGTTAACTGATGAACAGCTTATTTCAATTAAATTGTTGTTATCAATAAATTGCCTGCTCAAAATGTTTTGTTTCTTGCTCTCATTTCTTCTTTTAGCATTGTAAGCTCTACTTAGAATCTTCTTAAGATCCAATAGTGCAAAATGCTAATTCTTGCAAATTTTTCTTAAGTCCTAAGATTTTGATCAGGAGTGTATCTATACACACTGAAATATTTTAGAATATGTATATATAATTTTCATATGTGTGTGTGTGTATATGTGTATATGAAATATATGTGTTTGGTTTGGTATTTTTTCGTTTAATATGTATTTTTTGAATATAGAATAGTGATAGTAAACTAACAAAATACGCCAGTTGCTGCATTGAAAGCTAAAGAAAAGATGTGATGATCTCTTGTCCTCGGATCGCATTTTTTGGCACATTGAATACGCTCAAAAACTCATGAAAGTTGGCTCAAAAATCAACAGTGAAAGTTTTTGTAATTAATCAGTGTTGGATATTCAAGTTGCTCTGTAAGAATCAATTAATATTTTGCTTAGTCTTTTATCAAAGCTCAGACAAGGATCCCTCTGTTGGTCATATTGTTGATGGATCATTGTCGTTTTAAGCGAATAATTATTACAATATTTTATCAATAGCACTTCAAAGAAGTACATACGTTCTCAAAGAGCAAGAACGGGTGAACCTTCTCTTGAGGGGAAGCACAAAACTGTAAATAATGGTAAGAAAATCATGAGGTAATGATGCGTCTCTCAGTAAAGCTCAGTATGATGCACCACTTTACTGGAGGGAACACAGAAAAGTAACTAATCTGTACATAATAAGGAAATAACGATTAGTTATTGGCTATGTGCCATTTAGCAGCTGAATCAGAGGAAAACAGAACGATTCAGTCGATTAGCCGGCACCGTGTAGAGTAGATACAGATTCTAAGAATATGTCATTTCAGTCTTCAAGTTATTCTGTGACGAATGTGTTCTGTGCCTCCTAAAGTCCTTCATGACCAATACATCATTGTTATATTAGCATTTGAAGGTAGAATAAAAAACATATTGCTGAGGAATTTTGCTCAAACCAAATTGACTTTGACCCACATTGCCGACTCAAACTGTTTATATCGTCTGTTTGTGTAAAGATACTTACAGACAGATTTTCAGCTTCAACTTTAAACTACAGATTCCTGTAGTCTAAGTTACTTGTGTGAGAGATCGGTGCAGTTTGCTGCATAGGGTAACAATTTCAGAGCAAGAAAGGAAAAGTCTGTGACTTCCACATTCACAGGAGGATTGGTCCACATCACACAGGAGATCGCTGTTCCTGTTTTTTTTTTTTTTATCTGTAGCTGCTATCATAAAGCTTGTTACCCAAAGGATCTGTGTGTGTATGTGAGAACTCAAATGTCTAAACCAGATAAACTGGAGACTTTATCCTGTCAGGTCCCACGTACAATGGCTGATACTGTATGTGAATCAAGCCTGTCATAGTGTGGAGGAGTCGCTGTCGATTGCACTCCTGACATCTTAAAAGGGCAATTTGAGATATTGTTAGATTTTTCTTTTTCGGACGTTTTTCCTTACCCTGGTTGAGGGTTAGGGACAGAGGATTGTCACAGCTTGTACAGATTGTTAAGCCATCAAAGGCAAATTGTGTTTGGATACATGGGCTATACAAATAAAATTTGAGTTGAAATTTTCCATTTTACATTACTTGTCATCTTCATTACACAACCTAGCCACATGCTTATTTATGCAAACACAAGGACTTTTGTAGAGTTCATAAACAGTTTACTGTGGAGCCAAATACACAACCAGCTGTTCAAGACCATTGTTTCTAATGTGCCTTTTACTTTTGCTGGTGAATATCTTAACTTTTTCTCAGCAGTCTAGATTTTACATTTCAAACAAGACTTCACTGCAATTCTATATTTTACTGTTGGAACATGTATATCTTACTAAACTTCAGGATTATTTTCTCAGGATCTGTTAATATATTGATGTTCCTTGGTTTATAATCCTCTTGGTTTAAACCCAATTATCTTCCTCCAGAAATGTATCATTCATCCTGTGAGACGTTTTAATGTGAGAATCAAAAGAGTTTGCAGTTTTTCTCTGTTCAAATCTTCAGGTTAAAAAAAAAAGATGACTGTGAGTATCGTGCAGCTGAGCTCTGTCACAAATGATCAATACCGTTAAACTCAAATTGAAGTATCAAAATCAAAGTATTCTGTGCACATATATGAGAAACAGATAAACTGATGGTCTATTTCTCGTTGAGTCCTACATACCGACTCTAAACCGACACACTCGGCAACGCGATTTATGTTTTATTTAGGTAGTTAATTTTGTAACATCTCGGCCTTGCACAATGCGATCCGCTGGCACTACTGGTTTGAAGGTGCACATCAGCTGCAGGTTGTGAGCGCTTGTAGAGACGCCTTCTCTCTTGCCATCACCTTTGATCGTGATATGCATATTTCATGACCAATGTAATGTCAATGAGTCCTAGACTAATCCACCTCAGAGCCGGGGGGAGCACACCCAATGATAAGGGTGAGTGAACTCAAACAGAGGGAGATAAATATTGTATTTTACGAGAAGGAGAGTGAGGCTGAGGGACACAGAGTCACCGGGAGGTGAGATGGCAGGAAAGATAACCGGAGGAAGAAGTGTCTGTAGAGCAAGAGAATGAGCCCAACATGGAGATGGATAAACAACAAGCTGGTGGTTTTGGTGGGGTGGGGGGGGGATAAGGTTATTGTAGGCCAAATATTGCTGTCTACACATCCACGGAGCTGGATGAGTCAAATTTCTGTCAGGTTTACACTTCCCCTGCAATGTTGACCCTGACAGCCTACAGTATTCAGGTCAACAGCAGCTCGTTTCACACACTTGATTGACTCATCTCAGATCCATGCATCATTAAAATCAATTAATTTCCGAAAACAACTGTGAAGTGATGAAACGGATTGAAAGTCCAAAAATTCAATCTAAATCTTTCATAGCCGCCGCCATGTTTTAATCATTACAAATATGGTCTCAGCCCAACACCATTTATTTTCCCGTATCGAGCGGCAACGCTAAATGCATCCTGGTGAGCTGGCAAATGGCTGATACCTGCCATGCGACTTCACAACGGGGGGCACAGGAACCGAGACAGGAAACTAATTCAGAGGAAGACAGAACATATGAGGATTGTTAATTTGCTAGTTCGTATAGATCGACCCCACTGCCTTTCACACTCTCTCCCTTTTTCTTCCAGCTACGAAATATGTTTGATTCCCGGCACCTTTTGATGCCGGGGAGAGATTTGGCTCTAACTACCTTGTCCCAGCCCTGCACAAAGGCTCTTTGGATGTGATATGACAGCAGATAAATGATTATGGGGGCCTATATCTTCCCCCTCCCGGCAGTGACTGGAAGAGGTTATGTGTTAATACAGGAAGAGAGGTTGTATTTTATGTCCAATGATTAGCCTTCTTAGATCTAATTATGTCCTCGGGGACATCGGCACTCCTCTCCTCTTAAAAACCTTATTTCCTTTTCTCCCCTCTCCTGTCCTCTTCTCCTCTCCGCTACAATCCTCCTCTCCTCTCCTCTTATTCTGCTCTTCTCCACCCCACAGCCCCAGCTCCTTTCTTCCACCCACCCTCACAGGTAATAGACACTCTAGATGCTGTTTCCATTCAACATGAGCAGTGTGCACTCACAGACCCCTTTCCTCAAGTAACTCTAGTAAAACCATCTACAGGGGTGTATGTGTTAAACAGCGGTAGATGAGCAGGAGAAAACCACACACACACACACACACACACACACACAGGTGACTTTCTGGAGCAACAGAGGTGAGTGAGAGGGCTAAAGAGAGGGGAAGAGGGACAGACAGAGGGAGAGATGATTTCCACTACACTCAAACCCCCCTCTTGTAATCGTGCATCAGTCTCTGGTTGGATCTCAGAGTGACAGTGTGTGTGTTCCAGCAGTGTGTTATCCTGTAACACTCTCCCCTCTTCAGTTTCTGATGATGTATGATCGAAGTCCTGATTAGAGTTTTAAAGAAGTGGCTTGTTGTTTTGGGGAAAGACTAGGCCTTGTTTACCATGTGCAAAATAATGGATCTGTATTCATGTCACTGTGGATACATGTTATTAGCACGTAAAGGAGAAAAAGAGGGTTGTGGAAATAACTTTTCAGAGATCTAGCAAACATAAGTCAATCTCAACTCGATCAGGAGACATAGAAAAATAAAGGGAAGCTGTAGTTTGCATCTCAGCCCACAGTAAAAAGTATCATTTCAAACTGAACTTCTGTATGTGATCGCTTTATCACAAGGTGCTTGCTGTTAGAATTGATAGCTTCATCTTTACTTTATTTAGGTGCAGTCTGGATTCCTTAGGGGAAAAATTAGCACAGGAAATATGAGCACTGACAGAAAACAAAAATAAACTTTAATGTTGCAGGCCTGCTACACAGCATCAGTTTTATTGTTGCACCCCACGGTTCTATTCCTCCAATTTGCCAGAAGGACCAAAACATAAAGAAAAAGAAGGCAGTCAACAAAAGCACCACTTGGTGTGCATGCAGATAAATAAATGACATCTAATATAGAATAAACAATTGCATTCCACATACCAGGGCAATATCTTGTATGTGCAAGGTTATTTTTTCTTTTCTTTTTTCATTGCACTTAAAGTGCAATGAAAAAGAAAAAAAAAACAGATGATGAATATATTTCCTGTTCTTTGCTATTTCTATAGTCAACATTTTGTACTTAAAATGTATGCAGCTATAATACATAGTTTCATGTTTATGTGTATTGCTGTCAGCAGAGGCACATCATCAGCTCCCTTTCATCACTTTTAATTTGTTCTCTTGAAAACAAAGTCAGTGTGTGATTTAGCATCATAGCATCATTACCAGTGGGCTGAGTAGAAAGTGAAGGGGAAATGTGTTACATTCCCCTGACACCAGTAACATGACATGAAGTTGTGACGATTGCAGTTTGATTGCTTCTGAGAAGAATCAGATGAATCTCATGATTTGTCTGAAGGTAGATTTAAAAAAGAAAAGAAACCGTCCAACAAATGCTGATTTCAGACTGAATTACAACACACATCACTCTGATCATTGCACAAGGGCAAGTGACACGTAAGAAAGTACAAAGAGTTTAGCTTCACAATTAAATTTTAATTGCGTTCTCCTGGGTCTAAATGGCACAGTGTCTGTAAACGCAGTGTGGGTTGTGGGTGTCAGTATCTAACTGATTTTTTAGATGACTTCTGAATGTGCTCAGAATTTGTGGCAGGGCTGAACTGAAGTGAGCATCCAATAATTGGCAAAGTATGCAAAGTGTTCTGTCTGCGCAGTGTGCTATGCTCTATACAGAGTCCTTTTCAGAATGCAGTTAATTTCCTCGGTGCATAGATTGCGTCTCTTGTATATGTAGGGATTTTAAAGGTATGATTTTCTTTTCAATCAAGATTTATCATTACATGATTCATTGTTTGTAGCAGTGATTCTGATGAGTTTACATGTGCAGCCAGCTATAAAAATGCAACGTCCGCTTTTATATCTCAAGTCAAATTATTTACTTTATATATGCATTTCCAGCCACTGGAGAATTAGTGTAACCAACTGTTTATCTTTATGAAACAACTCACAACATTAACATAACTGGGTGGGTTTAGCCTATCATGCATTAAATTATATTATCTTAATACCACACATAAAGATTTAGGAATGTTTAACCCCTACACATCTTCACAGCCATTTGGATGTTTACCAAAATAACATTACCAATCCACCAACTATCTTGTAAATATTCTGATGTATATACATGCATTATACATGTGTATATAATGTAATCATGTATACACATGTATTTTTATTTTTTTTGCAAATCTTGAATGGAAAGGATCAAATTAAAACCAAGGGCAAGGAAAATATCAATATCTATCTCTTCTCTTTCCAACATCACCTCTCTCCTAACAATATTGTAGGGTACCTTAGCAAATGCCTGACAGAAAAAAAAAAAACACAATTCAGTTAAATATGAACCAACTCAATTGAACGTGATCAAATACAGAGGATAGTGGCGGAAAAGGCAGACACATTAACCATGAACTATCCTTGCGTGATCAATATGTCAAAGCTTTGGCCTTGACTTTAATGACTAGACTGTGCTAGTATATTAGCTTGATGCATTATAAATCCAGTGGCTTTGCCTGCCAGTGTGTGTTTGCCCCAGCATAAATGATTGCGACATAATAGAGATCAAGCAGAGTATTTAGTCTTAATTTTCCACAGCACAGTTTAAAAAAAAGAACAGTGATTATTAATATTCCTCTGTAAGCACACTGTGAATGTCTTTGTGCTTTCTCCCTCTTCCTGTCCTCATCTGCTGCCTCTAATTAAATGGGGTGAAACAGCCTTGTGTTTCACTTTTATGTGTTTCAATTTTGTCAGCAAGTTTCCCCACAATGCGCCATCTGAATTTCAAATGATAAATGAAAATCCTGCTCTTAGTGAAGTAATTCCATTAAAGTTCCATATTATGGAAATAAAGACAAAAACCTACAGTATGTAATTCAATTTTCTGTGTTTGGTCTCTCATAGGGACCACGGTGGATGAGACCATCTATCGAATTTGCTAATATTTAAGTGCCTCGTCTTTCCTGAAAACCACATTACTTTGTGCATAAATGAAACATTTGCATTGGACCATTCCTCTAAAATGCATTTCCTTTTTACTTTGCTTAGCCTCTTAGAATTAGATATTTGCAATTTATTTCCACATTAACCAAATCGCTGTCTCTGCTTGAACACGTGTTCTGTCTCCTGAAAGTAAAAAAAAAAACATTAAATTAAAATAGCTTATCAGATTTTTAAAGAGTCAGATTTTGGGAGTCTTAATCTAAGAAATAACCTCCCTTTCACTCAGAAGATTGATGGAGCCCACAGTGCATGTTTGAATAATGTGTAGGACATGACAGAGGCCAGGGGTTGTTTTCTATTTCCTGGCATGTGCTTAGCTGTGGTAGTGGCGGTCTTAACAGGGATATGGATCCCAGCCTGGGGAGATGTCTCAGCCTCGCTGTGGGATCATTATTCCAATGGACAAAGCCTCAGTTATAAATAGGTTCATGAAGTTCTTGGGCAGCACACTCTTTGTTTTCAGGCCATTCCTATTTGTCTTATTGATCTGAATATGTGTGGCAACAGAACTGCTGTTTGGAAGCACAAGTAGGGGGAGATGGCTGGATGCATTTTATACATCCTCATTTGTTGCACACCTTGTAATTTTGTCTATTAAATAATTAAAGTAGCATTTGACTATTCGGAAAGTGGATCATATTTCACTTGAGTGTGGGAAATCAGAGAGAAATGCATAGTGTACATTGGATTTATGCCCTTTAAGTGATCAAGTGCAAATGAAAGCATGGCTCTTTGGCATGGCCGTAATGCTGCAACTCTGCTGGATGGTTTTAGATTCGCCTGTTACGGTATATTTTATACAGTATTTTATACATTATATAGTATATCTCATGCAATTCAAGCCACATATTGGTGCATGGAAAAGAAATTTATGCTGTATTAGGTGTTGTTTGAAAATTTATATTTGATCTTAAATATGTGTCTGCACATTTATGATCTAAGCAATGTAAAAAAAAAAAAGCAGATAATTCCAAGACATTTTAAGAGATAAAATTTCCATTTAAAGACAGTAAAGGAAATAATGTGACATGAGTGAAGAAGTGTAATGATGCTCCCCTCTGCAGTTGGTCTGTCTGCTGAACATTAATAAATACCAAATTGATAGGAGGCAGAAGCCATGCTGGGGAGACCAGGACGGCGTTTTTAATGCAGGCATTGACAGTTTTATTTATAGCACTCAATTAATTGATTCCTGAAGGTGAATGATGTCTGTAAGTGTCAGCAGAGATTCATTAGGATAAACGTGGCAGCCCTACTTTACAGCCGTATAGTTTCACAAGTGCAGCTTTAAGGATTAATGTATGGAAAAGGAAAAGGAAGAGGGACCTGGTGGTAACTTTGAAAAATGAACTTATTCTAGCCATCCACCAGTGTGTAGAAGAGGAAGCTAATTTCTGCTGCACTGCATGGTCTCAGTGAGGGCTGAAATCACAGATGTGCTCTACAGGGCTCCGCATTGTTACACCAGCGTCAGCAACTTTCCCTACCACCTAGCATATGTGGAAACTCAGCCTGCAATGCATCCATGAGGAAGGCAGCAAAGGAAGCTTTGCTGACCCCAGACAAAATCAAATGAAGGGAGGTGAGGGATGAAGAGAGGGATGGAGAATGGAGAGCAGTGTGTGTGTGCGTGCGTGCGTGTGTGTGTGTGTTCATAAGGGGGAGCCTCCATTTTCAGAGGATTAAAATGTGGCTGTAAAACTTTAATGATTCCCCGTCTATTGACAAAACGACAACATTACTGTCTACTACTTATCCACTGTCCACGTATATATCACACAGTTCAGAGTTGCAAAGCATGCAGTAGTGCGGTTCGAGAGACTATGTAATTATGTAAACCAATAAGGCTTTATGGAAATTAAAATTCTTTTTGGATCCAACTGTCTGTAAAATGACACGAGTAAATAAAATAATGAATAAACACATGAAAGCACAGCTCGTGTAATGCTCTGTCACAAAGGTGACACAAAAATAAAATCTTCAACCTCAACAAAGGCCCAAACAACCATACCTGAAATCGCCTGATGACACAAAGTGTGTAGAATAGCTGGTAACCATTAAGCATTCCTAAATTACAAGGTAATTCAATGGCATTTTTTAGCATAGGTTTAGGTTAGCATAATCATAAAGATAATGTGTGGTGGATGTGGAATTAAGGTGGATTACAGTTATGATTTCATTGAGAGTTATTTAAAACCTGTTACTTCCGATCAACTCAAGGTTGTTGCATGGACAGACTGCGTCTATGCAAATTCATAGCGTCTCATCATTTGTGGAGTACAGGTTTGAATAGTTTTATGACCAGCATGGAGTGAAGGGACATTCAGAACACAGGGGATTTTGACATTTTATGTAAACAAGGGGATTAATAGAGTCCTGTACATCTAAAGTGAATGCAGCCGCAACAAGTATTCAAACTGTCCAGAGTGGGAGAGGTCAGCAACCAAATCATTTTCTCTTTTTTCCCTTTTTCCAAAACCAAGTCAATGCACTGAATATTTATTGCTGCGCGTGTTGCCTCAACATCGAGATCCTGTCATCGTCTGCACGTCAAGCTGACTGTGCCAGGAGGCTCGAGAGCTCCGGTAAATAATGGAACAGCACAGAAACACCTACAACCAAGTGTGCATTTACGTGTGCATTTGCATTCCCTTACCCTGCCAGCCACTGAAACCTTCCCCCCGTGATGAAATGTGGCTTTTGAAATTACTTTAGGATTACTTTCTACATCACCTCCCCCCCAGCCTTCCGTTAAGGGAGTGTCTCACCTCAGATCCCCCCCCCCCCCCCCCCCCCCCACCTTAAACTTAGGCATCTTCTTACAGCAGCCAATCAGAGTCATTTTCATTTTCATTTCATGTCCATGACTGGACTCAGGAAATTGTCTTGTGCTCCAATGATGCCGCGGAATGAACCAGCTCACTGAGGTTTAACACGGGCTGTAATAGAAATGAAAAGGAGGAGGCTAATAAAAGTCTGCATCGACACAGAAGCATGGATCCATTTGTTTGTGCGTTCCCTTATGTGTCTCCCAGAGAACACGAATTGCTGCATCTACATGAAGTGCGCGCGCGCGAGTGTGTGTGTGTGTGTGTGTGTGTGTGTGTGTGTGTGTGTGTGTGTGTGAGGGAGCGGTGGGGAGACTGGCTGACCTTTCAGGGGACCTCCCTCACTGAAGCTGTCCTGTAGTGGTATTTACATTACCATTTCAATACACTGCCAGGCCTGGTTGGCAATAAAATATTCAGCTGACCTTTAAGGCAAAAAAGACTTAGTTAGAGACTGTCATATCATTTAACCTTAAGACTGTAGAGAGTGCGTGTGAGCTGTGTCTCTGTGTGCCCCTCATTACTGGCCACACTGACAGAGTCGGCTCTTTAACTGAAAGCAAGCCTGTGGCAAAGGTACTAACCTACTGTTCCCACTGAGAGCCATTTATTCCCTCGCTGCCTCGGAACATTCTGCTGCCAAATTGAAAAGTCACCCTAATGTCTTACTGTCATTCATCTTAACACATTTCCTTTAACTATGCAGGAGATTTATAAAGCTGCCAAGCACATGTACATACTCTATTGACCTTTAAAAAAATGAAGTGTTTTTCTTTTCTTCCTCCAGCTGTCAGTTTGCAAATATTTACCTCGTAGTCTAAAGATAATCTAGTCAAGGTCTTTCAGGTTAACTTCAGACAGTTTATTTGAAACAATCAGAATTAGTGGTTGGTTAAAGCTGAGCTGTGGTGACACTGCCATTAAGCGCACACTGCACCTGAACACTAAAGAGGCAAATTGCAATTTGTGAATATGGGCTGTACAAAAATATAAAATTTATATATGGATTTATATGGATTGCTTTATATTCGAATCATGTAAAGAGGTCAATCAACCCTGTCCTTGTTCCTGCACGTTACATTTGTGTAACAGTTTAGACTCAATCCTCTAGGATCATGGTTGTCATGATAACTATAATAACGATGGAGATTCAGATGTACCCTGTTGACTTATTAACAACATACGTCCTATCATATATATATATACACACACACACACACACACACACACATATATATATATATATATAAGACACACACAGTATACATAAATATCTATATCTATATCTATACATATATATATATATATATATATGTGTGTGTGTGTGTGTGTGTGGTGTGTGTGTGTGTGTGTGTGTGTGTGTGTGTGTGTGTGTGTGTGTGTGGGCAAACCAAAATTTGCACAACTTGAGGCTGTGTCACCTGTGAAGCAGTGTCTGGAGGCCATATTGGACCGTCGTACAGGTCTGCATTTTGTAATGAGGCAATAAGGAGGATCTACTCACATCTAATCCTTGTCATGTCCCTGGTGTAAACGTCCTTCCCATCATGACTTTTTGTTTTGCTCAGTTTACCTTCAGTCACAGACTCGTGTTTTTTTTGAAAATGGACCCATGCACGCAAACATATGCAGATGGTACACGGAGACACATGCTAATGTGTGCATGCCACAAACACAGAACATATGTAAAAATACAGGCACATAACAACAAGGAGCTAATACACACACACACACACACACACACGGAGAGAGAGAGAGAACCCATCTGCTAGGAACAAACAAAATGGATGTATGCCCTTTGGGAATCTTGGCAAATGAATACTCTTGACAGAACAATTAGCATCTTGGAGACAGGATAACCTTTACTCAATACATCATCTTTATTATTCTCGACCTTCATTCTCACTCCATTTTATAGTAGCCCTACTGTCTCTCCCTCTCTCCGTCCGTGTGTGTGTGTGTGTGTGTGTGTGTTTATCAAACCCTGCCTGTGAGTGAGAGCATGGCCGTTGTTTTTTCTGGGGCTGTGTGCAGGAGTGTAAAGAGCAGTATGGAGCCGGGACCCTGAGGAACATGTGAAGTGTTTAATGTGGTGAAACAGGTGCAGCGAGACAGAAAGGGCAGTCCGGCCAGAGCTAGTAGGTTAGTCACATTGTGACCCTCACATCACAGAGCTGGCAGTGCTGTGGGCGGAGATGTACGTATTGCTCTTTCTTTCGTCTCTTCTCCTCCCATTCTCTCACTCTGTCTCTCTTCCACTCTTCCTCAATCACTCACTTACACGTACACACACACACTCACACCCACCAACTGCATGGTGTGTTCTTAGAGAGTTTAGTTCACATCTTCTAATGTCGGTTTGTATTGTTTGTGTTGTGTGTGTGTGGGTGTGGGTGTGTGTGGGTGGGGGAGGCTTACAGGTGTTGTGTTGTTATGGATAAAATGTGCATCCAATTAAAAGAAATGCTTCCAGCTTCAGATAACTACATTGTTTTTATTATTTTTTTTATTTGCATGTAGTAATGATTTACTGAGCGACAGCCAATCATAAGGAAAATCACAGCTTTATCTTTTTTAATAATAATAGTCTTGATGAACACAGACACAGATATCAGTCTGATCACAGATATCAGTCTAATTAAATGTGATCATGTCATACAGTTCATAATTTTAAAATCCAAAAGTTACCATTACCGTATGGGTCAACGTATAGCCTACAGCTTCATCAAATGTCTGACGTTATCAACAAAAAGAAGCTGTAAAACTATTAAAAAACAACCCACTGAAAACACAACTATACTAACTATACAACCCAGTAGCTATATATCAGCTCATTTTTAGTTTTACCTCTGTTGTAGATAATCTGATATTCAGATATCTTATCAGTATATTTGAACATCACCTCTCCTGTTATTCTTGCAGGTGTACTGTACATCATTCTTCAGAAAGATATCCACTTGTCTGTTGTTTTGATGATGGCAGTGTAGATCACAGTTCAATATGATGAGGGTCACAGGACATGAGCCATGTAATATTCTGTTCAACAAACCAATAATTCATGGACGTTCTGCATAGAAGGGTTTAAATTTCACTTGTCACTAGTTTTTTACAACTGTATACACATATACAGATTCCACACAAAGTTAGATGTTGTACCATATACATTTGTTCAGAGTCTGGGGTATTGCCATTTGTGGCACCTTTGATGATAACTTTGTGAAATGAACTTGTCGGAAATTGATTTTCAAAGGTAACTGTGTGCAGCACTGGGACAACTGTAGATGCATAATGGTATTGCACCAGCTCCCTATGAAGAAGTGTATGATATAAAGTCAAGCATGTCACGAAATACACAAAATGATTCAATTGATGGAACCATCAGGGAGTTATTTGACATTATTCACCCTTTGATTAGTTTTTCCTTTTACTCAGACTGATCAATCAAGTGAATTGTATATTTACTGCTCTACATGAGGTTCCCTGAGGAAATCGGGCCGATAATCACTTTTTATTGCACTGCATTAATCTGAGCAGTGCAGATGTGTGATTTCAATCTTTGAAATTTAGTGTTCTATGTGTCAGACAATGAGAATGAGACAAAGAGCTGCTTCCTGTTTGACCTAGTGCCATCCCTCCCTGCGGTCTCGATCGTTTGCTTTATTTCTTACTTTTTTAACATTTCTCTCTTGTGAGTTCCTCTTTAACAGACGGAAACATACATATCTGAAAAACATCTCTCCAAAACTTTGGACAACATTTCATTGGCAGAAAAAGTCTGGGAGACTGGTAATGTGGAGGAGACTTCAGAGTATATTGATTTTATCCAACACTCCAGGCAACTGTTTGATTTACTTGCCTACCCCCATGCACCATTTATGCAGCATTTAAGGGTTGAACTTATTGGAGCTAGTGATTTACATTTCCTCATTTTAAACCCACATGGATGACTTCAGCATGTGAAGGTTGAAAATCGAATCGCCCGTTACACTCAAGATGTTGAATTGGCTATGAAAGCTAAAAGGCATTGTTGAAACATGAAAAAAACAGTTCCCCAGAAGGTTCAAGTGATGAGTGCGCTCGCCACTTTACATAGGAAATTGAGCTTATGAAAATAACTGGACTGGTAGGAGTTCAAGGCAGGTTGATTGTTGCTGAGATTCAGAATGAGCTGATCTCAGGCTTGGAAATGTGACTAACTCTAAAAATGGACTGGGAACCGGGAGAGGTTGGCATGTAAGTGGCTCGACTTGTCAGGGAAACTCTGATAAGATTTAAAAGCAGTGCATCCAGCCTGCTTATCATCTACAACTTATCATCAATATAAAATGCTCTTTAAGGGGATTTCTGGCTTGTTTTGATCACAAATCTCCTTCAGCCTGTTGATAGCGTGGTACAGTATATCACTGCCAATAGAGAACTACTTAGCTTATATCTCCTACCAAGCTGCCTCCTCACAGAAATCCAGAACCGCCCAGACATAAAATGTCATAAAATCATTTGTGATATTTCTCTCTCTTAAAATGAACATGCTATAAAATACCAAGCAAATATGGTCAGGATAAATCCAAGGCCTGTAAAGCTGTCCCTTTTTGTGTATTTAATTTCACACATATTTGCACAGGGAAATTACATTTTACTTATCTTATATAGGCGAGGACCACAGGTAAATACTATATTCCTGGATTCTTTTTTTCTTGGATATTGATATGTGAACATGACCCAGGACATTTTCTCGCTCCTATCCGTTTCACAGGTCCACTGCTCACACAGACAGAGCCAGTATATCAGAAAAAGTCAAACAAAATCTCTGCATCACATTCATATGCAACTCATTTGCACTGCCGAAATAGTCTTATAGGAGAATTTGCATTTTTTTTCAACCTTAAAGGGACACACCACCATTTTAGGATTTTTGCATCTGTTCCAAGTCCTCGGCAGTTAAACAAGCGATTAAAGCGATTACAAGCTAATCTCTTTCCTGTTTATAAGTTGTGATTTGCGTAATTACAACACGCAAGGCGCGATTTTCTGGGCAGATCCAAACTTGGGAACGCTGTGTCTGACTGTTTCTGACTCTGACTTTGGTTGAGCCTTTAAGATCGAGATGTAGCACCATGTTTTATCTTCCTGTTTTATTGTGGCCCAATGCAATGTGATTTTGTTCTGCAGTGCATCAGTGATGTAACGTATGAATGACAATAAAGGAATCTGAATCTGAATCTGAATCTGAACAGTTCCCGTAGCTGTCAGATAGCTCAGAGAGAGCTGGAGAGAGAGAGAGCGGTAGAGCAAGAGATAGAGCAAGAAGTAGAGATAGCTAGAGCGATATACTGTACATAGAGATTTAGAGAGAGAGAAGTCTTTCTTGAAATCCTTCTCTGTAGCCGACCCTCTCTCTCCCCATCTATCGTTCTCTCTCTCTCTCTCTCTCCCTCCAACTTTCTCTCTCCAAGTATAGTCCAGGTATAGTTACAGGTTCGGATCTGCCCAGAAAATTGTGTCTTGATATCCGTTGGTCTTCATGTGTGTTGTAACTACACACATCCCAAAAAGAGATTAGATTGTTTTGCCACTTCTGGGAGAAGTGCTAACGGACAGGTTAGAATCCATTCATTATGAATGATTTTAATCGCTTGTTTGACTGCTGAGGAGTTGGGAAAGGGGCAAAAGTCATAAAATGGTGGTGTGTTCCTTTTAATGTTTTTATGATACTTTACCAACTATTTGTGGATGTACAGTATTCTAAGCTTACATTCATTAAACTAATTTGTGTTTTGTCACTTTTGTAAGTGCTTTCCATTGTGCAGTTCGTCACGGCCTTTACAAAATTCTTAGAAATGATTTGTCACATTTAGAAATGATCGTGGTCATGGTCAACAGAAATCATTGTTGACCACTGGTAAGAGATGGCTGCTCCAGTGGAGGTTTTCTTTTTCTACAGTGTCTTTGTTTGTGACAATGACACATAGCAGTCATAATTGCCTAAGTGTTTCCAGAAAATGATTAATGCTGCGGTTTTTTCTCAAGGTAGTGGTTTAAATTATATGAAACATGGTCCTGATTTGATTATTTCAGTGTAATGTCAGCTGGTGTTATCACAAGAGTAACTGACAAAGACCACTTACTGAAATAATTACATTTCAGAGTAAATATTAAGTTAGGATGTTACATGGTGTTCTAATGTATTTTTTTCTTTTTTTATATCTGGCAAGAATGCATCATTATGTTGATTAATAATTAATAATAATTTGTCAAAGCAAATACAAATTAAAAATATGACTTAGTAACTGGAGTTGCACTAATCTCTTCCCTTAAACATGAATGATGCTGATTAGTTCTATATGAACAAAAGTTATTTTGTTTTTCCAAAGAGCAGATATAGCAGTTGCCTTTTAAAAGTAGCATTTACTTTTTCTTTACACAGTCTTCACACTTCTCAAATGTGATTGTCCAGTCAGTTGCTGTTAACAGCATGATAAGTGGTCGCAGCAGAATTTTCCTCTCGCTGTCCAGTGCGAGGCTTGACACTAATAACAGCAGACTAGTTATTCAAGGGCTCAGATATGAAATTGCTCCAGGATGACAAGGTATTTAAAGGTGAGAGAACAGCGCAGAGCCGTGTCGACACCTTTATCATGGCTTAGCACTCCACCATAAACACAGCAGACGGCAACCACACGCACAGCGAGTGTTTTCCACCATATGTAGGGGCTGCATCTGACAACAGATGCAGGTCGACAGCAGAGCATATGCACAACGACTACTGCATTAATGATGTATAATTATTGCTGTAGTGGTAAGCACAGTAAAATTATGATGATCATCACTGTGAATTTACAGCAATATAAATAAATACAGATTAAATGTTCATTAAAAAAATCTTTACCTTTTCCCTGATAGAGAGTGAGTTTGTGATAAAAAGAACATTTAAAGCAGTTTTTTAATCTGTCAGGCTATTCTCCCAGCCACTAGTGACACATATGATATATCAGTGCACAGTTGGTATTACTGACTTTCTGACACATTTTATTATGGTGACTCATTAAGGATTTCACTATGCCAGCTAATAAGACCTTCCTGCAGCAGTTTAGAAAGTGGAACTTAACCAGATGTGAGCCTGAATACCTCTTACATGTGACTTACTGTATGAAGTGATATCATGAAGAGACAACACAAGTCAGACTGTAATGAGTTGTATGAAGGAAGTATTATAAATTAAGTGGCATTTGTTAAATGGTACTGATCCTTTTTCGTTATCACAGCTTAAGTGCAACAGCCATAGTTGTAATTATATACCTTTCATTGCACAGTCGTATTACATAAACATTGCTGTAGCTGCAACACACAGAAAATGTAGCTTAACTTGCAAATGTAGAGGTCTCGTGATAACCTATTGGTCGACACTGACCCCTGCTAAATAAGCTTTGACCCCTTTCCAAGCAATACCATGTCAAGCTGATGTGTGCTCCTGCTGCTCTTTCCAAACAATTGTTAAAAGAACAGTGTTCTATAGTTTAGTCTTTTCATGAAATATAAGGATGTTCAAGTCACTAGGATGGTGCCTAAAAAGGGATAAAAGTTAAAAAAATAATTACAAATACTCACAATTTGCTCACCAGCAGTCTGTATGGATTGAGACACAACAGTTACACTTCATTAGCATTAATAGAATCAGGTGAAGAAATAACAAGTTGGGATTTTTATGGACCTCTAGAAAGCATTTGATACCATCAACCATGACATACTGGACAGATATGGACTGGACAGATATGGCATCCGGGGTATAGTATGTGATTGGATAAAAAGTTATGTAAGTGGCAGGCAGCAATATGTGAAGCTGGGTGACTTCTGTTCCACATGTCTAAACATTAATTGTGGTGTACTCCAGGAGTCAGTCTTGGGTCCAGTATAATATTATTTAATCTATACATCAATGATATAAGGTTTCCAGTTTACTAAAGATGATTCTATTTGCAGGTGAGACCAGTATTTTCTGTTCAGGAGACAATTTGGATCACACTTTACAAGTGTTTAGAAAAAACAGGCTATCTTTAAATCTGAACAAAACAAAATTTATGTTATTTTGAAATTATAAAACAAACTTAGAAGCACAGTTGCAAATAGATGGTGTTGACCATTGAAAGAGTCTATGAGTATACATTTCTCAGGGTGACAATATCAACTTGAAATCTCACATAATTCACATACAAAATAAATTGCCAAAAGGACTGAGTAATGCCAGACATGTCCTGAATCAGAAATATTATTATTATATTTTATATTGTTCCATATTTTTTTGCTGTATTTCAGTTACAGTGCTTGGGGAGACACATACAAAAGTTCACTCACATCAGTCTATAGACTTCAGAAAAGAGCAATCAGAATGTTGGTTATTTGGAACACAAGTTTTGTTCAAAGCAAAGAACAACCTCCTACCAGCCAATAAAAAAAAAATTCATGAGAGGTAAGGGGGTTATGATTTGTACCACGTTAAAAAGTTTTTTTCTGTTTCAGTCGTCGGAACAGACTCAAAATGGAGTTGAAGCAATGTCCAAACAGTTAACGTTTCAAAAGAATGTTCCAAATCAAGATTTTCCCAGTTTACCAGGGTGTGGAGGGGCTTAGAATTCACCGGGTGGAGGTGTTTATGTATATGCATAATGTCTGTATGTATTTTTGTATGTATGCATATATGTATGTATTTTGTCATGTTATCTAAAGGATAAAAAAAGAACACAAAGTTGTAATTGACTGTTTATGTTCCTTGTTTTGATGAGGAAAAAGACAGTGTTTGAAATAAAAAAAATCATTTAATTTATTGAAGCACTTCTGAATCTGTTACAAAGAAATTAAAATGAAAAAAGAAACCTCTTTGTAAGTGGTGCAAATGTTCTGTGATAAACTCAGCTTTCTGTGATGGAATCATATGCTGGGAATGCTGCAGTGTGTGCTCACTGCAGCATCCGACTTCCCACATGGCAAACGGTAAAACCTCAAAGGGACTGTAAGACAACGGGAGCCACAGTCTGACTTCTGACAAAGTAATCACCATTTTTAACATGCTGCAGATGCTGGTGTTCCTGTTGCGGATGAGCTGCACATGTTGAATATTGCGAGTCTTTTTCTGCCACTGATCTCAGTGTGCAGTAGGGAAAAGAACAGAGGAAGACTGGGAAAAAAACTACAGGAGGTCCCGTCCTTCCCTGCTGAGAATGTTATGAACTTGTCTGGGAGACGGACATGCAGGTCCCGCAGCTAATACAACATTTATTATTCCCGTTGTACCAGCTGCAGACACAAACAATGTATAATGGATCAAATATCTTAGCTAAACAGCAGTCTCATAACCTTCACCTCGAAGGTGCTTGCTATCTTTTCCCTTTCAAGCACTTAATTACATGTGCATGTCGACAGGCAGCGAGCTGGGGATCAGTCTGGTCAAAGGTCCTGGGTTTCACTTTGCTATGTACATGTGTACAACTATGTGCGTGCTTGTGCACATCTGACAACATACGCATCTCATCTTCCAAACCCACTTTTGCCTGAAGTGAGCAAGCCTCTTCAAAGGCATGGAGAACTTGTTTTGAACTGCAAGCGGGTTTGCTTTCTCCCATCCTTTGTTCTACTAATCATCCCAGGGGCAAACACCGTCCATAACAAAGGATGGAACAACAAGCAGTTATCTTGTGAGAAAACAGGAAAGTTGATATCCCCATTGTGCATAATTTAGCACTGCTCCCATTTCTAGTCATCAGTCATTAGAGGGAATCCAGCTGGAAGTTGTGAAGAACGGGGAAGAGACAGGGAGGGTAGAAGGTATGCAGAACATTTACTGTTTTATTATTATTTTATTGTTTGATGGATAAGCCATATTTAATTATATATGGGACAAATGCCTCAAGCTTTATGTCATCTTCAGTTACTAAAAACAGATGCTACATGGCTAAAGTCAGAATGGTGCAAGATTTAAGAAAGAAAGGGTACACAACATATCACGTGGGGGAGTGGTGGGATCCGGGTCGTTGGTTCAGATCCCGGATCGCCCAAAGATTTGGATGAAGTGCCACCATCCCAGACCCGGGCTAGCATCGAGCTTGGGAACGTGAGATAACCGGTCCATATCCTGGATTGGCCAAAAACCGTCTGCCAGGGTGCCTGGAGTGGCATTCCTCTCTGCTGCATGTGTGCCGTGTGCAATGTATTCACAATGTACTCATATATGTGGATTGGGTGAAATGCAGAGGAATCATTTCCCCTTGTATGGATAAAATAAAGGATTCTTACTTCTTCAAACCACTGATGTGTGTGTGTGTGTGTGTATGAGGAAAAGAGGGAGTCAGAGAGATTAAGAATGAGAAAAGGAGTCAGAACCAGTGCAACTGAGACAGAGAGCTTTGCCAAGACAGGAAATGTGGAAGTAACAGGAAAGGTTTTAAAGAAGAGCCCACACACCGTTAATGTATTAACATATAACATATCCAGACAGAATGTATGTTACATACTTAACTTCCCTCAGAACTTCATCAGTATATCTGAGGTTTTCATTGCATTTTCTTGCAAAATACAGGTAGACCTAAATTAAATGTGTATTTTGTTTTTATCTTTCACTTTTATTGCCAGAACAAATTTTATCCTCGCCTAACTTGAAATGTCACTACTGTTTGTTTGTGATGGCAGCTGATTCATCTCCGTTCCACCTCCTCGGTTGAATTAAAATGAGAAAATATCCACAATACAAACCTTTTGTCGACCTGGAAAACAGCAGCTTTGCACGTTGAGTGCGAGTCAGTCAACTCAAAAGCAAAGTCTGCAGCCAAAACTTGCCTTTGCTAGAATGACAATTTGATGCCTCACTTTCAATTGAACTCTCAATGTCGAGGCAGTGCCATTTTGGGTTGTAAATAGTGACAGGATTCTAATAAACAATCTGCCACGCTTCACCCTGTGTTAACAACCAACTTTCATCTGGTGTCAATCTTAATACAAAAGTCCAATTATCCAAGTCTTTACTGGGGTGGAAAGAATTGGCTTCTCCATCCTCACTGGATTAAGTAGAACAACACCAATCTACATTCACACTGAGCTGCAATCAGCTTACTCCTCTCTACTTGCTCCACAGAAAGAGTTTTCTTTACTATGGCAGCAGTTCTCTGTATGGGTTTGTTGTTAAGTTTTTTCATATTCTTTTTAGATTATAGTGATATTATAATCTCATCTGCTAAATCTTGATTTCTCAACAATGTTTTATTGGATGCTGGTTCCAATATGGCGCAATGCAAAAAATAGCTTTGGACAGTCTAAAATTTAAAGTCCAGTTCCATTCAGTCAATCAATCAATCAATCAATCAAATTTTATTTGTACAGCCCATATTCACAAATTGCAGTTTACCTCCTAGGGCTTCAACAATGTGAACAGTGTGCACCATCCTCTGACCTACACCCTCAGCAAGGGTGGGGAAAAACTGCCAAAAAAAAAACCATTTAACAGCGGGAAAAAAACGCAGAAAGAGACTCCATTCCCTGGGATGGACAGAAGTGGATGGTGTCGCTTTACCTCAGCATGATCAGTTGGCACTTGTCACATTCTGTTTAAGCAGTTTGACTGAGAGGATGTGTGTGTGCACCTCTTTTTAGTCATGCTTACCCAGAGTTGGAGAGCAGAACAGAACAGAAGTTTGATTACATAAGTGATTTAACACATTATAATTACTGAAATCACAAACTCAAATTCTGCCAAATCTAGCTCCAAATGGCACTTCCTGAAAGATATCAACAGAAAAACGCATAGATGGCACAAAACACAAAACATTCTGTAAAAATCTCCAAACTTCATGGTTTTAACTTGAGCTGAAAATGATAATTGCTCAGTTGCAGTTCTCTAGGAAAGTTCCACATGCTGATCCCCTGAACAAACGGTTGTCAAATGAGGATCATCTGCATTTTCCTGGTAGATGCACCAGATGATACTGAAACAGAAACCTTTTCAGGTTACTATTATTACTACCAGGTCACTGAATAGCTCAGGAACCCAGGGCTATGTTCACAAACATCCCAGAAAGCTCTCCACTTAGCATTAGATCAACTCAAGCAGGGAGAAAAACTTTTACCTTCATAAATAAGTGTTTTTTGCACAATGCATTTTTTTTTAAAAAAGGTGTGATATACAGAAATATCTTGGTGATAATTGGTCTATAATTGAAACAAAAGTCCCAATTATAGGATTTAGTTTCTAGCTAGAGAAGTGCATTTTCTGAAGAAAAATCCGTGTGAATGCTGAATTTGCAGAAAGCTTCACTCACGATGCATCAACTCTCTGCTGAGCGAGCTGAAGAGCGACAACGCCTGCTGAATGAGAACGAATGAAGGAATTTAAATGAGTCAAATAGTCAAAAGCAGAATATCAATCAAACAGCACAAAAGAGCAGAATTTTGTTGAAATTTGTTGGAAAGTAAAATAGAAAACAATTGAGATGACTTTGAAGTAGCAGAAAAGCTGCATGGAGGCCAAAAGGCAGAAGAGAAGTGAGCTGCACAATCTGTGTTTCTGTTTGAATGTGGAAGAGTAAAACTTGAATCTTTCAAAAAGTATGAACATGACAATGATTGAATGGTGTAATGTGTGTGTGGGATGTTAAATGCACTGTAGTAAGTGTATAATCCTCACAGGAGGAGTAAAAGGAATTTGTGTTTCACCAGCTGACTCAAAAGGCAGGAAAATTATCTGGCAAAGTTAGTTAAAATTACACAGAAACTGTTCCACAGTACTTTAAGTTTTACTTTTAGTTTGGTTCAGTGGCAGGAGGCTTTGATGAACACACATATTTAAGGTTTGTGTAGATAGTGTAAAAAATGACAGAGATAGTGCAGTTTAAAAATCACCTACTTCCTAAAATGACATAGCATAGTATGTCAGTGAAAATGATGGAAAAACATTGTCCAGTAATATGATGTGAAAAATTACCAAGAAATGTCATAATAGATTACATTTTCAAAAATTACACAAAAATGTAATACAATACAATACAATAAATGTTATACTTTATTATACTACACTATGACATTTTATGGCCATTTTTATCATACTATACTATGTTTTGCCAACAATTTTGATATCATACTATACTATGTTTTTTTGAACGCTTTTGACAGCATACAATACTGTGACATTTAGTAATTTTTGAGGACATACTATGCTATGATGTTACATGGTCAGCTTTGATAACATACAATATTATGACATTTTTTGGTGATTATAGACGACATAATATACGTATTGTTTCATGGCCATTTTAGATGACATACTATACTATGACATTATTTGGTCATTATGGGTGATGTTTTATGACCATTTTTGATGACAGACTATATTGTAACAAATTTTGGTCATTCTCGATGACATACTTTTTTGGTAATTTTTGGAAAATATCTTTCAACATGTTTTATATCTTTCTACACTGTGACCTTTTTTTTTGCCACTTTTGAAGTCCAAAATCCAAATAAGACTCCAGAGCAAAGAGGTAAACGCTCTTGCCTTACAACTAGTAAGTGTACAGTTTGATACTCAGTGTTAGCACTACACAAACACATTTTTGACAACATACTATACTACGAAGAATTAAGGTAATTTGTGACAACATAGTTAAATATGCCATTTTTATGGCCATTTTGGAAGACATGCTATACAATGATTTACATTATTTATGGCATAGAATACTATGACAATTTTTGGTCATGACAACCTTAATATACTAGTTATACGATGTTTTTTTTTATTAATTTTTCACGACATTTTTACGAGAACGTTTTTCAACATTTTGTACATCTTTCTATAGTGTGACCTATTTGTGACACTTTTGAACATTTTTGTGCCCCCCCCCCAAACCTGACACACATACACATATTTTGTTTTCAGACTCCATTGCACTTCATTTCACACAAT
>JAFBJQ010002693.1:0-20280 GCA_016785345.1 Trinectes maculatus
AATGCTCAGAGTCTAACTGATATGTGATCTATAAGTACGTCTTCCATGTTGATTGATTTGATGTTGATTTGATTTGATTTGATTTGATTTGATTTGATTTGATTTGATTTGATTTGATTTCTTCTAATATTTCCGCTGCATCGCATCTGATAAATTCCCAAATATGAAATCTTTTAAATCCACACCTAGTTTATGTTCCACAGACATAAATGAGGAATTTTATGGTTTTCTGGGAACCGTTTGGTCGACCAGTCATTGTCCTGACACCACGCTGATGTTCATGTCCACAGGGGCTCTGCCATTGCCAAGATTGTTGGTGCCAACGCTGCCAAGCATGACGGGTTTGACACCAAAGTGAACATGTGGGTGTTTGAGGAGATGATAAGTGGACGTAAACTCACAGAAATAATCAACACAGACCATGAAAATGTGAAATATCTGCCCGGTCACAAGCTGCCCCCCAATGTGGTAAGCATTAAAAAAAATATGCTGGTGATACAAATGCTATATAAATAGAAACCTATAGAAATAGACCACAATTTCTCTTTTCCTCAGGTGGCTGTTCCAGACTTGGCTGAGTCCGTGAAAGGAGCCGACATCTTGATCTTTGTGGTCCCTCACCAGTTCATTATGAGAGTGTGTGACACCATCAAAGACCACATCAAGAAGGATGCTGTGGGGATGTCACTCATCAAGGTAACGACCTCCCTTAGCAGGAGGAACACAAAGTGTCCAGTTCTTCATCTCAAACGTTCCGATGCGATGGGGAAGAAGACGTACGTACGTTCTCACATGTTCGTATGCGGCCCTTGTGGTTGTCTGTCTCCTGCAGGGCATTGATGCAGGTCCAGAGGGTCTGAAGCTGATCTCTGAAGTCATCAGAGGAAAACTGGGCATCACCATGACGGTCCTCATGGGAGCAAACATCGCCAGTGAGGTTGCTGAGGAGAAGTTCTGCGAAACAACCATTGGTAAAGAGCTTTCAAAAATACTGTATGATCAATCATGATTTAGCGACTAATTTTTTTTGTTCAAACTAGACAAACGTAATAATGAGTTTCATGATAAAAACTGATAATAATGGTTTATTGTGGGGTTTTTTTTTTTGGGTGACAGGATGCAAAGACAAAACACACTGGGCCATGCTGAAGGAGCTGATGCAGACCACCAACTTCCGCGTGACCGTGGTGGAGGAGTCGGACGTTGTAGAGATATGCGGTGCTCTCAAGGTCAAATTTCTCCTCCGCCCAGATAATCTTACCAGATGATCTCTTCGCGGTTTCACATTTGTAGACATCTAGGGAGATTTAGGAATAAATCCAATTCAGCTTGACGTGTGCAATCATGCACACATTTTGTTTGTAAAGTTAACTTGCTCTATTATTTAAAAAAACAGTAAGATTCCTTGTAAGCATTAACACGATCATGTGAAAATGTATAATTGCAGAACATTGTAGCAGTAGGTGCGGGTTTCTGCGATGGACTCGGGTTCGGGGACAACACAAAGGCAGCAGTGATTCGCCTGGGCCTGATGGAGATGATTGCATTCGCTAAGCTATTCTGCACAGGCTGCCACGTCTCCCCCGCCACCTTCCTGGAGAGCTGCGGCATCGCTGACCTCATCACGACCTGCTACGGTGGACGCAACCGCAAGATTGGGGAGGCTTTCGCCAAAACCGGAAAAGTATGATAACCAAGTAGCGTTTCCTCTCCTGTATCTTCAGAGTCAGTCTCTTCTCGTGATAATAATGTAAGACCGAGCATCTCTGTGTTTAGACCATCGAGCAGTTAGAGAACGAGCTGCTGAACGGGCAGAAGCTTCAAGGCCCAGCTACTGCGAGTGAGCTCCACCAAATCCTGAAACAGAAAAACATGGTGGACAAGTAAGTTTGTCTCTTATTTCATGACTGATTTTTCATTTTTTTTAGAAGCACATGACTCTCACTGTGTAAAATGCTAACTCGTTATTTGTACCCTTTTTTTTGCACGCTTAAATTAACAGGATATAATGTTGGTTCATGTTCATGTTGGTGTTGGCGATAGTGCACACGTGATATAAATAGAAATCCTCACATTTTAGTTAAGTGAATACTGAATGTGAATATGCTTAATTTTTTGAAAATGTTGACCTATTCCTTTAATGATTCCCATTTGTCTAAAATCATTCTTCGGCCTCTCCAGGTTTCCTCTTTTCACTGCTGTTTACCAGATCTGCTTCAACAGCCACCCGGTAACAGAGTTCATCAACTGTTTGCAAAACCACCCCGAGCACATGTAAAGGACTTACAACAGACTGGCGAATGAATGGATGAAAAAAAAGGATATAAAGGTTGTAAAACTATAAACAAGGAGTTTATATGACCCGGACTACTCTCTTTTTTTTGAGAAAAGTAGTTGTTCTGCATCCAACTGAGCTACTGTTTTACCTGGTATTATTATTATTATTATTATTATTATTATTATTATTATTATTATTATTATTATTATTATTATTATTGGAGAAGCCTAATGTCTGTCACCACCTCTGTTCTGACTTTCTCATTTAAATGTGCGTCACAAATAGCTGTATGACTCAAACCAAGTCTTAAACGTTTTAGGAATTCCAGGCATTCTGCTTTACACAACACTCGAACCCCCGACCTGAATGTTTTGAAACGTTAAATCGCTTCTTGGGTCTTGTCCTGCCTTTTCAGTGACATGTATGTTAAACAAAGCGCTGAACACACAACAGTCTCCACGCCCACCGGGTTGCCTTCCTGCTGGACTTCTTGACATGAAACTGCACAAGAACCAGTGAAACTGAACCAGATTTATTTTGGAATAAATGAGCGTTTCTCATTTATTTTGTGCCTGTAGTCAGTGTTGTCTTTAACCTGCTGGTGTGTGTCTGCAGGATACACTCATATGCTACCCTGCAGCAGCCTGACAGTAACCTGAGCCGGGCTCAGCTGGACTGCCACTCTAAACTCTTCACCTTTACCATTTTCTTCAGTGTGGCCGCAACCTTTCATTGAGGTCTCGCCTCAGCGGCCATCCTTATAACTTAGGGTTGTGTTGTGCATTATGGATTATATAGAGAATTTGTATTCTGCCGATTTGCTTTGAAAACGTCCCTGGGGATTTCTGTTGAAATGGAAAAAGCTAGTACGCCTTCATCAACAGCCATCTGTCCCTCACCATATGCCAGCGTTTCCCATTAATGCTCAGTCCCTTAAAGGTAGTGTGGATACAAGGTGTCAGCTAAAGGCGCGACAAAAAAGATCACCGATGTATGCAAACTCTAATTTTACTCATTTATAAAACCCTCTCTGTGCCTGTTCTCTGATCCCACAAATGAATTCATTATTGCGTCCGTCAGCTCACTGCTGGGGTCTGCTGTGGACAGTGAGGTTACATCGTTTGCCACTTGTTTAATATTGGATTCCCTGGCTAAGAATCCCTCGCATAGTGATTAGGTCAAGTGGCCTGTGAGATTTCTAATAATAACGTAGGCTCCGCAGGCGCAAATGTCCATCTATAGTTAGACGGCGAACAACACTGCAGCTGCCTAATCCCTGCTTGACAAAACAGATGGAGGGATGTCGCTGTCTGTAACACAATACAATACAATACTGTGGTGCTACTGGAAGAGTCATCGAAAGTTGGATCTTTGAGTCAATTTTAGCTCTCTTTCTGAATTTTCACATTTTAAATGAACAAACGTTGATCAGAGTACTGTGCGGCCATAAAGAGCCCACTCTCAGGTGGCCCCAGACGTCTTCACCTCATTTTGTTTTTGTCCAACAGATGTAGAATAATGCTACACTTTATTTCTTGACACGTTTCAGCGGTAATACACCGTTTGACCACTCGATGGCGACGTCTCATCAGACACTTGTCCACCTCTAATCTTTTGGCTCTCCTTGATAAGGCACCTTTAGAGATAACCTGTTACTGGGCGGAGACAATTAAAATATCTCGAAATACATCATTTAAACTTAAATAATAATGTATGTTAACGACGGTGTGTCTATAACAGAAAAAAGGCGCGCGCGTGTGTGTGTGTGTGTGTGTGGAGGGGAGGGGGCGGTGTAGGTTGATGCTCTCGTGCACGAGCAGAGCCCATCCCCTCGGCGAGGGAGGAGGAACTCACTCTGCTTCCTCAATCCTGTCCTCATCTCAGGGCGGCAGCCAAGGTCTGTCAAGTTGGCCGGTGATATGCAGAAGCTACCGGAAGTCCCGCTGTGTCACTTTCACAAATCTAAAAGGAAAGTTACGGGCAAATGAATGTGGACAGAACGGTGTTTTTGCATAGATGAGCGTCCGAGCTAAACGGCTAACTCCCCAAAAGATGACTCACTGAATGTCAAATGTAAATGTTGGGGGACAGTTGCCTCCTTTACTTGTTTTAGTAATTCAACAAACAAAATACAACGAAATACAAACAAAACTATAAAACAAAAAAAAAACTGCGACGATTTGTTGAGCTGGTGTTGATATTTCACACTTTTCTTGGCATTCTGTATATTGGGCTTTGGCCTTCGGGAATCTTATTTTGAAACGCCCACACAAGAAGTGAGGGCTCCTGCTCAGTAACTTTGAGCCCAGTCCGGTAAAGTTGAGTGTGGCAAGAGGTTGGCAAGTCATCATACGAGTAGTGGGGTTAGGGGCAGAAGAGGCGCTTCACAAGTTTTATAAACCCTTTCTCTGGGGGAATACGCAACTTTCTTTTAATCGCCCGGGGACAGGAACACAATAAAACATGGCTGCTCTTTCAGCCTGGTTTTGGAACGAAAGGTTTTGGCTGCCTCACAATGTAACCTGGGCGGACCTGGCAGACCCAGCGCCCGGGGTGGAGTATCCTAAGGTTGGACACTTGTTTACTGCCTTTCCGCTCGCGTTGGGGCTCTTCACCGTCAGGATACTTTTCGAGAGGTTCGTAACCACCACTCATTTTTTGTACTTTTTCTTGTAAGTGAAGGGGGACTTCCCTGAAAACGTCATAAAACTTCATTTTCATTTCAGCAACAGCCGGATGATGGGTTAGCTAGCTGTGGCATGAGCACTAACTTCAACTGTGTGCTAAATCAGCGATTCCTTCTTTTTTTTTATTAGCAAACACCGCCATTTCATTGCTGACAGTAGTTGTAATATAAAACCACAAGTAACTACTGGGTCTTCCTCCTCTCCCACGTAGGAAAAAAAAACTCTGAACGATACTGCACTTGAACTTTCCCACTCCAAGTGAATGCAACATTGATGTACTAAACCTATAATCTGTATGTAGTGATATCCCCCCCTCCGCGCGCGCTTAAACATTGAAGTAGCTGCAGGCTAGTTTGGTGATAACTACTCACTGCTGACTAACATACATTTCCCAACCCTGTCAGTCCACTGCTTCCGTCACACGGCCGCATCCTCCGGTTTCATATACAGTACTTCTTGGATCCATCCTTTTGTGCGCGAGGAACGCGCTCTGGCTTTACCAACGTGACACACACGCGCGCACTCGCGCTCACGCACAATCGGCTTGGTAACAGGCTCTGCAACACAACACAGATGAAGAGGTCCTGAGGGCACGGAGCAGAGCACGAGCGTTTACAGTACATCTGTCATTTGACTGTCGTTGTCATAGCACCACCTATAATCTGTATGTAGTTTCCCACTCCAAGTGAATGCAACATTGATGTACTAAACCTATAATGTAGTGATATCCCCCCCCCCCCCTCCGCGCGCGCTTAAACATTGAAGTAGCTGCAGGCTAGTTTGGTGATAACTACTGACTGCTGACTAACATGCATTTCCCAACCCTGTCAGTCCACTGCTTCCGTCACACGGCCGCATCCTCCGGTTTCATATACAGTACTTCTTGGATCCATCCTTTTGTGCGCGAGGAACGCGCTCTGGCTTTACCAACGTGACACACACGCGCGCACTCGCGCTCACGCACAATCGGCTTGGTAACAGGCTCTGCAACACAACACAGATGAAGAGGTCCTGAGGGCACGGAGCAGAGCACGAGCGTTTACAGTACATCTGTCATTTGACTGTCGTTGTCATAGCACCACGTTACTCCCATGACCCCTTTCCTCTAATAAATATAAGGCACAGCTTCAGGCTTACTACTTTAAATATTGATATAGAAAGAAGTGGAATTGCCAGGTTGGGCAGTTTCAGGGTTGGGTCAGTAATGTTGTCAGTGACAGAGGAAGAGCAGTTGTCCCACCAGTAAATCCTGATCATCAAAAGATCTTGCAGCACAGTCTCTTGTGTGTAGCCCCTTGGTATGAGAGGATGAGGTCTTATGGGGACTGTAAGAGTTCTAATCTAACAAACCTACAATCATCCAAACACCTGGCATCAAAGAAACGTCTCTGCGACCTCGTTTTCTCATTTGATTCGTAAGGGCCATACATTACTGTTATTGGCAGACCTGCATTCAACGCCTGTGCACTTGCCATGAGGCTGGTATCAGGAAACACACGTTTAGTCCGCCACTGGCTAAAACCAATGTTAATTTACGCCAAATGACCCGATATTGTGTTTTTACTGATATTGTTGAAGGTTTCAGTCTAGTGTTCGTTAAGCCGCTTTCGTATCGAGGGAGAGGATTCTATTGTATCATGGTAATCAAGTTCCTAAAGCATGACAAACCTGTAACAAAAGTTTGCATTATGTGCTTAGCCTTAGGTTAAAGGCATGAGAGGGGAGTGGTGCTGAGACTACCACAATTAGCTCCATGGCTGTCCATATAGATGTTAATGAATCTATATTTCATGGAATGGTCCTTACGCCATTTCTTTTGAATCATATAACCTGAGGTTACATTTTATTCGTGTAATTTGTATGAGATATATATATATCAGTAGCAAGATGAAATTGTGAAAGTGTACAATAAAATGAGATGTGGTAACATGGTGATCTCCCAGGATTTTTCAATCACATGCAACTGGACACAGTGCTATTTACATATATGCATTTACTGTCTATTTATTGTTAGCGTTACAGTTCTACGGTATTTTTTTCTCACATACTTATCACTTCTCCATTCCTTTCCTTTTCTCTTAAAAAGACATTGTTGGTTCTTAAAATATAAAGTAAATGTTGTATTATGTGGCACAATTGATCTCTGATCTTCCATATATATAATTATTGCACAGAACACAAGAAGTGTTATCACTGATCTATCATTAACCAAGTACAAGGCTATAAAACGTTATATGACCAAGGGTCACATAAAAAAATGCCCATAAGTAACTAGTTGCCAGTTGGCATTTTGTTCCCACTAAGTAAACATATGCAAATATATATCTGTGACTACACCACTGTAGTCTAATATGACGGATATGTAAAACACAGGCACCAGGATTGGCTTTTAGTAGAAGCAAGTGTAACTGGAAATCTGAATTTGGTAGGTGTGTGCTGTCCCTCGGGCGTGTTTTTCACATGCCAGGCACTGACAGGGCTACAGCTTCGGGCTTTGTCTGTTTACTTTAGACATTGGCAAGTGGCTGTAAATAGGGAGCAATCAGATGCTGGAGGTGTCTAAGGTGAGCTGACTGCCTGTCCCTTACTAATGGGAGGTATAGGCCGATCCTAGCCAGGCCAGCCAGATCCTGATCCTCCGATGTTATCACACAGCGTTTACTCTGTCACTGCTCCACACTCCGGTCGGCCGACTGGCTCATTCATTTATTTATCAGAGAACAAAAACAGCTTGAGTTCCTACTCCCTTTGTTCAGCATGGGCATTCTGTAGGCTGTGCTGTTTTGTGTCCACACAGCGCTGTTAATAACAGAAATATTCGCACTGTGTTTATACATCTGCAGTGAGAGTCATGCTATCAGCTTTGATGGGGGTGTTCTCTCAGACTCTGCTGTTGCAGGCACCGTTTCAAAGCACCACATTCCCAATGGTTCATGATGTTTTTATCGGCAACGGTAGGACTTTTTTTAAATCAGTAAGAAAGGGGCAGGACTTAACCTGTAGGCAGTTCTCCTGTCTCTGACTGATGTGATGCGTCCTCAGCCCAACCCGGCCTCCTCTAGACCAGTTTCTTCTTGTTCATATCCACTGCTTTGCTCTTGGCATTGACTTTGTCGGTGGGAAAATCCAGGCTGTTTTGTGTGTGCGTGTAAGCCTAGGCCCTCGTAAGCTGTGTCATGTGTTAAAACTGTGTTAAAACTCCAAACAGAGATGTGTATGGGATTAGGATCCATCGCTATCCATTTTTACTGTTTCCTCATGAACTGACGACAAGGTATTCAGTCAGAAGTCATAAAAAACAAAGGAGAGACTGTAAATGAGATATTTTTGTAGCTCAGTAAACATCCTTCTTTTTCAGTGCTCTGTTTATTGCCCACATAATCCGGCATTTTTGCTGCATGCCGTTTCAAAACAGTCAAACTGTACGTGAACAATTCAATTGAAGGCCGCATTTAAATCCAGTTCTGTGCTATGAATAGAGCCGAGCCTGGGCTGTGGCACTAGGAAGCATTCCCGGTGCCAAGGTTGTGTGCTGTCAGCTTGTATCCATTGACACAGACCACACTGGGCCAGTCCCATGGTGACAGGCTTTGTGTATGTTGGAGTGGCAGAGTTTTGAAGAGGAACAGGGATGTTTTGACGTTTGACATAAATAGATTAGCTTGTGTCTCCTGGCTTTTCCCTGTCCATGTTCCTGCAGTCTGCCACAGGCTTGAACTTGCATGGACTATTTCTGTCAATTTTTGCTCCTGTTTGTCATAAATATGGAAGGCCTGTGCTTACACGATAACCTAGACCGTTGCCGGTGTTTGTGCCGCATCAGCTTATCCACGGGATAGAGATTGTTCGAGAGTGGACAGTGAGTTCAAAGTGAATCAGACTTACTGTGCTGCCCTTTTGCTTTTAAGCGTCTGAAGTGCTAAACACCGATTGCTGCAGGTTGGCTTGTTAAAACTGACTTATGCTCAAGGTGCACTCAAACAATGAAATGTGGATTGTACCGTGGATTGCTCTGAGTAATGTTTAACATGATGCCATTTATCCAGTCTAACCTGCCTGCACAATATGCTTCATGTTTCTGTTTGCTCAGTCCCACACTGTTTGTGGTCCGCTACAGATTTTTGTCTGTTACTTTCATTTACGTAAGAATTTAACAAAATATGAAGTGAAACAGCTTCAGAGGTCATTGAATTTACTAAGTTAGAAGCCTTTAAAAATAGCTGGAAAAACTACATTTGTGTTTTATAATAAGATGTAGGACTGAAATAAAACACATTCTTTAAATCGTCTGTACAAACAAATGCATTTGCTATTGGCAAGTGTCATGGTATAAAAGTTATTCAACCTGCCAACTTTGATCTGCATACCTGGCACTGCTCTCTACTACATGCCACTTCAGGTCAGGAAGAACAGAGCACTGAGAGGTAAATCAGGTTCTTACAGGGAGACAATAACAAAACAGGGAGGACAAGAATTGTGAGGTTGCATCAGACAAAAGACATTTTTAAGTTGTTGTTTTTTTTTTTTTACTTTTTTACTAATTTGTGGTGAGCTTCAGATTCCCATCATCAGGAACCCTCTCCTTGTACACAGAAAAGACAATCGTTTTTTTTTTTCTAACAGAGATTTTTCTATAGTTCAGTATAGTTTCTGGATTGTGAAATGATCACCTTTAGAATTTGACATGGCTTAATGGAGCAAATGTTGAGATATATGAGATGTAAAATTCTGAAATGCAGCCATTTTCATCAGGCTACTCTACATCTGTGAGGTATTTTCTTTTACCTGTGATGAATTTGAAGCAAAGGAAAAACAATTTCCAACGAGAAAATAATTTGGTGACCTAAAGATGGTATCACAGTAAACACATCTCCTGTTTCTGAACATACGGAAATGATCATGGTCAGAATTTAGTGAAGCGTGGGTTCTGTAGTCAGCAGGTCCTGATTTTGACAAGTGGAAAGCTGCTGTGCTGTGGTCGGAAAGCTGTGTGATACTGTGACATTTCCAAACTTGGGCGGGGGGGCACATTTTACTCCAAACTACAATTTACAATGCAGTGGTGTAAAGTTGTATTTGTACATATCAGCAAACAGATCAGGGGATTGCTGGGTTCTTGTTTTGATCTGTGGAGGCCAATACTTCAGTTAATTTTGTTAGTTATTAAGGTGACGGAAAATGTCTTCATTTTGTCCATTAACGTAACTATATGTTGTTTTATTTTGCCCCTTGTTTAGTGGAAGCATATACAGTATATCTGGTTCTAAGTCAACAGCGTGCTAAACCCTGAGCTGCCACGCATTAACAAATTTGAGACTGATCTTGTGGACTCAGACCATATGAGCTTCATTTGATTCAATTTAGAACCAGGTCTGAACCAGAGGAAATGAAGTCAGTGCAGTTAAAAATGTACAAGTGCAGTAGTGTCTATGAAGTAAGTTGTGAAGGGTTTTATTCAGAGTGTAGTTTTCACAGGTTAACAACACAGGGATGTGTTTCGTCTGGGAATTGTGTGTAATTTTTACATTTTATTCTGCTTGACAGCGGAACATTGTTATAAGGGATTATCGTTTTGGCAAGATGTATGCATACCCATTAAGGTGCAATGATAGTTCGGAGGTGTTTGGAGTTGCCCACACTTTTTTATTATTATTATTATTAAAAACAGCACCACTAAGTGATGGTGTTTCTGATGAATTCTGATGGCCCACGTATTGATAACTGAATAAGAGGTTACATCTGAAAATGCCAACCATTGTCTCACTTCTTATTTCAGGGCTTCTTTTTTATGTATTATGACTTTTTTTTGCCTTATTTGGACATGCAAGAAGGTTTTCTCACAAATAATTATTTATGGCTTTCATTTATAACTAACCCACACAGCTACACCATAGTAGAAAGCACAAGTGGCCTGTAATAGCTTACAAGACATTCTTTGCCTATGATTAGTTCCTGGTTAACTTAAGCCAGATGTCGGCTGTGATAGTGTAAACCCTCAATCTGTCTTACCTGTCTATCAGAGCACAGCTTTTCTAACCCTAATCAGATAGATGTTTAGGGTAGACTGCAGGATCCTCTTGCTCAGCTGAATGTAACGGTTTAGTCAGAATGCAGAACAAACATACAGGCAAGGGTCACACAAGGTCATCGTGTTCCCATAATGAAGAGGACATCACAGAATCACTGGGGGATTTCAGCAGCTCCCATTCAGCGTGTTTTTTTTTTGTAGTTGAAGCTGTTATCATGCAAGGCTAATGCAACACATTAACCATGCAGCCTTTTATATTTTTAACTGCTGAAAACATGTGACGAACATTGACCTGCAGACTGTTGGCAAAGCCTGAGAAAGATTGAAAGCAGACATGAACCTAAAAGCTGTGTGTGATAAGTTACTGTAGTGTAGAAGTAATTGATCCTGTTATTCTCTGCAGTCCATTTTATATTAGAACTGGCGAGAATGATAATGTCAAAAAACTTGCTAACCCCTTAAAACATGTGTGTTTTTCTTGAAAGCGGAATACATAAAGAAACAATGAATAGGTTTTGGTATCTGATAACTAAATGCATCACAATGTCCAACTTGTGCACAAGTGTTTCTTACATATTAACCTTTGTTACAGGTTTATTGCCAGTACTTGTGCACGGTGTCTCCACCTTCAACCAGGTGTTGCGAGAAGAGCTCAGCCCAATGCAGTGCTGGAGAAAGTTTTTACATCCATCACAAAGGTTCTTTTGTCTTTACTCTTAAGAAACCTTTCTGTACTATATTATAAATAGTATTTGTTATTGTGCCGCATTTGTGTCATTTGCCAAAGGGTAGGGAAGATGAAAAACAATTAACACATAATGTACTTAATACTTACTATACTACTTAATATATTTTATTTATACATTATTTATTTATATATTATTATGTTGTTATTTTCTTTCTATGCACAGAGTCCAGACTCCCGCCACCTAGATGGCCTGTCCAAGCAGCTGGACTGGGAGGTGCGAAAGGTCCAACGTTGGTTCAGACACCGCAGGAACCAAGATAAACCCAGCACGCACACTAAGTTCTGCGAAAGCATGTGGGTCAATGTCTTTTGTGCTCACCTTCACTATCTGCAATGTTAAGCACACAGTGTGTACGTGCATGTATATGTATGATTTCAATGTCTGCCTTTGTGAAGATAGGACTGAGTTTCAAACTCAGATAAAGAACATTTCTTTATTTTTTTTATTTAAAACAGATATGGGATCAGTTCATTTTAAAGTTTAAGGTTCACATATTTTGCAATTTTAGAGAATTGCCAAATGTTTGATTTTGAATGTTTAATGAACCTTCTCTCTGTATATATCTAAGATCATAATTTACTCTCTTCTACTCCCAGGTGGAGGTTTACATTTTATTTGTTCATATTTACCTATGGCTTCCGGTTCCTGTGGCAAGTGAGTACAGTTGATGCATCAGCATTGTTTCTTCATTTATTGATAATATTGTATTTGCTGAGTATAGTTCTATAAATGCAGCTTTATCAAATGATTGGTGAACTTACATGTGGAATGTTTTCAGTCCCCCTGGATGTGGGATACACGGCATTGCTGGTATGGTTACCCCTATCAGGTATGATGGAGTTCTGCTTTCTGTCTATACAACAATCTCGAGACCTGAGTATTCAGTGCCGGATTTGTGTACTGTTTTATACATGACATTGTACTTAATTACTACTTATTACGACTTAGTAATGTTACACATATATACTTGTGTGTGTATGTGTGTGTGTGTGTTTACCTGGAAGTGTGTTAGTTCGACTGATGTCTTAATAGTGTTGATTTGAATACGTCTTTCCAAGTAACCTAAGTCATCACTGTCATTGACACAATTCTGTGAAGAGCTTCTCATGTATCACTGCTTATGTAACCTGGTGATTCACTGGACCAGGTGCTGTACTGATTACCAAGGGGGTCACACATCATCTTGTTACTCTCACCTTGTTGCTCATCATTTATTTTTTTTAGTTTGAAGATTAATAATGTAGTTGTGTTTGTACAGCCGTACCCTCCCTGTCTCTGACTCTCTCTGTCTTTTCAGGTCATGACCCCTGGCCTTTACCACTACTATGTGACAGAACTGGCCTTCTACTGGTCACTCATGTTCTCTCAGTTCACTGACATAAAAAGAAAGGTAAGGGGGAAAAAACAGTAATTTTGGTTAGGTTAGACCACACTGGATACTCCATAGCTGCCATTCTCTACCGGACACGTGTTAAAATGTGTTACAAGACCTCAGCATTGTAGAGGGTTTGTTGTTTGGAGGGAACAGGGCAGAGCTAATGCTGCCTAGTCTGTGAATGCTTTGTATTTTTAGCATGAGGGCACCCACAGTCATGTGACTGCGGTATGAACAGGCCTAACTCTATTAGAATTACAGAAATTCCACACAATGCCAGCGCATTAGAGCTGGAATCACAGATACAGGCACTCTCCTTTAATGGTGTACGTCTTTCACTGCAAATGTCTGCAGTCTGGGAGCAGAGAGTTTTCAGGTCCTTGTTGTTGTAAAGTCGCAGCTGGATTTAGATTTAACTTTTAATGTTTTTATTGCATGATCTCTTGCTAAGATAAGCTGGTGAAACTCCCGGTCAGCTTATTGTTTCGGTTCATGTGCGTGTTTATAAAGCTAAAGGCTAGTGAATTTTTTCTCACCTCAGTCACATTGTCAGTGTTTACTCTGAACCACCAAGGTGGTGTGTGTGTGTCTATGTATGTGTGTGTGTGTGTGCGTGCGTGTGTGTCTGTCTGTCTGTCTATATATATATGTGTATAAACTGTATAATTATTTTTTGTTTGTTAAGATAGCAAAGAGAGCCAGTAGCTATTATTTGCATGGGTCAACAGAGAAAGACATCTTTTACAAACACAGCTTTTCGAGTTAATATTAAACAGGTGAAAGACAAAGATACTCTGTAAAACGTTGGTCGGTTTGATGGACCAGTCACTCCAAAGCTCATTCAGTTTAAAACCAAATACATTGTTGACCAGCTCACTTGCAGACCTACTCCTGTCCACTTGCAGTCTGCTGCTGTCAGTCCAGATGACTTCATGGTCAGATGCACATGACTCTTATCTTAAGCTTGCTCTTGTGCCTTAGCCTTTTTGTTTATCTGTGATTGTTCTGTGCTGGCAATCTGTCACCCAAACCGTCTCCCTTTGTGCAAGTCTGACTGCTTAAACCAGTAGGTTTTAGTTTAAAATTATTATTTTTAACATCAACAAAACATATCAGATATGTTGTCCTAGATATGAAAGAAAAAATGTATACCTTTATAGTGTCAGCCACAGCATCTCCCCAGTATGGCTAAAAATTGCTGTAGCAAAAAAACACGAGCTGTACATGCTTAGTATTCTAACCATGCGTCACCCTTTTTTATTTCAGGACTTCCTGATCATGTTCATCCATCACCTGGCGACAGTCAGCCTGATCAGCTTTTCCTATGCCAACAATATGGCCCGAGTAGGGAGCCTGGTGATGTGTGTCCACGATGCCTCTGACTTCCTGCTAGAGGTCAGTTCAATGCAGTGATGTCTAAAAACCATCATTTAAATTTTAAGGAACTAACTATTTTAACACAATTTGTAGATCATAGCCTACCATTATATTTGAGCTCTGCATTTTATTTCCATTTTTAACTTGGTACATTGAGACCACAAACGATCCCTTTCTCACACCAAAAAAAGCTGCAAATAATGTATTTTGATTCCAATGGTTAATATTGTGTCTACACAAAAAGGAAGTGGTGTATGATCTTATGTTAAAGTAGAGTTTTCAAGCACATCTGGTGTTGTACAGGAATGATCACAAATGTACAGGAGAAAATATATAAAAGAAGATTGTTGATAGTCGTGGAGCTTTGACTTTTATTCACAGCAGTTTCCTTTAAATTTATTAATTTAGTCTTCTTTTAGCTTTACATTAGTTGGTTTCTGAAACAATGGAGCTGAATTGTGATTTTAATCACATTGACTTGGCTGAAATCCAAGTAAATTAACAGTACGAGCCAACAAATTTAATTTGTTTAATATGTGAAAGGATAAAAACAAACATTTATTTACGCCACCAAATGTATCATAACAGTTAGTTTCTGGTGTTTTCTCTTTCAACAGGCAGCCAAGCTGGCCAACTATGCTAAATACCAGCATCTGTGTGACTTCCTCTTCATTGTGTTTAGTGTGGTTTTCTTCATTACACGACTTGTCGTGTATCCACTTTGGTGAGTGCTGTGTTGTGTTGCACTTGTAACCTGAATGAAATGACGTTGCTACTGAGCCATATGTAATTCTTAAATATGTTGCCGGGTACTCATCTCTGCTGTTTAGAAATAACCATACAGTGTTGTACAGCTTCCACATGCTTGTAAATATATGAAGAGGCTGTTTTCAAGATGATCACAGTGTTTCGGCCAAAAAGATTCATCTTCATTTGATGAATCTTCATCTGCGGTGGAGTTTAGACTTCAGCGAACTATTAAGATTACAACTATTACTCAGCAGAGAGCTGGATGTTGAAGCTCAACCTCCAGAGACAGACAATAGGGAGCATCATTGCCAAAAGTAACCTGAGTAGCTGTATTCAGTGTCTTGGTGTGGAGTTATAAAGCTACTGTTGCCGGAGAAGCAACCTGGACTGAAATCCATACCTATGCAGGGGGAAGAGAATCTGTTGACAACCTCATGTTACTCAGCTGGATTTTAAGTTAGCATTACTGTCAGATCTATGTCATTCACCTGCTTGCTTGTCATTAGGTTTCCAAATGGGAATTAAAATCTGTGTTGTAACAATGGGCCTCATTAGAGGAGTGTTTAATAATACGGCTAAACATCTTGTTCCACCTCTGGGATAGGAGACTACAAATAATTATTCAAACCATTTCCCCAAAGTCATCTCAGATTTTTCATCTCATCTCCTACCACATGTTTCTTTGCACACAAATCTATTCCTCTCCTTGTTTTTCAGGGTACTTAACTCTACTATGTTTGAGAGCTGGACCATAGTTGGGCCGTTCCCATCCTGGTGGCTCTTCAACGTCTTACTGCTGGTCCTTCAAGTGCTGCACATCATCTGGTCCTACCTCATAGCCCGTATAGCTGTCAAAGCCATTCTGCGTGGCAAGGTGGGTCACTCATCATCAGCAACAGTTTGATGAACACTCAGATTATAGACAGGAAATTATAGACAGGAAATTAACCACCAGTTATTTTGTGGTAATGCTAAAGTAAAACAACAGAAACTGCAATACCTCCTAACATTTTGGTCATGAGTAATAGTTTTTTCCTGCTATTGCAGCATACAAGGTTCTCAGTCATTTAGCTCATAGTATCTGGAAAAAGCCTCTAAGCAAGTCCAGCTGACTGCCAGAATAACACAAGTTTATTTGTTTTTTCACACCTGCTCAACTCTTTCACTTCACTTTATCTGAAAAAAACAAGTTCACAGTTTACTTAAAAAAAGCTTTATTTAAGTATCGCTACATGGGAAGTGCTGCGTGTCTGTAGAAGCCCAGACTAGCCCACTTTGTCCAGGCTGGTGTTAAACACTGCAGTGTCGTTTCAGAAGGTTTACTGCAGCTCAGACTCAGTCCAAAGTCTTCAAACATATTTCACGTTTAAACTCCTTTTATACCAATAAGTATAAAAGGCAATAAGAGCATTGACAAAAATGAATAAATGGTTCCATTCAGGCACTGATCAGTGATCAGAGAATGTTTGTTGAATTGTACTGGACAACATCATTGCTATTTTTGGTGATGAATTCGCTGTCTCTTTTGTCCAGTCTGCCCCTGACACTGTCTCCTGTCTCTGCAGACGCAGTTTGTTTCCTCTCCCTCTGGAATGAGAGAGGGAGATCCTGTCTTTCTGTCTGTCTTTGTCCAATGAGCGCTCCTGCACTACACTCTCGCTTCTCTCCGTTTGCTCTGTCTGCTTGACATCTTAACCCTCTCTTGTTTCCGCTGTAAGTTTCTGTTCAACCCCCTCTTTTGTGATTTTGCTTCGCACATTTTCATTTGATCTGTCCTGTTCGATCGGCATCAGGAGTTGAACAATAAATGCCGCAGGTTTCATGTGACAGCTGTTTTAGAAGACGCACAGTTAGATTCGACACCACACACATAGTGAGCAAGTAGGAGGAGAGTCAAATAATGAGCAATGTGGTAATAACGTCATGAATGTCAGGTATGTCCAACTGTTTCTCATTATCAGTGTGTTGAAGTCGTCTCCACACCACCACCCTGTGGTTACTATGAACACAGGTGATTTGAACGAGAGGCATTTGGAAGGCTTCTTTTAAAAAAGGAGTATTTACCAAACAACAGTTACACACTGACTTGGGTTTTATAATCAAACTGCAGCAGTATCTGTCAGTTACTAATCACTCCATTACATATGCCTGTTAGAAGATGGCGATGAAATATATGAACGTCTCCTTTAATATTTTTGTTAATGATTTGTGTTTAATGATTTTTATGATTTATTCCAACATATTTATATATTTTTTTTATTTTCCTCTCTTTACAAGGTGTGTAATGACGTCCGCAGTGACATTGAGAGCAGCTCAGAAGAAGAGGCCGACATGCCCACAGAGGGCCTCAAGACTTCTGCTCATTCTCCCAAAGGAGAAAATGGCACTAATGGCCACTGTGCTTCTGCCAGAGCGCAGGCACAGAACCACAGCAGCTGGTGACATGGAGCCTGCAGCCTGGTGCCCCCTGCAGCTTCTACCATCACAACATCTCCAAGTGCTTTGTTAGTCGTTTTGACAACAGTCCTCTGTTGTGCGAGCTCATGTCCACATTTAAACACGCACACACCCACAAGCACACACACAGTCTACTATCACACATATTGCTGAGAGTGCACAAAGATGCATTAGTTGAGCTGCTGATGGACACCCAACATGGACTTTGACGTGCCGTGTAACAACATGCACAAGGCAACTCAGAGAGGTTAAATGTTATGGAAACCAGTCGGAGCGAGTGATTAGCGTAGCCTTCATCTACGAGTGATGGGATTTATTTTGTGCTGAGTTTGGCTGCAGATGTTTGTCGTTTCAATGTTCTCTCCCAGTTTTATTGGTCAGACGAACTTGATTGTTTTTGTTTCTAATGGTTAATTCACACTGGAACACGCAGGAAAGAAGACTTCTGCTGAGGTGGGATTGAATTTTCAGGCATATTGCATTTCTCTTTCCAGATTAAACATGTCACAGGAGCTATGTAAGATAGCTGCTTTACGTGTGACCAGAAGTGCAGCATACTTGAAACGTGAAACAGCAGCTGTCGATGCCCTTTGCTGTTTTTGTGTACTTAACCACATTGCCTCCTTTGTGACTTATTGTTTTGTCCTGTTTTACAGTTTTCTTTGTTTTGTTTTGTTTTTTTTTACTTCTCTGCGACCAAAAGTTTAGTAAATTGTGTAAGGTCACTGCCTATAGATGAATTCAGGTATGAGGACCACATTAAATACCTGGTATCATGTTCTCACTTGAGTGCCTTGTAAAATGTTTCTCCAAATATATTCTGGTGTTCTCTTTTCTTTCTTTCTTTAATTAATTAGTGGCAGCCGGCAGACAATTTGTAGGTGCATTACCAATATGATACAATACTTACACACCACAATGGAACATATGACTTACATATGACTACGTTTGCATTTTATTTTCTCCTGCAAATACCCATATTTCTACCCATATACACCCTCCATCATTTGGGCCTTTCTGTAGCTCTTGCCCCCCCCCCGTCCCCCCGACCCCACCCCTTGCAAGCACCTGGGATAGCGCAACCACATGTTCCATCATGCTCCATGTACATATGTTATTGTACAATCCCTACAGCAACCATGAACGCTGACCTCGTGACACCCGTGACATACTGTAGATCTGATATGGGCTGGTGTTGTAAGTTAGCTGTTTGTTGTTTGTTGAACAAAATGACTTATTTGTGGACACAGTGCCCACACTGTTGAGTCAAAAAAAACGTCACGATGAGAATAAACATCGTCATGATTTAGCAATGGACAAAAAAGGAGGAATGGGGAAACATCTGCTGGAGATCAGTCTATCTGATGTATAGTTTTGACTTCATGATCCTGTTTTTTTTCATACTTCTTCTTCCTCTGCTCTTGATACTTCTTAACGTACTTGTATACTTCTAAGACACCTACGTATCCTCCGTATGCCGTCAGCTGCACAGCCAAGGCAAAAAATGCCTGAAAGGCGATGGAGTACAGAAGCTTTGGAATCATCATGTTGAAGATCCTGAATAAACCAAGAGCAGACTGTCAGAGCATGATCAGCAGCTAAATACTTCTCAGGAGTGTCAGAAAGTATAGATGTTTTATTATGTTTCAGGTTGTTCAGAGCAATGAATTTAAATCTTGGTTTTGATACTGTGAGCTTTAAACCAAATGCACGTTAAATTAATCGTTTTTTACGTTTAACAATATTTTACACTAAGCCTGTGAATATTCTCATTCATCCAGGTCATAGTTATCTCAAGGAGATTGAATCGAACGCAACTGGATTTTTGGTTTTTGCCTTTTTTGAAGACGTTTCACCTCTCATCCAAGAGGCTTCATCACTTGGTAAACTAGGTCAGGAACTTAAAAATGGATCCAGATGAAACCATGGTATCCTATGACGTGACTTCCCTGTTCACTTGTATACCAACAATGGAGGCTTTGGCAACAGTTAAAGAACGACTAACATAGGACAACTCACTCCAGGACAGAACAAAACTCAAACCAGAACACATATGCCAACTTCTGGATTCGTGCCTAAACACCACCTATTTCCAGTTCAACGGCCAATTTATACATGGAAGAGGTGGAACGCAAGGCCCTGAACTCCTTTGAAGGAACAACACCGAGCCACTGGTTCAGGTATGTGGATGACACATGGGTCAAAATCACAACCTAAGAGGTGCAAGCCTTTACTGAACACATCAACTCAGTGGATAGAAACATCAAGTTCACCAGAGAAGATGTGAAGGACAAGAGTTTGCCATTCTTAGATTGTGACGTCCAGATGAAAAAGGACAGGAGCCTCCACATTGGGTTATACAGCAAACCCACACACACAGACCAGTACCTACTTTTTGACTCACATCACCCACTGGAACACAAACTTGGTGTAATCAGAACCCTGCAGCACAGAGCTAACAACGTACCCACGAACTCGCAGGCACAAGGGGAAGAGCACAAGCATCTGAGGAGTGCCCTCAAAACTTGTGGTTATCCCAGTTGGGCCTTTGTAAAAACTGCAGCTGGTTCCAGAAAGAA
>JAFBJQ010002693.1:20642-72571 GCA_016785345.1 Trinectes maculatus
AATGGATCCAGATGAAACCATGGTATCCTATGACGTGACTTCCCTGTTCACTTGTATACCAACAATGGAGGCTTTGGCAACGGTTAAAGAACAACTAACACAGGACAACTCACTCCAGGACAGAACAAAACTCAAACCAGAACACATATGCCAACTTCTGCATCCGTGCCTAAACACCACATATTTCCAGTTCAACGGCAAATTTTACAGGCAGAAACATGGCTGTGCCATGGGTTCACCAGTATCTCCCATTGTGGCCAATTTATACACGGAAGAGGTGGAACGCAAGGCCCTGAACTCCTTTGAGGGAACAACACCGAGCCACTGGTTCAGGTATGTGGATGACACATGGGTCAAAATCAAAACCCAAGAGGTGCAAGCTTTTACTGAACACATCAACTCAGTGGATAGAAACATCAAGTTCACCAGAGAAGATGTGAAGGACAAGAGTTTGCCATTCTTAGATTGTGACGTCCGGATGAAAAAGTCCAGGAGCCTCCACATTGGGGTGTACAGGAAACCCACACACACAGACCAGTACCTACTTTTTGACTCACATCACCCACTGGAACACAAACTTGGTGTAATCAGAACCCTGCAGCACAGAGCTAACAACGTACCCACGAACTCGCAGGCACAAGGGGAAGAGCACAAGCATCTGAGGAGTGCCCTCAAAACTTGTGGTTATCCCAGTTGGGCCTTTGTAAAAACTGCAGCTGGTTCCAGAAAGAACACCAAAGTGATGGAGGAACAAAATCGCCCACCACCCCAACGACCGTCACTCTAACGACTGCTGTTGGATAAATGGAGCACTGACGACCCATCGATACCACTGGCAATGTGACCGCCCTCCAAGAGGTTAAATAGTTGGACCTCCACACCAGCTAGTTGGACTAGTCCCAGCCTAGTCAGCGAGCATGAACTGATGAAGCCTCCTGGATGAGAGGTGAAACGTCTTCAAAAAAGGCAAAAAACCAAAAATCCAGTTGCGTTCGATTCAATCTCCTTGAGATAATATTTTACACTTGTACCTTACTATTTTTAGAGGGAGATTAGTATTACACACCATGCAACAATATACCCAGTTAAGGCATTAGCTCAGTTTTAACTACAATATAAAATGCAGCATGAACTTTCTCTCGTTTTAAATAGCGACTGGATAAAAAAAACCTTTTAGGTGCATCACTACCACATCATATAACAGTGCAACACTTTCAATTCCAAGCACACACAAACCTCTGCATTACAATATATTGTTCTGACCTGCGCTTTTGTGCTCTGAAAACGTGCGTTTTGCTCTGCAACAACTTTGAGACACAGCACTGTCGAAACCCAACTAACTCTAATCCAGCTGAGTTGTGCCTGTGGCCCCTGTGCTTTGATACATTTTGATTTTGCTGGCACGTGTCACCAAATGGTTTTAATCTTCAGTTTTCACCATCAATCATCATCCACTTCTTCTTTCACTGGTGCAGTGGCGGTTCTTTAAAGTTCAAAGAGTTCAAAGAGCAAATTCCCTTATTCGTTTCATCAGAATAGGTTTTTGAGGCTGAAAAACGCAGAACTTTATACAAAGGAGCAAGCAAAGCAGTCAGATTTATTTTATTTTTTTTGCAAATGATCTGGGAAAAAAATCTCGTGGTCACCAGGTTTGTAACTGGACATGTGTCGACTTCACGTGTGACCAGATGTGCAGCACATCAGAATCTTGGAACCCCAGCTGTTGATTTGCTTTATTTATTTAACTTCTTTGAGACCAAACATTTAGGACAGTGTTTAAACTCTTAGGACCTTGACTGACTTTAAGATTGAGACGTAGCACCACGGCGTGGGGGTGTGTTCCTTTAAAGCCTTGTCAAGAAATACAGTTTGGTTAAAGGCTTTTAATATAACAACATAACATTAATAGCCATCCTTACATCTCATACAGTCACACTCATAACAGGGATATGACACCGGCCAATGGTGCCAATTTGTTGTTCGTGGTTAATTTTCCAGGTGAAGTTTTTATGAACAAAATGTGCGACTTGTGAGGTCAGATAGCCAGATAACATCATGAATGGGAAATGTCCACATAAGTGCAAAAAGGTGATCAGTCCCTCTGACGTCAGTCTTTGACAACTTGATGATCCTGGTTTTCTGCTGCCAGCTTCAGCTGCTTTTGCCTCTGCATGTAGTTGTATGCTCGCACAACACAGAGGTATCCCCCGTAAACCGTCAGCAGCATCATTGAGCCAGAAAAGGCCCGGTAGCCAATGTCAGCCAGACGCTTTCCAGTCACCATGATGACGTGAGTCCTGAGTGAAGCAAGCACAAACTGTCAGCGCGCGACCAGTCGCTCACTACTTCTCAGCAGTTGTCAGAAAATATGCTTGTTTTCATTTCCTATGTTGTTCAGAGCCCTCAGTATAAATCTGGGAGTTAATGTTTTGACAGTCTCTTCCGATAGATTAAATTAAAAAGCTAAATGTATGTTGTTTATTCAACAACTCACTGTTCGCACTTATGTTATCGACTACCAAACAAACTCGCATCTTATTGCCATCTGCCCGCTAAGCAAACCAAACTTTTTAATGATTCCTCATACCTTTTATTTTAGAAGCCGATGACAGAAGCACTTTGTCGCACTAGTCCTCAATGTCAGTGCACCAAATGTGAAATTAGCATGCAGGCTAACCAAGCTTCGCTTTCGTAAGGTACGGAAACCCGGAGGGTCTGTGGACTTGGTTTCCCAAACCTGCGTTCAAAAGGACCGAGCGCCACCTATTGACCCGGAGTAAAATAGCGTTCTTTACTTCCGGATTATTGTGGATATATTTTTTTAATTGTTATGTACATACATACATACGTTTTAACCGATGTGTGTTCTCTTGTACTTAATAATACTAAATTATATACTATATCTCACAGGCATTTTTTTCATTACCACGCATTTATCATCATCTGCCCACAACCTCCCTGCGGTCTGGTTCTCAGTTTAAAATATCTTTTCTTTTAATAGAGATAATTTTACTACTGTCATATATAATACTACAAATTGAGTGACTTTGAGTGACAAAAACAATCCAATGTGACACTCCTCGGTGCTAATTTGACTGACGACGTTTTCTACCCGGAAGCATTTCAAGGACGCACAAGTTACAATGGCAACATGTTCGACAACAAGCGATCCTGCAGATGAAATTAATGATCCGGGAGCTGCACCGTACGGCAACTTTATAAACTATTACACCTTTAATCCTCCGGAGAACCGCCTGAGTCTGATTCCAGCCTCTCTTCTTCAGGATTTAGGTTACAGCCCCGACCGTCGGACCACACTGATCCTGGACGTGGGATGTAACTCAGGGGTGTGTGAGTCCAGTGCATCACTGTTTGTAGTCAGTCACTTTTTAAAGTGTGAACTCGAGTCTTTTTTGGGAAATCGTTTCATAATCTGGAATAAATGTAAGACAGTATAGAGATTGCACTTTATTTCTCAAAGTACTACAACTTTCATATAGCATTGAATTTATGGAAGCCGGCTGTGAAAAACAGTGGCATAATATGTTGTTACAACCAGTCTCCAAAACCCCCCATTTCCCATAATGCAATGGATAATTTCTTTATTTAAACCTTGAGTTCATGTTTATTTGTTTGTTTGGTTTTCTCAGAACCATTACAAACAACAAAATGTGTCAAATTGCTGGCTTGCCATTTAAATGATCATACTGTCCTCTCTGTTTGCCTCTGTGAATGACAGGACCTGAGTGTAGCCTTTTATAAGCATGTGTGTGACGAGTCAGAGGGCAGCAATGTTCATCTGCTGGGCTTCGACCTGGACGAGGCTCTTGTTCAGCGGGCACAGCAAGTCAATCCTCTGCCCAGCAATATCTCCTTCATCCCTCTGGATATCACTACCGACACTGACCAGCTGAGGGAGTACCTCAAGCAGCACGGCTGCACTCACTTCCACTTGAGTCTGTGCCTGGCTGTCACCATGTGGGTCCATTTAAACCATGGTGACACGGGCCTGCTGCAGCTTCTTTCTCATCTGGCCTCCATCAGCCATCACCTCCTGTTGGAGGCCCAGCCATGGAAGTGCTACCGTTCTGCAGCCAGGCGTCTGAGGAAGCTGGGACGCTCGGACTTTGACAACTTTAAGACGCTGAAGATTCGTGGGGACATAGCAGAACAGGCAAGGGAGCACCTGGAGAGACACTGCAGCATGGAGCTTATCAAGAGCTACGGCAGCACCGTGTGGGACCGAAGACTTCTGCTGTTCAAGAAGAGATGAGGCTCAGTTTCAGGTTAGTTGACAAGAGACACGTGGGGCAATGGGAAGAAATAAGGTCTAATTATTCACCTGACATTACTCAGCATAATTTATTCATAAAAATGATTTCCCTGTATCCAACTTCAGAAATATGACATGTATTAACTATGTTTTAATATTCATGGGTACTTAAACAAATTAGTCAAACTGATTATCAGAATTTCTTTCTTTTGCCATTAAATAGTATTTTACAGACCTTTGAAATGTGACAATTGGAATATTGGTCTTATGCAATTAGTAAATAACCACAATGTTAAGGCAGGCGAAAGAACAGATGGCAACTGTGGCATGCTTCAATTAATATTTTGCGGTTTTTGTAATTAATAAACTTAAGTAATTTATCTTTCACAGCCCAAATGTGTTTCTTTAACTGAAATAGCCGTTAGATGAATTTGCTATGAATGTTTACCTTATGAAATGTGTATTTTAGCAGAATGATACAAAACATTTAGCAGATTAAAGGTGTCAAACAAACGAACAAACACAGCTTTCTAGTTTTCATCATTTTAATTACAGAATACTAAAAATAACATTACATAAAATGTCTTTTTAAAAGAAACCATTGAGTATTACAAAGGTTGTAAATTTGTAAAGTTAGGATATAAAATCTTTGAACAGTGGTGCATAATTGAAAAAGCAAAATAATTCTCATAAAATGTATATATTAACTGTTCTACTACATAAAAATGAGATGGACACAAATTGCAGACAGATGAGATGAGTAGACACAGCCATTACCGCCGTCATCTCTCCTTTCGAAGAAAGAAAGACTTGAGATGCACAGCACACACCAGAATCATCTTAAATTCTCAAGTTATGTCTATTCAAAAAAATATATGATGGGATGGGGTGTTATCATTTACAGAGGGTAACAAGCTCAAGAGACTAAAAAAGTGACTTGGTGACTGCTCCCAATATTCACACATCTCGATGGGTAAAAACCCAACTACACTGGCCTTGGTTCAATAAACACATACCATTTTCCACAGGTTTAAGCTGTACAAAGACTAGAAACATTGTGAGAAACCTCATACTTAAATCATTCCACCAAGACAGGGAAAAAAAACGAGCAGTTGTCTTTCAATCGCCTAATACAGGCATTCCTATATTCTACTTTACAACTGGTCAGTCAGATCCGATGAAAGCCACCATGGTCACGTATTTCGTATCAGGAGGTCAACCTTAAAGAACAGGGATAGACTATACACAAAAGGGGCGGGGTGGGGCATGCATGCATAATCCATCAGTGTGCTTACTTTCTTCCTCTGAGTTTCATGTCACCCTGTGGTACATGATCAAAAGCCCTTGTTAAGATGTTCCAGTCAACACAACAGATTCACCAACCGAGGACATTCGGCGTCTGTTAAAACCCCAGAAGTCTCTACACACGCGACACACTGGCCAGGCATGTCAAAACAGAGGTATTTCAGTTGTCTCCTGGCATTGTGGAGACATGTGTCACATTTTTGGTAAACAGACACACAGACATTGTTTTGGAGGGGAGGGTCAGGGGTTCGTAATAATGTGTGGTTTAAAAAAAAAAGTCCAAGACATGGTCTTAATTAAGAGTTACACTGAGTGGCAGAGTTTTTCTATGCAGCAGTAGTGGTTTCAGTGGCCCATGAAGACCAGATGGAGACAGAAACGAAACAACAAAAAACAAACAAAAAAACAAGAGAAGGGAGATGGGGAAAGCGACAATAACCCAGAGGACATTTCACAAGATGGAGGACATCTCAGTTAAGAGGCATTTGGGAGGAGTTGAGGCGAGACACCAGCAGAGCTACTCGATGTGGCTGGTTTGTTGCTCAGACAGCTGCAGGTTTTTCACCAGGGATTCACAAGTTGCTGTGTATCATGTAAGCTAATAATGCTGATTAGGATCCAATGAGTCCCCCTGAGTTAGTGCACACATCTGATTCAGACAGGCCTTGCCTGCTTGTTCGTTAAGAAATCCACAAGAAGAAGCAATAAGAAATAATAAAATAAATTCAGCGATTTTATATCAAGCGTACAGTTAGCTTTGGAGAAAAAGAGCCCGTCGTAGTTTTACAAATCTGTGACTGGAGGAAGGACTGAGTCAGTGTTGTTAGTGTGGAGAGGGTGAGAGATAGTTCAAAATAAGTCAGCTTCCACAAAGTGGTGTGGCCGACCTCTGAGTCCTGCTCATTACCTGAAAACACTGAGAAGTATGCATTGTGTGTTGTGAATGTAAATATGTGCTATGTAGTGCCCAACCAGAGACTGGGTTGTGTGTGTTTTGAGTGTGTTTGTACTTGATACTTCAATCTGAACATCTGACATGATTTTCCAGTGGTCATTGGTACAGGTCTGCCCAGCAGGCGAGTGGTCGGGGGTCTGGTCGGGTGCTGGTGTTGCAGGTTGCGCTGACTGTGTGTCAGTCAGACAGGTAGGCAGACAGGCAGGTGAGCTGTAACAGGAATTGGGCGCTGAGGCTAGATCAAAGGGGACGTGTCCATCAAGCCTTTATTGGGGTCCAGGGTGGCAAAGAAGCGAACATCCCGGTCCTTGTCCGACTGCAGAGCCATCACAGTCTCTTCCAGTTCGTCAGAGTAGGCAGAGCCCGGGTCCTTGAAGTATGCTGTAAACCAAGTACAAGACGCCCTTAATTAAAGCCGCAAACTGATGGCAAACGCACTGCTGATTTCAGAAAAGGATTACGCAATGTATTATCTTGAAAGAGGAGGTTTTCGTCTTGAGTAGTTAAACCTGAAGGACAACAACATACCAAGGATGTACAGTAAAATATCCTGTCAGTATTTGAATTTTTACCTTTCTCCATTACACTCTGTCGCAGAGCCTTGGCCACCAGTACACGGACATTAGCCACTGGGTCTGATGAAAGGCTGAGGAGGCTGGGTAGGAGGTGCTGGCTGAACTGCGCCATCGGCATACAGTCCTCCTCCACTATGGCCTAAAATATGAGGAAACATAGTAGTCAGCCAAACCAGTTGGTGGGACAGACAGCTATTCTCACATATGCTAGAAAATACAACAGATCAAAATCTTCTCATCAGATAACAAAGTTGACCAACAGGCTTGTGAACAAAAAGGTTTCTATCTGTGGTTTCACCATGATACATTCAGTAGAGAACAAAAGGGTGACTGTTTTGCTCAACCAGTATATGGTTTTAGTTCAGAAATAAAATGAAACTGCATTAAAATGTTACAAGAGCTGTAAATAAGATTAAAAGTGATAATATTTAAATTGGGATTTTATTTATAAGTAGATAAAAAAGCACTTAAACAGCTCAACAGGGAGTGGAAAACGTAGACAGACCTGGCAGATGAAGGCAAAGGCCTGCCTCCCGACCCACTTGGGACAGTGGCAGAACCTAACAGTGAGCTCGTTGATGAAGTTCAGGCCAAGGTCATCAGCACCACATGAATATAGTTTCTGGAGAATCTCAACAACCTGGGGGTGTGTACAATTAAAAGCAGTTTGAAGACTGTTTATTGGGCTCATGAAAAGGAATAAAACTACTTCTAATCTACAAGAAATAGCTAAGATTGACACTTGTAAAGAATTTGTCAAAAACGTATTAGAGCTAATATTGGATATAAGGATAAGATACTGTCTGCTGTTGTTTTAGTGAAACCTGCATACATTGAAAACTTCAAACTGTCAACTGCATTAAAAAAACAGTTCAACATTTTAGAAAAAACCTACCAGTTTGTATGAGATCCACCTGACCTCGGAGACTTTGTCAGAGCAGAGTGTAAGTGCTATCTGTCTGAGGTAGTCATACACATCGTAGTGGCTGTACAACTCTATAATCAAGATCAGCTGCCTGAAAGGAGACAGAAAGCATTTGGTCAGGCAAAGGATCGTGAATAGTAGAACAACATGGCAAATAAGAGTAACTACAATAAACTAAACCTCAATGAAAAACAGTTTATTGCCCATTCAGATCAGCAGGACAATAAATGGGAGTTAGTTTGGTTAAGACAGTTTGCAAAAAATGTAAAAGTCTAATTTCAAAGAACATACTCTGCCAGTTCGTATCTGAATCTCCAGTTGCGACTGTTGTCCGTTACCATGAACTCCTGCAGCTGATACAGATATTCCCTCCTTTTTTCTGAATGCAGCAGCTGCAACAAGAGGATGCACGTGAACCTGGTCAATAATCTAGTGCAAAACATTACCTGTAAAATAACTGAAACAACTATGCTTTTCTAAATCAGATCTTTAACAGGTTTAGAGTCCTTTTTGATGCCATATTAATGACAACAGTGCAAGTGCAATGCGGCAAACCAAAATTTCTAGCTTGAAACAAGATTTTTTTAAAAAGGCTTTACTTGCTGTGTTAAAAAGTGACTCTTGGACCAGTAGTGGATGAATCTATAAATGTTACCTTGAGGAAGTCATACAGATGTTTGAGCACACCAATGCGGACTTCATCCAAGTCTTTGAGAAAACCGTTGAAGATTGGGACCAGGTCTGCTGCTGTCAGCTGGTCACCCAGTATAACTGCTAGCTCATGGATAGAGAAAGCAAGTGTACGTCGCACCTTCCACTAAGAGAGGGAGAGAGAAAGAAAAAAAGCAAATTCCTTCAGGTTGTTTTTATTATCGCAAACAATGTCTTCTTGGATCGCTGATTACTGGTAGGGCAGTCAAACCAATTGAGATAATTGTTTTTTCAAACCCCTTGCTGGCTGGTAGTCCACTTTAATGTTTGTATCAGTGACTTACATTGCTGTGATAAGATTATGAGGAACAGTTGTGGTGCCATCACCGTGTCAATGCGGCTGCGAAATAACACCTGACTTTTTTTTTCTATTCCTTGTTCACTTCCTCAAGTAATTCACTAACTCTAACCTGTGTCAAGTTAGTAGTTATTTACACTGCTCAACTTTGATAGACTAGAAAAGAGTTTATTGCCATGTGTACAAATTAAAACAAGCTTGAACAAACAAGTTGAAAAAAATGATGCAGTAGAAACAGCAACCATTAACCACCTTTACACTACTGATTTACCATCTCTCTGCTTACCTGCACATCAGTAGCAAGGGTTTCATAAGTGTCCTTGAGGCAGTGCCAGTTTTGTCGTCCCAAAGTAAGAGCGACTCCCGGCAGGCTGAAGGCACAGTGTTTGGCTATTTCTGTATCAACCGTCTGGGCCCTGGCAGGGTCTGTCATAGAGAGGTACTGATCCAACAGTTGCTGGGGAATGACGTTCTGGAGACACAGCCAGAGATAGACAAGTTTGATAATTAAAGATGAATGAGAATATACAGGGAAACATTATTTAATAATCCATGTCTGAGTTATATCAACGTTAAGGAGCAGAAGCATATCTAGTGTGTCAGAGCAATACCTACTAACCTGGATCTTAGGCTTATCCTCAGATGTGGGACTGTGAGCGGAGTCTTCTTTCCCTTCGTCCTCCACACTCTCTATTAGTTCAGACTCCTGACAAAATGGCCACACGCAGACGATTAGGGAAAAACATGCATTGGAAAACAAAAGCAAGTATTTGCAAGAGAAATAAAAATCTATCTCTACACGGGCGAAAGAGATGTCAAGTTGGAACGGAGTGACTATGACTAGTCAATTTTTGTTTTCACCCCTAAGCTTGTGATGCTGGTCTTCTTTTCAGTGAAAAACATTTATAATATATATATCTTTATTTTTTAGGCACACCTTTGTGCTAGCAAGTGTTAGCTACCTGACAGAGACAGACTGAACAAAGTCATACAATGTACAAAAAGATGACTTAAAACTGCAGTAATTTCATACTAGAACAGGTGAATTAGGAGGAGAGTACTCCCGGTCCTCTTGGGGCTCCATCATTGTCTCTTCGTCTTCGTCTCCTTGTTCCTGGACAGGGCTTGACTCTGAAGCTGGAAGAGTTTCCATCATTTGCTCCTCTTCTGTTTGACTTTCCTCACTTTCTGACTGATCTTCCACATATCTGCTTTCCAAAGTTGGGATCTCTGTTTCACCCTCGGGTTGCACGTCTGACTGAGTTTCGGTGGGGCTGTCGTCGCTTGGACTGCTGTCGGTGGGGCTGTCGTCTGTTGGGCTGTTGTCGGTGGGACTGTCGTCAGTTGGGCTGTTGTCTGTGGGGCTGTCTGTGGGGCTGTCCAGCTGGGCTGCTTTCAGGGCTGCTGACAACACCTGGACTTGTGCTGGGTTTAAATATAGATGAAAATCTTCATCCATGCCAATACACTGCTAAAACAAATACACAGTGGCATCTGATAATACATAATTCACAAATATTCAGGCACTGTATATTACCTTGCACGTCAGGGTCATCCATATGTGGTTGCAAACAGTCTAAAACCTTCTGGATCTGGTCACTGGTAGCTTTGCTGTGACCGGACTTGGAATCAGGACAATTGTCTTCAGGTTCATCCTCCTCATTCTCTTTCTTTTCCTCTGTCTTTGTCACTTCCTCTGATGTTTGACAACTTAGCATCTCTAATTCCCCGCTGATGTCTGGTAAGGGAGACCTCCAGTAGTGGAAAGAGTTAAAGTTCTCATCTGTCTGGTCTGTCTCTTTTGTGTTCGTAGCATTGTTTGTTGTCATAGGGCTGTCGTTTGAGACAATGTGGGTGAAGCTGCATTGCAAATCTCCGGGATTAGAAGTGTGGTTGTCATCAAAGCTGTGCAAGTCCTCACTGTCAGCTGTTGACATGTGCTCTGGGGATGGTGTTGCACGTCCATCCTGGTTTGGAGGTGTGTGAGTGATGGTTCTTTCTGTGTGGCAACTGCTCATATCAGAGCAGTTCAGGGAGTTTAGGGAGCAGTTCCTGAAATTAAATGATCCAATTTTAAAAGTAAATCCTTATATGTGATACATAGTAAAGAAAAAAATTGTCTAAGTCAAAACCGGTCGATCTTGATTAAGCCCTGTGAATTGTGTCCATGACTCATTCGGACAACAATGCAATAAAGCATCTGTGTTGACACAAAGTCATACAAATGTATAGAGCTCATGTAATACAACTACACAACTTTCACCCATTTGTGACCTAAGATACACAGAAATTGAACATTTTGTTGTAGCAGTGATGAAGGAGGATGGTCTTACCCTTCTGATGCACACCTGGGGACCTCTAGTAGGCCGCCATCCTCTCTGAAGTGAAGGCCTGTACTAGAAGGGTTGGCAAAGGTGGAGATGAAACGTCCCAGAGACTGAAAGGCAGCCTGACGCACCTGAAAGTAGAGCAGGAAGGAATCTCTTAGTTTCACTGTCTTTACAAAAAAAAGGATATTGTGGTAGAAGACCTTTCATACATGTTAGTCCATTAAAAGTACCCCAAAAATGACATGTGTACAGTTCATAACAGTAAAAAAGTAAGATATTAATGAACTGGATTCTTTTTTATGGTGCACAGTTTAAAGAACCGAACTGAACCTCATGCAGCTCTTTTAGTATTTTGCTGGATGGGTACACTGAAAACAATCATATTCATTGGTGCCAACTGTAATGTTTTTGTGATTTTTATTTGAAATGTTGCCAACTAACTGCTGTAACATTTTAACATTTATTCCCAGTCTACTCTTTATTATTTTAACAGTTCACATAAAAAAACAGAACACAAGTGAAAAACAGGAACAAATAGGCATCAAGGAACTCAGCAACAGCAGCTTTAATTGCATCAGAGTACAGAGGATGTTGCACGGAAAAGTGCTTCTAACTTTATGCAATCATATAATCATTGCAATTTTTCTGAGTTGCGTTGTGCAGGTCTTACCCAGCGGGATTGGTCACTAATGAGACTGATGAACAGGGGGGACAGTTTTGCACGTCGCACCTCTGGAGATGTTGAATTGGAGACCATCATAAAGCACTCAGCACAGGCTTTCCTGATGCCCCACAGACTATCCGAGCACAGATCAAAGAACTTGGGCATCTAAGTTAAATGAAAACCAGTACAACTTAAAATTAACAACATGTGTTTAAACTGTGAAGAACACGACAGCAATCAAACAGCGTCAAACAGTGTCTCAGGTCTCGTACCAGTAGTTTCTCTGTGGCCTCTTGACCCACAATGGAACAAAACTCTCCAAAATTTGCTGCACAGACCTGTAAAACATGAATAATTGCAGTTAAATAATAATTACCTCAAATACCATTAGACAAAACTGTGAGAAGTTACAAAATCCACTAGAGATCTAGCACTAACGTTGCTAAATTTCCTCCAGCTCAATCACTTAGTATTTCTGCAGGTTTTTTCTTCTACCTGCCTAATGCTGATCCACTGACCATTGCAAAACAGAATGAGACATGTGATATGTGTAGTTTTTCTGTTATGTTTTGGGCTTTTTTTTTTTTTACATGGCCAGGTGACCACTTTGGCTGAATAAAACTTTCACCCTACTGGCACCACTAACACTACAGAATTAACATTCCTCAAAAACAACAGCATAGTGTGGGCTAAGCCGATGTGCAAAACAGAATTAAGGCAAACTCAGATATATTGAATCATTCTCATACCCGCAACACAGACAACTTGCCTCAACTCAAACAAGTTGCCTCAGTTGTGACTACGAGTTAGTTCTGTAAAAATACCGAACAATATATATTTCTCATCAATTTTAGACTGACAGAACTATTCTGACTTTTTAAGACTGAGAAGATTAACACATTATATTACCTTGCGGACTTGGAAGAGTCTGGCATCACTACACAGATCACAGAATCGTGGCAGTAGTAGATGCTCCACTGTGTCCTTACTTAACATAGTGACAACTTTACACATGATCTGTAAGAGCAGACATATGGTTTAATAACCGAGTCTATATAATCTTAATTATTTATGTTTATAGTACTTAGCTTGCTGTCATGATAATTATTAAGAGACACTACAAAAAAATATGAACTTGAAGATATGAAGATTTCCTTACAGCAACAGCCTCTATTTTGTAGTCATCATCACTGCTGGGTTCTGTGAGGTCCAGCAGAACTGGACATACTTTGGTCTCCATGTCAGCTTTAGAGATAAGGCCCTGCTCCAACAAAACAAGCAGTGCTGCTTGGCTTGTCTTCCGCACCTAGTAAGATGGAAGTTTACAGCTGTATAAAATCTTGATTTATATTTGAATTTTTAAAAAAAGCAAAATTAATGTCTAGTATGCAAAACCCAAACTTCTACTACTACTAAACCAAACTACAAAAAGAATGTTTATCTAATCTTTACAACCTACCTGGTTATTTGGATCAGTGAGGTACCGGACCACAATTGGTACCAAATATCTTGAGAAAGCCGCTGGGAAGTTAGGTCGGCTCTCGTGCAAAAACATGGCAATGTTGGGGACCTGCTCCATTAGTTCGGCTCGCACTGTAGGCTCTAAGTATACACATCACATTTTATAATTAATAGACAAAGATAAAATGTGTTACAGGGCAATACATGTAACCATGTAGAACACATGCCAGTATTTACGCTTTCAAAAAAGTCACTCTTAAATAGGAGTCCAATTATGTCACAGCTGATCAAACTAATGAACAGAAAAGGGCCTTTACCTCCATCTTCTGACATTCTGGCAACTGTCTCCATGACACTGATAAAGTCATTTTCATTGTCACTGAACTCCCGAAGCACATCATGCAGGCCACGGGCCACAATTTGCCTAAAAAGCAACAGGAGCTTCAAGTTAGTAAACGGCCTGCTAATACCTACAAGCACTGAGTGAAAACAGCACAGCACACTGTGTGTATAATGTACCTGACAGGGGTGTCAGGTACATTACACACACATCCACCTTGAAATGAAAGGGGCCAGAACTCTGCATGAAGACACGAGCTGAACACATTTATGTTAGGATAACAGAGCAGTGTTAAATGTTTGCAGATGTGAGGTTAATGATAAAATTCAAATGCAATTAATTTAAAATATGATGAAAAGGAGCTATACTTGATAACTGCAGGGAACTTCTCAGCCTTTAGGCTAAGATCAAGTGTAGTATCTTGTAAGTCACTTTGGATAAAAGCGTCTGCTAAATGAATGCAATGTAATGTAACGCAATCGTTTTTTCTTTCATTGGTGCAAATATGTTTTCAGATTAAACCTAAAAACAAAAACACAATTTGAACTCGGTTTCATGTTTACACAGTATACTGATCAAATTTAACCCATTTAAAATACAAAGAGTGACACCAAATTGAAATTTGACAGATGTCTCTGGGTTACTAAATTCCACCAGATTGCAGACATTTTCTTGTTGCCAAGATTGACAACACTACACATCTACCTGCACAACAGCTATGTGGCATTAAGCATTTTGTTTTGGGCTTTTGCCCGAGAATGAACCTCCACTTACCTGTTAAAAACATTCTCACTAAAGGCATACTTTTCTAGCCTTCCAAGAGGTGTTAGGTTGTCTTGTCCTGCATCAAGGAAGGCTGTGATGCGGATGCCGTCACACTCTGAACCATAGTCATCATAACCAACTTTGAAAGGGAGAGGAAAATTAGTGGGATAGATGTTGGAAACATCTATAATGGCAACAAAAACTAAATACTTGATAATAAGAGCAGTGACAGATAAACAACTGCTATGACAGTATCATGCTGATGCTACTGCATTGAGGATGAAAAACCTCAAGTGGGTGGGAAAAAAGTAGAAAGGTACAACTCTATAACTGATTATTCCAATTAACTGTCCAACCATAAATACACACTGGCTTTGCAGTTGGATCTACATGCTGTTTCATCACCTTGGCTAATGCAGACAACAGGGATTGCTGGTCTGTAAAACTGCTATTAATAGCATAGTGTAAAACCTTGAAATACACTAGTCAGCTTAAATTTCACAAGGGTGAGTGGGGTTGCCGAGAGAGATGATACTTCAACATATATACACATACGATATTAAATGTAAAGAAAACAAAAGGTCCACATAAAGAATATGCTGGTAACAAATCCTTCAATTTGTGTGGAGTTTAACAAGGAGTACTCACAGTCATCCAAATCATCGTGGCCATCTTCAAAGTATAAAGATAGACCTGCAAGAATAAGGCAGTTAGAGGAGAGGGGCATCAACAGTGGCAGACTTATCAATATACCATCACTGTCTCTATAAACCACTCTACAGAGCAGTTCTGAATTGGCAGGTTCAAGTCCACAAAAACAAACCTCTTAGTGAGATGGGGGCTGTATCTCACTAAATAAATGTGATTAGGTGATTTTCACTGAAAATGTGATATACCATCATATAGTTAATTACCAAACTAAACCAGTCAACAAAAGTTTATGTCTAATATAGTAAGCCTGCACTTACTTTTACCTACTCAAAAGTGGAAAAGGTCAAGCAGACAATTAACCCAGTCAAAAAATATTTATGAAATGCATTAATTCCAAGATCATTTTGTTATTTAAACCCCTTTGAAAGCCATTTCATACGTTTTTCTTCTTGTGGTAAATTATTTTCCTGTTCCTTCTTGTCAATAATTTGAATCAATAAAGGAAGGAAAAATAACAAATATACAATGCAAGTATGAATTATCCCATGCAGACCAGTAAGACAGAGAGGTCTTGATTGTGCACGATTTTCAATGCCGTAACATCGTATTTTCAAGGCATATAGAGATTACAAGAAGACTTTATTCATGGTTTGTTTTCTGTGCTACCAGCCTAACATATTGGTCAGTAGCAGGCTAGGGTAACAAAAAGAAAAGCCAAGAAATAAGTCCCAGGTAGAGAAACGTGGTGGGACGGCTAATATCTGTGTTTACAGCTGGGTAAGCAAGGGAATGTGCTCCAAATATAACAAAACAACCACTTTTTAGAATGAATACAATAAACGTGGTGTCTCAAGAGTGAACTAAATCACGTTGCCAATGGTTTAAAGTCTCCACCAAAACCGGACTGGCAACGCACAACATACCCCCTTTGTTTTGGAGTAAACGGGGATTTGGTCAGCTTAGGGCTGGAAATGACTTTAGCAACTTGGCTAACGTTAGCTAGGTCATCTCGCTAGCCTTAGCAATGACAACACTTCGATCCTAAACACGACTAAATGCGTACGATGATATCAAATTACAGAAGACACGTGCGTTTCAAATAATTAAATACACACAATGATAAGCAACACGTTCGACTATAGCCTCAGAGCCACATATTTCGATAGCATTGAATTGCTTTGGTTAGCCAGTTGGCTAGCGGTGCTAAGTTTGCTAACACAGCTTGTCCAGCCCTTTCGCTTGACTTGAGTCTGACGCTTCGCCTGGCATTAGCACAAATTTAGATAATGTGAAGCCGCTTTTGAAACATTTCGTCTATGGGGGTTATAATATGTTTTTTTACGAGTATAAACAGCGTCGAAGTATATAAGAGACCACAATTAAGAAAGTGCCATACCTGCCATCTTGTGTCTTGCCTCGACTCTGCGGGGCCGCCGTCCCGGTGTGGGCTGTCACCGCCGCACAGCTGTCACTCAAACACGGCAAAAAGTACTTCCTGAGAGCACTTCCTGATACTGGTGCTCACCAGTGTGTTATCCTCTAAACGGCGAACCCGATAAGGTGTTTCTCAGCTTGGGTACAAAGTCGACATAACCGGGTACAAGTAGGAGCCCGTGGGCTTTGTGTGTATCCACACACGGTCACACTGAGTAAAACTCACACGCAAGCGCACGTACACGCACGCAAACGCTCGTAGACACACACAAACAGAGCCGAGCGGTCACGTGACCACAGAGTTCAAGATGGAGACGAAGGGACTTGGAAGCTCCACTGTTAGCTAGTTAGCTTGTTAACTCAAAATTACAACATGGCAAATGCGACCTAGCCTGGGCCTTGTAGCTGTCAGCTTTTAATTACGATGAAGTAAAATAGTTTGTAAACACAGGGCTCCGAAAGAATATTGGCGAAAATTGAAGGAGATCAACTGTCAATGATCATCATAACAACAGACCATTTTTGACAGATAGGAGATCGATATGGCGCTTCGAGAGTTAAAAGTGTGTCTCCTGGGGGTAAGTTGGCATCTGTTTTTGATCACATCGTGTTTATGTGTGTACCTGTAGGATCAGATTAATCTCATGGCTCCTTCATCGGCTGGTTTGTTTACGTGGGTTCTATGTGTTCATACCGGTGACAAGAGAGTTAAATGCCATACGTTATCATATCAAACAACGCTCATGTCTATTTTGTACCCAGTAAGCTATAGATATGTATTCTTTTTGCCTGGCCTGACTACATACAGTGGCATTAAGACATAATTTTAAAATCCCATTAAAAGCATAGTTGCAAATGCAGCAGCATCCTCTCGTCCCTTCCTCCTCTCTACTCTGCTACTAATAAAACTGTGCTACTTTCACTGATTGGTTAATTGACAGTCAGGCAAATAATTATTCATTTCCTTGTTTATCAAGCTAAAATCTATTTCTCATTGCAGCTTTTAAATGTGTGGGTATTCTGTTTTATTTACTTGTAAATTAAATTTGTTTCTTTTTTCGACTGTTTGGTAAATAAAGCAACATACTTGATGTCATTGCTTTGTGGCCTGTGTTACAAATGTTTTTCACAAGCTGTAGCTCGAAGAATTGGTGCATATTAAAGAAATGGCATCTGAATAGTGAAATAACATACATCTATAACCTCACTGGTCTTTGGTTCAACTATTATTCAAACCGCTGTGAATAATAACCTTCCACATCTTTGTATAGTTTTAAAAATATATGTTAAATGTTAAAAATATATGTTGATCTTCACCAAGTAATTTCAGGGCTACAACATGAATAGGATTAAGAAGCAGCTACAAAAGCAATAATGCCCACATTTATCAGAGAATGTGCACTTATTGTGACTGTTCAGAATTGTTTCTAAGTGTGCAAATAACTGAGTTAGCAAGTTCTAACTTCTAACTGTTTTGTGCAGGATACTGGGGTTGGAAAGTCGAGTATTGTTTGGAGATTTGTGGAGGACAGCTTTGACCCAAACATTAACCCAACAATTGGGTAAGTTCCTGGTGTCAACCTTCCAAAAAGTTGTATTTGTGGCAGTCTAATATTATTTTTAGTAGAAAGTTAGTGGGTACTGGGTGCTCACTGTTAGTAAACCCCAGGAGAATTCAAGATGGTGCTTTTGATATGTGACACACATGTGTGACCCTCAGGCTGAGCCACACCCTGAATAAGTAGTGTGAGTTGAATCTAATTTGTGTTTTTAACTTAAATATGCCCCAACTAATGAAGCCATCGTAACTAACATTTTTTTTTTAGGCACAGTGCCCTAAAGTCCGCCCGGAGACTTCCCTTTAGATTTCTCTTATTCACGAATATTTGATTATGCTCAATAGCGTGTTGATTAAGCAATTAACAGAGCATGTATTTGCTGCTATTTTGTTGAAATTTTGTTTTTTGAAATGTTTTTTGCAAAAGTACCAGCAAGTCAGTGGTTCCCACCTCCAGCATATGCAATTTGAGATACAATCTGAATGTTTTGTAGTATATGAGAGGAAACTGAATGGCCTAACTTTGTTGTTTTGCTTTCTATCCATGAGCCCATGTTTTATCACCACCTAGGCTTTTTTTATAGCTCTTGAAATTTAAAAAAAAATGGAAGAAAAGGAACGTTGTGTAATTGCATGACAGATCTATACGTAATTCCTGGGTCATATCCAGTCCTCTGCCAAGTTTTGTTTGTGTAAGTCTGCATTAACGTGCTGACAAATTAACAAACAAACTGACACACAGGTGAAAACCAGAATTTCCTTTAACAGGTACAAAGCTAGATATCTGTAAGTTAAAAGACAAACAGCCACACCATTACACAACAAACACAATTTCAAGCTAATCAACAGTGACTGAAATGATATAATTTGGAATAAAACCTATAGGCTTTGTTTTATTTACTTGTTTGTATTCATAAAACACTGAAATAAAATTTAACATCTTTTCTTCACCAGGGCATCGTTCATGACCAAGACAGTGCAATACCAAAATGAACTACACAAGTTTCTGATCTGGGACACAGCAGGACAGGAGCGGGTTAGTATTCTATTTGGCCCAACAGCAAGCAGGTTTTAACCTGTATTAGATACGTTTGACTTGGCATATTCAGATGTCAACACACTGGTAGAGTCATAAAGGAAGTGTAAAAGCTACCTGCATGTGCATGAATCACCCACTGAACCAGCCTGTAAATAGTGCAGTTATTCATTACTCCTGATAGGGGGCAACATTTACCTGTCAGTTCTGCCCTTTAACCAGTGCTTCCTCCGTTGCTCCTGTTCCTGGAGCACCCACGATATAAATTGGTGTGTGGTGTGACAAATTTCCCATTTGTCACAATCAGTGAATGTGTTAGTATAGTGGAAAAACAGCCTGTAATGATTTGGCTCTTTTTTCGGCTTTTAATCTTTGTCCTACAACTCGTTTCCATCCTGTGGTTGCATTCATTCGTTTTAAACATGTCATATCTTTTGTGTGATTTTTATGTCCCACACTCCAGTCACAGTTAGTCGGTGATTATTCTTGTATCTAGATATGTCCATTTGCCCCTTATTGTCATTTACACAAAATGTAAAACCACACACACAGATGATGCATGATATAGGAACTAGGATACATCTTGGTGTCTGAGTGCAGTTTTAGTGTTAAAGCCTGTGAAACTGACACCAAACCCCAGGCAGTTGTGGTGTATAAAGAACCGCTTTCTCTTTTGACTCACACCGTGTATCCCACATTTCTCCGCATTAACTCTCCACATCACTTCCCCTTTTTGTGCAGGCCCTTCTCGTTTTGTACAAAAAAAAAAAGAAGCACAATCCCCTGCCCTCACTCTTGCCACTGCTGTCCTTTCCGGTGTGTGCGATAGGTGCTGCTTGTCTTCTCTATCGCCCACCCAGAGCGCTTTGGATTCTTCTATACACTGAGGGGCACATTAGTTCAGCTCGGTTTAAGATAAGACAAGACGGAGAAACACGAGCTGTCTCGGTTCACCCATGTACACTGCTACTGTGCCTTGGTTAATAGTCACTGGTACGCAATATCAGAATGCTTCATTTGAAATGTTTTTTCCTGAGAAGACAATTTTCTTGTTATTTATTTCTAGCCACCTTTTTATTTGACGCAAATCCACTTTTACCAACATGCTTTGCGTCTGGGAGTGAAAAAGTTAGAACATTCCTTCTGTAGGTTTTGCACATGTCTGTGCATGAGTGTGCGTTTCCTGCAAAGCTGCTATGGTATTTCAAAGCCTTTCATGGCTTGTTTTCTTACCTCTGTGGAACTTTGGCCTATCAAAATCTGTTGAGTTGAGTGGAGAGACTACAGAGCTTGCCAATTCACATGTAAGGAGAGACCAGGGGCAGTAAGGAAAGCTGTGCGATTTCCACACTCCACAATCCATATCTCAAGACCACATGAGACCTTAGGAGTATATTTGAGCCCCAGCTGTCAACAGCCGTTCCAGGACCCCCACGCCCCCTCACTGCTCCCTCTCACTTAAAACAAGCAAAGGGAACCCTGCATCCCACTGAAATAGGAGGGCTGCTTTCATTATGCACCCAGCTTGTGGTTTCCGCAATTAATCAGCACTCGCAGGGCATCACTGAGGCCGTTTTCTAGGGCTGCAGGGTGGCCAGACATACAGCCTCAGTGTGATTGCTTCTTGGTTTAAGGCAGAACTAGACCACACAGGACTGGCGGTGGTGCAGCCCAACACTGGTCAGTGAAACAAACAGCGCTCTCTCTAGAGCCTTTGCCAAATATCCCAAACTGGATACATATTGTTGGACTTGGGAGCCAGTAACAACTATAATTATGTGGAATGTGTGCTTTCCGTAGGAAACAGTGTCACTTCAAGATAGATGGTTTTATTCCTTTGTTTTGTAATGGAAAATAGAATTTGGCTAAAAAAGGCAGGGTTATTCCAAGTGAGGGACTCTTTGGGGTATGTCATGCTTTTTGTAAAATAAACATTGTCAGTAAAACATCTTACGAGCCCCAGTCCAGCCTGTATCACAAGAGGACATCAGAATATTCTCACTGGTTTATAATTATAGCTGGGATGTGTAACCTTTGGAAATGTACATACACTCTGTTTATTAGGTACATCAAGTTAAAACTGATGCAGTCTAATGGTAAGAACCTATAATTAGGCCAGCCTTCATGAAGATGAAGTTCGTAGTGTGTGCCACTGCTGAACAATCTGTATGTGGCCACATAAAGTACAACAGCATGTACTTTATATCATTATACTTTGTCAGGCGCAGTGAATAAAACGAAAATAAAATGGCCTTGTGGTCCACTGTTTATTAGGAGCTAAAGAGGAGCAAGTATATAGAGCCTTTACTTCGGTAAAATAAGTTATACCATTTAAAGTCCTTAGTTCAAAATGCAATTAAGTAAGAATCAAGTAAATTGACTTAATTACTTGAAATCTATGAAGTAACGGATCCTTTGTTGAAGTTGTTTTAGAGGCGGCTGATACTTTAAATTGATGTTGTATTTGGGTTTAACCTTTTCATTCCCTGCGCATGGGGTAAGGACCCCAGTATGATTTAAAATATTATGACAGCAGGCTAATTGTTGAAGCACTGGAAAGTATTTTACCAGAAAAATACCAAAACCTGGCAATAAAGAGAACCCTCAGCCTCCCAGGCAGCGTTGGATTTTGAAATTTGGCACATATTGTTCTGATTAGGCAAGGCTTTGTGATGTGTTGGGCCGAGATCAAATGTATAGTCTTCCATAAATATCAAAACCCTAACAGCATTTGACACATTCTGCTCATCTTTCTCTTGATGGCTCCCACATGTGTGAGGTCTTAGTGGAAAGACAAGCCACACAGTTCTGTTTTAAACTGCAAGGCGTATAGGCTCAGAACCCCAGGCCTCTTGTTTCATTAAAAGGGTTCTTATTTTTATATTTTGTTTTGGGTTTGTTAAAGCCAATTCGCTTGAGTTAATTGAATCTCACAATGTGTAATCAAAGTTTCTCTGCAAGGATTATTGAGTAGATCATACTGTCTGCTTTAGGCGTAGATGAATCTCTGAGAAACTTACAGACAGTCCTGTTCCCTCAGATTTTCCTTTAAACTGCTACTTTACATTCTCTCCATTCCCATAGTTTCGTGCTCTGGCACCAATGTACTACAGAGGTTCTGCAGCAGCCATCATTGTTTATGACATCACAAAAGAGGTATTGTTTACCACTTTTTCTCCACTCTTATTCCCCTGAGTACATAATGTATACTTTCATTGCTTTATTCTTTGCCTTTATTTGAAGTTTGACATTTTGGAATATGGGTTACAGGACAAGATTGAGACCAGTCTTTCACTTGTAGTGTAAGATACTGTTGGCAGTATTAAGTACAGGAGTTGTAGTTTCGGGGGAGGTTATGTGCCAGATCAGTCTACAGATGAGCCAAGAAAAATAAAAATGTACCATTACACAACTTCCTATTATCTTTGAACTTCTGTTTTTGGCCCGTTAAACAAAAAAGATAGTATATGACTTTGGAAAGAAACATAGTAGCTATTCGGCCTTTTGGTCCAGTTTCTATAATTCAAGCTAAATTAACTTGACTGTCTGTTAACTTCATCTGAACAACAGAAGAGTGGAATTCATTCTCTCATGAGAGCATGTTTAGCACAAGCATGTTTACCAAAATGTCAGACGACTCTTGTAACCTTTCGTTCTAGGTGTGCTGTCTGTGTATTGGTTCTCTCAGTGAAACCTCTTCTTTAATTGCATCACCAGGAGTCCTTTCAAACACTGAAGAACTGGGTGAAGGAGCTGCGTCAGCATGGTCCACCTAACATAGTGGTTGCCATTGCTGGCAACAAATGTGACCTGTCAGATGCCAGGTGAATCAGAGTTACAGAAAGATACTGTTATTCTTGGCCTAAACTGATGCGTTTGTGTGTGAGTGAGAGAATCTGCGAATTTGTGCGTCTAGCATAACTAATAAATATAACAACATTTTCCCTGCATTTGTAGGGAAGTGCCAGAGAAGGATGCCAAGGACTATGCCGACTCCATTCATGCCATCTTTGTAGAAACCAGTGCCAAGAATGCCATTAACATCAATGAGGTGTTTATAGAGATAAGTGAGTGTGTTTCTCGAGCATTTAGTGCCACTGACCTACACACCCCGACATTCCTATTGAGATGTATAATATAAAAAAGCTTAGCATTATAGAGCAATCGTATAAAATATAAAAATCTAAAATTATATTATTTAAAGTACTAAAGTGTATGAGATGAGACCCTGATGGAGAAAAGGGCAGCTGAATTTTGGGAATCTATAGGTATGTGTGTCTCTGTGTGTGTTACAGGTAAGCGCATTCCAGTTGCTGATGCGGCTGGAGGACCTTCAGGAAAAAGTTTCAAACTTGGACGTCAGGCTTCAGAGTCTCGCAGGATGTGCTGCTGATCATGCTGGTGACTGACCCCTACTATGACACCCTGCAGTCACTGACATCCAGGTGCAGCAGTGCCACCTTGATGTTAGTTGTACATGCGTTTTTACAACACTTAGCAACAACAAATCACCATCCGTTATCTGAATGTTGCTGGCAGGAGAAATACTTCTTGCGTAGAGAGCACAGACAAAAAAAATTGTAGCATAAATACATTCATGTGACTGTGAAAATCCCACATACAAGTAATGTCTCTAGCCAGGTACCAGTCCCTGTGTGTTGTATTTTAGTCCTATGTTGATAAGCCTTTTGGTTTTTGGTGGGAAGACACTCCCCTCAACTTTTCTCAGCGTAATGAAGGATTTATTTTTATAGTTCAAGTAGTATCAACAAAATAATTCTAATGAAAGACATTATCAACCTTTCTACCGAATTCTCATCTAAATGTTACCTTGAAGGATAAACTCACAAATGATGATGAATGGTTCATTCGAAATTGTGTGATTACTATTTTCATCAGGATGACATCCAATTGGTGTTTTGAGGTAAACTACAATCAAAGTAAGATGTGTAGACATGAAAAGAGTGTGGAATAGTTCCAACATTTTGGGAAGTACACATGATTGTGTTTATGCCAAGTGTGAAATTAAAGTACCCTCATTGGGAATCTGTTGGTTCTCCTAAACTTAATTATGTGAGAACAGTCACAGTTTCCCATGTGTGCTTCACAATTCCAATTTTAATTGCTGAAGATCCGTGTACAGACTTGTGTATGTGACTTACCTCAGTGCACAGAGTATCCTGCCAGTTGTTTTCAAATATTAGTCAGGCTTATTTTCCTCAAATATCATTTTAACTGTTCACCTGTGAGTCTTGTTACATAACAGAAATTTTACAGGAGAGGATCATTTCTGTGAGGTGAGCTTTTGCCAAATTCCTTAATTGAGCGATAAATGATTTTCACCCCCACAACCCAATGGTTCAGACATCCAGAGTTGTTTTACTCCCTGGGCTGTGATGAAGACCCTGAGATCTCAGTTAGACCTCAATTAGAGGAAACTTTTTTTTAACACGGTTTAAATCTCCATTCACCAGATTGTTACAAGTGGAGAGCAGATATTACACTCTTGACATGCTGACCCCTTAATGCATTCAGTTTTTCCAGTCTGATGACTGACTTTCCTTTTTCTGTTTCTTAGCACTTATATAAGGCCAGATTTAAGTTATTGTACAGTATGTAACAGCTTTCACATAGCCATGTCATCACTTTTCACTTATAACGTATTTCTCTTTGATCCTAATATATAACAACAGTCTTATTCATCTCAAGTACTTGCTTGTTTAAATGTTAATAGTAGTTGACCATGATCCCAAACTGACTTAATTTTTTTGTAATTTCTGGATCTCATAACTCCCCTTAGCCTCAAAACCACTCATTAAACTTCCCAAAAAATACAGATGTGGTCCTAATCAAACTGCATCTGAACATTTATAAATATAGATTCTCTTCTGTCAGTGCATATAACGTTATCCGCATTAAAGCGCCTTAAATTGAGTGTCTGATGAGTTCTGTGCTAAATAGTGCTGCCTGTTTTTCAGGAGTTTTCCTTTAAACTGTAATAATAATTATGACAAGAGCAAAATGTGACCTAATCAAATGCTTTTTTGGTGGCCGTTTTCCCACATGTGAGTAGGATCTTGAAAGCGAATGACAATATCCAAACCTAATTCACTCTGCTGTCTTTAATAATTCACCGAGTACTATGCCACAAATGCAACTCTAAGTGAAACTTCACCAGTCACCATAATAAAGGGAATCCTAGTCTTTTGAAAGCTGCACTTTTGACCTAAGGTTTGTACTAATCGGCTCCTATGACTCATTAACACTCTGTCTTCAGTCTGCTAATATCTCTGAAATCACTTTTTGAGACTCTTCTAATATCCAGTAATGTTGTTTCATGTTTTGACTGTTCTGCTCTGTTCCTATGTTGCTATGAGGATTGTGGTGCCAAATAGCGTCAAAACCATTTTACTACATCACGCACGATTACCATTTTTATTGTTGATGTAATATAATGATTTAAAGTACTAATCACATAAAATGCTTATAAAAATATTTGTAGTTTGATATTGATGACTTGTTTTTCCCTCATTTGGAAACAAGAGGCATGAATAGTGCTTTCCAATTTTGCATTGAAAAATAAATTTAGTCTTGGGCTGGCCCTGGGAATGTGAGTAATCTATATTGTGTATATTTTTCAGTGTAGATAAGTACCATCAAATTGCACACAAATGAATGACCATATTCTATTGTAGGCCAGTTTTGTGACTACAATTCACAATCGGCACTGATACCATGAGAAATGTAGTTACCATATTTAGCTTTTCATTGCATTTCATATTGATTGTAACAAAATACCTGAAAACACTTATTGTGTGTTTCCAAATGTGTACAAAGGGAATCATCAATCGTTTGCTAATAAAAGATTGACAAAAAGAATACTTGTTGTGCCCCTGTCTTACTGTATGCAGCCTCTCTGTGTCTGTTGTTTTTGCCTTCACTGAGTTTGGCCCAAGAAAGATGTGAATTAATTTGCTCCTGTGGGGATAAAGTGACAATGTTGTTGACTGATTGGGTTCTTAAGCTTGCAGCCAGCTTCCTGGCTATATATATAATTCAGACACTTGAGATGTGTGTTTGACTGGCGGAAGGCTTTTCACTGCAATTTAAATAGAGCTCAGAGGGCAAGACACTTTGTCCACCCCCTGAATCTATTTCCAACCCTAGTAAAGTTGTACATGTTGTTTACATTACTTTGTGTGAGGAACTAAAAGTTAAGTGAGAGTGTTCTCATAAATGTCAAGTGAATTTTTATTTATCATTTACTAATTTAAATCAGACAAAAGCCTGAATAAAACAAATGTTTAATGTTATCCCCTTTGTATCCCCTTTTACACTTGTACACAGTTTTCCAAGGTATTTAGCAACTGGGTTGTCCAATCATATTACAAATTTGAACTTATGCTGTCTTTGTGTCCTCTGTCTCTGTATGTAATACTCGACGGACACAGTATGAAGGGCTGTCAGTTAAATGTCCACTTTGTAGTTTTATACACCTTATAAAACTATCTGGAATATATCAGTAAACTACTGAGCCAGTAATTGATGACTACAATGTCAATCAATATCATAATTTAAAAATTACCTGACAGTGTAATTATATTCAACATATGTAATTTTGCACCCTGGCTTAACCCATCACCACCACCACCAGGCCACCACCCCCCTCCCCTCCCTCTCCCTCCCCATCTCTGCAGAGGCAGTGACGTCACCGCGCCGTCTCTCACTCCCTTCCTGCTGCATCACAACAGGCGTTAGCGGCTTGAGTAGCACCAGTGACCGGGGGGGACCAGGATATAACCACCAACAGCTCATTGATAAACTAACCCCGCGGTCCCTGCAGCGCCCTACATTATCCTAACACGGGGGTGAGCGTCAGGAACTGGTAGCAGTGACATAACCCCGCTCCAGCTGTTGGGATATGGCCAGGCCGGAACAGGTTCTGCTCTTGGAGCCTCAGCACGAACTGAAATTCAGAGGTAGGAGAGGGGAGGGCCCGGCTTGGGAAGAGGGAAGGGGGGGCACATCTGCCAGCAGGGTTAGACGCATGGGTAGAGGGGGGACAGGCCAGTGTTATGGTAACCTAACGAAAGAAACTGCAGTACCCCTTTTTAACTATGTTGCCCTGCCATGAAATGAAACAGCTCCGTGAGGACGGCGGGTCAAGTGACAGCTAGCTAGCTGGGTTAGCTTCCGACCGCTAAGCTAGCCAGGCCCGGCCATGTAGTCTAGCTGCTGCCTGTAACACAGTCTCCAAGTGTAACACACGGCACGTATGTCCGCTGAGAAATAGCAATCATAAGAAAAAAATGTCACTACAACCGTCCTCTGAATGTATGACATTTTTATTGCATGCATGCTGCAACCCCCTTAGCAGGTCTAGCTAGCTGACGTTAGCCCTCCCTGCTCTGTTCGCCACTCTAGTGTAATTCAATAAGATGACAGCTAATAACTGCTACCTCTGCCGCTTCACATGTTAAAGCTTCAGGTCATCAGCATGTCAGCTTCCTCGTCATTTGGTCAGTAGACATATGAGTGAGGCTCGGTATGTACCTGCCAATGCCATCTTGGTTTTGGCCTAAATAAAATTACATAAACGCTCACGGTACTACCGTATGTAGTTGCATTAGATTACACACATCCCGACACCGGTTAAATTACTGTACCTTAAACTTTGGAGCGAAAAGCTAAATATTGTCGTGCAATTGTTGAAGGACAGCTTCAAAGTAACATTTATTCGGGACTGAGGTTTGCTAACACCTGAAGGCTGCAACCAATAGTTGTTGATATGCAGTTTTTAATTGATTAAAACAATTCGTTATTTTGCTGACAAATGCTACAAAAATGTAATGTAATTTCACACAGAGTAAGCTTACATGGGTTACATCAGAGCAAATGCTCCCAATTGGAATAATATCTAGGCGCATAAGGCACTCTGGTAAAATGAATGTAACTGTTTGAATGAAATAAAAAATGTTTCTTCCTGATACCTGAACTTTGTATGTTTGCCTGTACTGATCCAATACAAATGTAAAATATATGTATGTATGTATGTATGTATGTATGTATGTAAGTTTGTAATACTGCACAATGTTTTAACAGCTTTATGTCATCAACCATGTAAGTAAGTGATGATTTCTGCCATTGTTGTATGGCCTCACACTAAGTTGTATCAGAGACAGGGTCAAAGTGTCAGAGTCCACTAAGAGCTTATGAATTGCATAAGCAGTCATATACAACAAAGCATCCTATGTAGAAATAATGGACAAAGGAGACCAGACCCATGCTGTAAAAGTGGGTCCTTTGCACAGACTTATTGTTATTTAGGACTATCTAGGACTTTCCAATTCAGGCAAAAACACAATTAAAAATACATAATTTAGTGGGTACTTGAATACTTGTAAAAACCTTGGCAGGACCACACCATGTTGGCCTTTAATGGAAACAACCAATTAATTTTACATCTGAGTACAAACTAATATTTGGGAAACCGTGAAGAGAGTTTCTGTGAGATCACCTGCACAATATGGTACTAAATAAGCAGGTATGGCTATGAGGCATATACACCTAGAATGTGGCAAATCAGATGAGTTCATGATGACAGAGGGAACAATGTATCTTACTCAGTATAATAGACAATACAACAATTCACATGCCTGTAACCTGGTCCCAAGTAACTAATATAAAGGCATGTTGTGGGAAATCTCACAAATCTGTAGAAATATGTTTGGCTCAGACCATCCATAGACGAAATACACTGTTAGGCTATTGACCTTTCGTGTTATTTTTCATTTCATCTGGGGTTATACTAACATATTCATGAGTGTCTCCCTGCTCCCCACGTTTGATGTGTTTTTACAAAATCCAAACTTGGAAGGCAACAGCTTTAAACATCCATTTTTCATAATAGTTTTTGACTGCCATTTGTGGTTTCCATGAGTTAAACAGTATGCCAAGAACCTTTCAGGAAGTAGTAGATCAGGTGTTCAGTAGTCAGCGGCATGAGTCTTTTTCATTAAAAGTGTTTAGATGTTAGGCCAGGCTTGTGAGGGTCTGAATTTCCTCTCTGTTTTTGCTCAGCGGGTGAGGGAAGTGTCATTTGCTCTTAATGTTTGTTGAGCTGAAATTTTATCTCCAATCTGGTGTATCTGCTTATTCTGAAATAGCCCCACGCTTTCATGCAGTGTGAGTGTGCGTCCTCCAACTGCATTTAAAAGCAGCATGAGCTTTTAACAATCTGTACCCCCTGATATTTCATCCAGCTAATTTATCTGAACATAACCATGGTGACAGGACAACTGATTAGCCTGTTACAGTGTATTTTTTGATAAAAGCTGTGTTAAATAATTAACAAATATGTCTTAATTGATCAGATATTAGTTTGTTAATTTTGTAAAAAATGATTAACTGAGAAAATAAGCAACATATAATCAATAAATAACATCATATACTCAAATAATAAATGAGGGAATTGTTTATCTTACCCTTCTTTTCCATAGGTCCGTTCTCAGACGTGGTCACCACAAATCTTAAGCTCTCCAACCCCACAGACAGGAATGTGTGTTTCAAGGTGAAGACGACAGCACCGCGCCGGTACTGTGTGCGGCCAAACAGTGGAATTATTGATGCAGGCACCTCAATCAATGTCTCAGGTAATAAACGAGGGACGGAGGGATTACAGGACTGTAGGCAATGCAACTTTATTTTCCTATGATGTTAACCTGTAGTTGCCAGTTTCATGCAGCTACTACTGAATCAGTAACAGATTTGCAGACAGTAGGATCTCTCTTGACTACTGAATAATGAAAGTAGTTGTTCATTGCATTTCTGGTTGATTTGACTCTGAATTTGGTTTTATTTGTCACCTGACAAAGTAAAAATAAGCATATGGTTCAGTGTAGGAGAGAGTCCTAAAATGACTTGCTCTTTTTAAACAAACACCCTACTCTTCTCTCAGCAAAAATATTCCCACTGTCATCTTGGCCCAGTCCCCCATGGCAGGCCTCATTCCCAGTCAAACATTCGGAGGGAGACAGGCAATGTCTTATGTTTCCACACTGTGCCTCCTCTGCCGTTTACTGCCACAGACTCATTTTACAACCTCTCCTATCTGGTGTCAACAACTGCGACTGTGTCACTGGGGCTTGCTGTCAGCAGTGGGCGACACATCAGCACAGTCTACTCTGTCAGTTGTCATAATTTTTCACCCTCATTAGGCAGAGAAAGGTCACAGGTTCAAGCCCTAAAAGAAGCCTGCTTTCCTTACTACGTATTCAGATGAAGTCAATAAATATAAGTGTGAATATCTGTTGATATGAAAGTTTGCTCCCCCTACCTGCATTCATGTACAGTGCTCAGTATAAATGAGTACACATAAATGGGTTTTCTGACAAATCTGTTGGGGTGTACTCATTTAAACTGAGCTCTGTATGTCTGATACATAGGCATTTTAATAAAGCACAAAAGCTATGTAGACATGCACTCCGACTGAGGCGAGAGAGAACTGTCTGCCACAGGATACCTACAGACCCCAGATGTGTCATTTGCTGGCTTAGCTGAGGATAGACACCACGCTTTTGAAGCTCAACTCAGCTGTAACTGTATATGTTCAACATAGCCATGACCACAGGAATGTTGCTGAGTTTGATTGGTGTTATGTAGCAGCATCCAGTGGAAAAATATGTGGGGTAAATGTTTTAGAAATCCCTGTTTCCACAAATATTGAGCTTCTTCTGGGAATCTGTCAGGGGTTTGTCTGACATGCTCAGGACATATTATAATGACTAAAGATCCAGAAACACAAAAACACAGCTGTTTCTTTGTTGTCGTTTTTTTAAAGAATATTCTTACTTTTCTGTTTGTGGTAAGAGTGAACAAGAGGATGATTCACCTGTATTAACTCTTTTCTGAGCCCATATTCATGTTCATCATGCCACACAAATGATATCTACGTGATATTCAAAAGTAGTAATGGGCTACTGTCACTGTCATGCTACAATATTGGAATTAAAATCATCACAGTAAACTGATCACACAACGGTCACCAAACTTTACTTGCTAATTGATTGAATATAATTACCTAATTTCATGTTTTATTTCATGTTGGTCTTTGAGGCTCAGTCATGGTTTCATTGATTCCATTCCACCAAATAAAGTTTTCATTCAATAATTGAAGGAATTTAGTCTATAATTGAAGGAATCTCTGTCTGTCTGTAGTTCTGTCTTTTCGCTCATCTGATCGACTTAGCAGGTCTATTACTGAGGACTTAATGAAGTGCAGTGTTGACTGGGTGGTTGTTGAGAAAATCGAAAGTACCGATAAAATAATCCACATTATCCAGAGGAGAGGAACTTTTTCCCTATTAATGGCCATTTCAATTTTTATAACAGCCTTTGACGGCTATGCTAAATAATTGAACACATAAATCGCACTTTTCTTTTTGAACGCGCTGGCAGGAATTACTTCTCTTTAGTGAGGCGCTTGATGTCAGATGATAATTATGATGATGCTACTTGCAGCTGGTTTTCAGATTTGAGTCACTCTGGGAAAACAGTTGACAAAGCAATTGAGATGTCAATTGAAAAGAATTGCAACCCTACATCGCAGCATTACTTTTTACTGAATCAAACCATCAATGTGGGCACTTACATCTATAGCTATAGGGGGAAGCTGAAACATATAACTAATCTAATTATTACCCTGTCATCTTGTGTGTTTCAAAAACGTAATTTTAATCATAAAAAGCCAACTGTTCTGTAATTCTTGCTTCTTTAATTTGCTTTCGTGTGTTAATAAAATTAAAAATGTAACTATTATTACTGTTTTTCACTGTTGGTTAAAGCAAGAAAATCAACTCTGAGGTTGTAAATTGTAACATAAAGAATTTTCTGCAAGCCTAACCTGAAGGCACTTTTAGATACGTAGTTTGGTGTGATTTTATTCTAAGCAGCTTATCATGCATAACACGATTATTAGGTGACAGGAAAGAAAAATATTTCTCACCCTCACCACTCTAATCATTCCATTCATCAGCAACAAGCAGGAAGGCAATTCCCATCTGATGTTGACTACCATTAGCCTCTATAAGGTTTATAAATGATTGCCTGACATGAAGTAAGAATACTAAATTAACCCACTAGTGTGAATAGCTTTTTATGGATGTGTTTAAAGACTGTTAATCAAAGATAATTTAAATAATTTTCCCTTACTGTCACAATGGTTTTTGCATCTAAGGCTTTGGCTCTGGACCTTTTTTTATGCTGCTCAAAAACGTCAGTGCTTTCCTGCTTCCTTTCTATATTATTGTCCCCTTGGACCTGAAGGTAGATGGCCGTGCAAATTGAGTCTGACTGAAACAGGACGTTCTCAATCTGTTCAAGCCGTCTGGTTCTGGTTTGTGACATTGAACTGCCTTGATTGCTGTAATGGTGCACTACCTCTCCGAGGTTTTCCACTCTAGGGAGAATTGGCATGTGCCATATATGAAAACCATTCTAATAGATACACCAGCATTAAAATTAGGAGGTCATTTGTTTCTTGTGAAAGCCAAAGAATCACGCAGACATTGCAGACATAGTTGGTACTGACGTCAAAATATGCCGCTTTTAAAAGAGAACAAAAAGATCAGTCATCATTTGATCTTTTCATCTACTCTACTCTGGCAGCCTTAACCTTAATGAGAACACTGACGTACAAAAATGATTATAAATCATTGTTGCAGCTCTAAAATGCCTTCTTAGTCACTGGAATGACATCAAATAACACGCCACAGACCGAGGGGACTGATGTGGTGATGGCTTAAAGTAGTATTCCATCTACACACCTGTTTTTTGTTAGTTTAATATTTAATGTTAAGACAGAAAAAGTCTGAGTTGGAAGCTGTTAGCAAGATTACCCCCTGGGGAATTTGTAGATCTGTCAATGATTCGCAGTCATGGTAACAAGAACATAGAAATAAATCATCTCAGCCACTTTTTTTTAAGCAGTAGGGGCAAATGCAGATTTTTGAAGATGTGGGGGCCCAAAGTTTACCATTTGAGAACTACGTGGGTATTCGATACTCACTTATTCCTCTTAAATCCAAACAATGAACACTAGAGTTGGGAAAGGAAAAGACAGGGAGAGTTGCTGACTAATACTAATAGCTGGCGTTCCATAAATGTTCCAGTTTCTTTTTTCTAAACTTCATCCAGAAATCATTTTGTTTTCCTACCCCTGCTATAGTTTGTATGATACAAAAAAAAGACTATTTGACACAGATGGCTAAGTCTCTTGAGGTTGAGTTTTAAAACAAGGAAATTACAATAAAGACAGTCCCTTCAATCAATGACATTACAATTACATTAATATGATATTCAGTATGATATTGCATGATTCATCCTCTGAGCACTTAGAGGAGTCTAGTAGTCTCTTTATGCTTGCTGTGATTTTTGAAATGCTGTTTCCCTTCGTATGCTGATGTTTTTTATCGTTTTTTTCTCGTTTCAGTTATGCTGCAGCCTTTTGACTATGACCCCAATGAAAAGAGCAAACACAAGTTCATGGTCCAGTCAATGCTAGCGCCTCCTGACATGACTGACATGGAGGGAGTGGTGAGTGTGTCTCTTAAAATGTCCAGATGTTTTAAAATTACATGCAGGCAAGAACTGTTATTCATTTGAATTAAACTGAAAACAACACACACCAATGAAAAACACAATGACCACCTTAGTCTTAATAGTACGTGAGGTCACGTGAGTCATCTTTGAAGTCACTGGCCAATATTAAAAAAACAAGCACATTCACAGGCAACCTGAGTAGTGGTAACAAAAGCGACAGTGTGCTGCGGAAGAGCCTGGACTCCATTGGGGTATTGAGAAAGTCTGTGTTTGTAACAGCGATTAGACTTGAAAGCACATTTCTGAAGTTGGGATTTGAGTAGAGCACAACAGAGAGGGCCTGCAGTTCCCCTGCTGCTATACTTCTTTCTATTGTTTCACAGAAAGCTGTAATACAATGGACAGGGCAGATCCTCTCTGACTGTAATGCTTGTCATCAACAGGTGAACAGTCCACCTGTTATAAAAAGTGCTGAAAGGGGATAAAGTCACTTCTACAACCTCAGTCTGAATGAGCGGTATTTCCAAATACTTAAATAGTGCTGTTCACTTGCTTTGTATTTTTTGTGCCTTAATACAAGACAGCCTAAGGTCCAGTGGAAATTTCCATTTGGCATGCAATTCAAACAAGCAACTTTAGGATTACAAGCCTGTAAGGGATTTTTCTAAACATCAGCCTTTTACCACCCAGTTAGAATAACTGAAAGCCTGGCAGTGGAACCCTGCTTCTTTCTTGTGTGATTTTAAAAGGCCTCCATGGTTCAAAGTTTCCATAGATGCAATATCAAGATATGAATTCACTTAAATGGATAAGTATTAATTAAAGGTGACTTGATATGCTCCACGTTATATAAACCAATTAATTTGATCACAGACAATATCAATACTATTCTTTTCTTGCATGGCTGCTCACTGCTCCACATGTGTGTGATGGGGTAAAAGCAGAGACCACATTTTCTTGTACAGTGTACTGTGACAATGACAAATAAAGCTTCCTTTCTTTTTTCTTTCTTGTTAATAAATATATTATATAATATATTTATTTTAGTAGTATGAGTGTTTGAATGTCTTGAATATAATAAAGTGACCTCTACTGTTTGAACATGTTATGTATATTGAAATGTTGTATGTGTTATGTAATGTTGAAAGATGTACAAATATTCCCAGCATACTCTGGTTTGGTTTTGGATTTTCACCAATCATTGCAATCTCCCCTTTTGTCTTGATAAAATTAATCAAGTGGAAGGAGGCTAAGCCAGAGGAGCTGATGGACTCAAAGCTGAGGTGTGTTTTTGAGATGCCATTGGAGAACGAAAAAACGGTGAGCAAGTTATTCCTTCCTGTCCTCACTCTGTCGAGTTGCATAGGTTGTTGTTGTTACCACAGCTTTAATATCAAAGGGATCTAACACTGTTAGGCCTTAGCATTGTGTCACAGTGTAATTTTTTGCTTCATTCTGAACAGTGCATTATTTGTTTTGGGTTTTTGTTCACCCCAAGAGAGGCTACATTATTTACAGGGCTACAATACTTATTCTTTCCAGCATCCCACTTATTTCCTGCTCTGCTGTATCTTTAGCTCTGTCTCTGGGCAACCGGTCTCAGATTTGCCTGTACCATCTCTGCCTTCAAATCGCCTCTTCTTTTTGCTCTTTCTCATTCCTAATCGTTCCATCTTGTGTACAATGTCTCTGAATGTTTAGCATTATTCTCTCCCTCTTCATCCCTTTCTCCATCTCGCCCCACTTTCCTCTACCCCCACCTTTCTCCTCTTGCCTGACACACACACACCCATGCATCAACAATCCTTCAGAGAGCAATTTCGGTTCACTCTCACACTCAGTTTATTATTGTTGGGACTCCTCTCAGACCCCACGCAACTGTAGAGACATTAGTTTAGCTGAATATGCGCCAAGTCTACCGGTTTCATGAGCACAGGCAGAGAAAAGGGCCTGTGGTAGTTGTTTTCAATTCATTATGAGCTGTGCAATACATGCACATGGCTCCTAGTCATCCCTGTGCTCAGTGGAGTCCATTATACAGAGATAGAGCTGATAGAAACCAGCTTAATCCACTTATAAAGGCACCCCTGGGAGAACTCTTCTGCAAACACAGAGATAGGATTCACGGGACACGTATAAAAACCTGTAGAGGGTTGGAAAACATGCTAAGGTTATACAGTGCAGACCTCAATCCATAAGTTTATGTTTTGGCAAAAAGCTTTGAAGTGGCTTCTTCAGAGCTTCAAGACTAAAACAAATCACATCATATATAAACCTTAGGGACCAGGGTGTGCCAGGCTGCCTATTTAAAAAAGGACAATTACAGAATTTTATGAAATGTCAGCAAGAAGCACAGCTTATATATGTTTTTTTTCCCCAATATGTCATTCACTATATTAAGTTAACATTATCACAGACACTAAAAAGACAATAAAAAAGGTTAATATATATCTATTAACTGTGGAAGCCAATATGGGCACACAAATATGTAAGTACTACACAAAGTGGAACAACACATAGAGTAAATACTATCTCAGTGTACAGTTTGACAATAGAAAATTTAAAATCTATCTTTGAGACACATTGGACCACAGTGAATGAAGATCATTACTTTTCATGTTTTCAAGACATTTTGTGCACGTAAACAAACAACCTAACAGGTTTGAATGAATTGACTGCACAATGACCTGTACAGACAGGAGGCTTCAAACTTGGTCTGTGTTCCCGCAGGCCCGTGTTTTTCATACCTACTGTAAATGAAAGTCCCCAAATGTAAAGTGCAGCTGTCTGCCAGCCAAGCCATTGCTCAGATTTACCATAGAAACATCTCAGCAGCAACAGTCTCCATATTATGTTATAACTCATTACTCTATAATCTACTTACAGCATGACATGGAGTCCAACAAGATGATGTCATCCAGCTTGCTGAAGTCGGAGTCCTCTGCACTGCCTGTGAAGTCATTGAGCTCCACCCTGGATGATGGGGAGGTAAAGAAGATCATGGAGGAGTGTAAGAGGCTGCAGATGGAGGCTCAGAGGCTACGGGAAGAAAACAAACAGATTAGGGTGAGTGAGAAAACCGGGGGACAAATCAGTTAATTTTCCAATGTCACTGCAACACTGCCTCTAATGCCCGACTGTACCGAATCTTTTAACATGAGGTTTAGTTCAGTGCAGCTTCAGAGAAATTGTTCCTCCATCGACTAAACAAAGAAGAGAACCCTTCATCTTGAACATCGAAATCATCTGGGGATTTCACTGAACATCCATAGTCTCATTTGTTTTTTTGTGCTGACTGATGTTCACTCTCAAGATAAGCAAATTAAGAGGAAATTTGAGACACACAAACTTATTCTTTCAAAGTGGGTCTGTGTTGTCCTCCACCCTTCTGTGTATTTCTTTGAGCAGACACTGTATTCCAAGGTTGAGGTTTGAATTAAGTGAAACTGCTCATATCTATAATCAGCAGCAGACCCCAGGGTTTGACGTTTGTAGAGTAATTGTGCAATTCAACGTGTGCACCATAAATCACAATGATCGTTGAACAAAGGTTTAAAATTGGGCTTGTTAAGGTTTGGTTGGAAATGAGTCGCCTGCACTCCATATGCCACAGGCAGCCAAGAAAGAGTTGTCCTCCTCTTAGACACCCCCCCCTTCCCCATACAAGTTTTTGCCAGCGGCAGAACGACTGTTGGCTGCCCCTGTGGCTTAGATTAAACTAACAGAGAGCCCCCTCCACCCGCTGCTGGGAAATGAAGTGTGTCAAAGCTTGGCGCCTTCTGTGGTCCTCTTGGGGATTTGGTCAAATGAAGATTTAAGTAGATCCTATTTCTCTGAACTAATAAATAAATACTGCCTTATCTTGTTGACTGATTGACAATCTGACAGCCTCATTTCCCCAAGTTGTCTTTTTAAATCTCTATTACATTCCCTTTTTTTCCCCCCACTCTACTTCCTCCACTCCTTACCCCCCTTCCTCTTACCACACGTTTCCTCTCTTTCATCATCTCTCAATCATTTCCTTTCCCTTTCTGCTCATTTCAGGAGGATGATGGTCTGCGGATGAGGAAGAGTAACATGATGTCGTCTCAGCACACCTCAGTGGGCATGAAGAAAGAAGAAGGGTTGAGTGCCCGCACTGTGGCCCTCATTATGCTTTTCTTTGTGATGGGCGTCATCGTGGGCAAGTTGGTCTTGTAGATCACAAAGCAGTTTTGTTGGCAGCAGCATGCTTTTGGGGGGGGGGGATGAAATTAATACAAGGGATCAGGGATTTCGGATCAGAAAATACTATGTTCGCTGGGTGCGGGGGTACAAGATTTGATTCAGTCTAATTTATGTAAAAAAAAACAAAACAAAGGTAATGTATGAGATAAAATTTAAAAAAAAAATCATCTTATGAACAAACCTACTGTTACAGGTCTTGCCTCTATGTAATCATCACATAATCGTTCTGGCGCTCTTCCCAAAGTTTCATGTATACAGTTGACTGGTTCTGGGAGTGGAGACTAATGGAAACGTGATTTAACGCTAGTGATTCACACAAATTGATTTTTTTTAACACTGGCGAGGTAGTGTTGGTGTGCCAGTCAGTTTGCAATTGGGCGAATGTCATTTGAGTGTATTGTTATTTCTTTTTCTAAATGATGGAGGCCAGAGCTCACATATATGTAAACATAAACACCATACACACACTGTACAGTATATCCAGGTGTTCCTTCCAGCTAAACTCCCTTTAAGGAAGGGATTTACCAGAGAGATGCTCCTCTGAGTTGGGGTTTCACACAGGGCTGTGAAAGCCTCTGATTGGAGGAGTCAGTTTGGCTCCTCCAATCAGAGGCTTAGCAAAAACAGCTCATCTTTGATTGATTAACCTCGATCAGTGTATGAAACACTATACATTTGGTATTTTCATTCTTTGTGTCTTTCTTATTTTAAGGCTACCTTATTCATGTCACCTGGTGTTCACCACATCCCCGGTTGTCAGAGGGGGGGTGTTTGATTGCATGCATTCTCACCAAGTGTTGCATCTGGACTTTTGAATCTAATTTAATTGCTTTTATAATTGTGGTAATAATTCTAATTGTCATTTGGCTGTAGGTTTGCACAACTACATTTTCTGATTCTCTTTTTCTCGTTTTGTTGCATTTTTATGACTTAAGTAATATTTTTTTGTGAGTAGGGTTGAAGCATTTAAGAATATTGCAGCTACCAGATAAGATTTGTAGGATTTGAACATTTCTGTAAATCTTCTCCAGATTCAAAGCCTTGGCTTGTCACCTGTTTGGGCAAGTTATTCTTTGGCCAAGATGAGGTATATATACACATTATGTGTGTGTGTGTGTTTATATACAGAAACACACACACATATATACGTACACAGATAGTGGTAAACTACAAACGGACATTAGGTGTATGTAAAGTTGAAATGGTTTTGTTTTCCTGACTGCATCAACACCACCAAGGTCCTATTGCTGTGTCATAACAATGAGCCTTTGGTCTTTTCCAGCAGTTTTTTCCTCTTATATTTTACAGCTAAGCTATACATTTGTTGACATTCTTTTTTTTTAGTGTGAGTGTTGTAAGCTGGCTGCTGCAGTTTTCCACTGCTGGGTATTTTGCTGGGTTTTTTTTTTTTCTCTTACTCCACCATAGGCCTTTTCTTTCATTTCTTTTGTGTTCAGCATTTATCCACTAATTAATAATGGTATATCTTCACTGCATTTAAAGTTGTGTTTATTGTTAACACACTAAGGTTAAGAGTGTTTTTCCTTTGATCTTCCTACAGTTTGTCTCCTCGAGAGAGAAAGGCATAACGGTTCACTATATCCCCAAAGGGATCACATAATGACATTGTGCTGTTTCAGAGCTGGTTATTTTTGTGTCAGAAATAAATGACAAACACAATCAAATTGTTTCATCTTCAAATTTTCGGAAACAAGTGTCACCCTACTTTGCACTGTTTGAGAAAAAGCTAAGAAAAAAATAACCTATTGGTTTTGTAACAGTTTGACCACACAAGGCGGATAAGCAGGAGTCGATTGTTTTTGAAACTAAAAGAAAGAGTACAAAACATCTTTCCTTGTTGTGCAGAGAGGAAGACGTTTGATTTGTGCTGTGGGTAAGAGATGTAAAGTAAACATGAGTGTATGTGTTTCTACTGTACTTCTGTAAAGTTGTCGTGTTGAGGATGACTTGCTGCTTGGAGTGAGGGCAGAGTTGACCTGAGCCACAGTCCCATCTTGGCTTATGAGTCCTGCTTCACACAGTAATGACTTAAAAACGATTCTCGTTTTAGTGAATCTTGGTTGGAGAATCAGAGCGGTTAATACAAGGAGTATATTTCCACGTGTCAGTATATACTGTTAAGAGGCTAAGAGTGGGATCTCAACAATGTTGTTTCTCCCAGTGGAATTCAACAGAAAAAAAAAATGTTTCATGTAAATACAAACGGATCCGGGCCCTTCCATAAAACACAACTTATTGACTTGTCCTGCAGTCTCTGACCATCACCATGAACGATGTAAGCAGTCGGGAAACTGTTTTGTATGTACATAAATAAATAAATAAATAACTCTATCTGAGAAGATGATTAAAATCCCTAGTCAAGTAGTCTCTCTGGTGTAAGCAACCCAACCTGGTTGGACTATGTAGCATCTTAATAAATTAAATGAATGAAGCCCATCCCTAATTGTGTGAAGTCATTTCCTGTCATGCACACAGGGAACAACAAAAATGTTTTTATATATTTGATGTCACCTTGACATCAAATATATAAAAACATTTTACTTTTAATTATTGTGTAATTCAAGCATTGTACCTGCAGTTACTATACCGTCCAATTTGTTTACACTGTCACAGTGACAGTTAACAGATCTCCCCAAATCACCAACGCACATCTGGGTTGTTGAGAAAAGTCAATCCATCCATCCTCACACTATTTTAGATAAGTAACTGATTGGTCCAACCAGTTTCAGGCCAGATTGTAATGGCTGAATTACAAGGTCAATAGGTCAATTGTGGTCATAGGATCTGACCACTATATTAAAAGAAAATTTCTAAAATGCAGCTGTGTTTGTTTGAATTGGAAAACAGAGTCACAACTGGAGGATTTATTTTTTTTATCATCAGCAGACAGACTATTTTTCATCCGGATGTTAGAAGAGTTTTCAAGTATTCTGGAAATACTTTCAGAAAGAACATTACGCAGTGTTTTTTAACGACCTTCTTTTGTTTTTTGTTTTTTTCACTCACTATGGGCCAGTGAGGTTTTTTTTGACCCTGTTATACTCTAGTACACAGTATATGCATAAGTGCACAGTGTCTTTTTTTACTTGTTTTCGTCTTAGTAGCTCATTAGACTGATTACAAGGCAATGAGATTTTGAAGACTTCACACGTCCCATCACAAAAAGAAAGATATCGACTGTGAAATGACAGCAAAACAACTTTCCGCACATGTCGGACCTGCTGCCACTGACATCAACAGCCAAACTGGCTTTTCAGTTGTTACCATTTTTGCTTGATTTGGCTGTATCACAATTTGCAGTGGGATAAGAGTGTTAAAATATATGGCTGCAAGGAAATTAATTATCCTTGGACCTCCACATCTGCAGTTGTGCTGTCAAATAAAATAAGATAAAATGATTGAAAGTGATTCATCCAGTGTTATTGTATCAGTAACAACCAGACAGTGTTTCTGTCTGCACCTTGTGGCTGGAGGCAAGAAAGTGGAATTTGTGTCAGGAACTCCCTGGTGTGCACCTGGGCCCCAGTAGCTCCTCAGCTGTTTGCCTTGGCCACAGCAAAACACAGCTGTAAACACAGTGGTGGTAACCAACTAAAATGAATTTAGGTTTTTATAGTCAGGTAGGAAATAATTTATTTTCAAAGCATATCACAGGAAAAATGGTTCCAAATTCTGATGATTAAAATGAGAAGTCTCAGCTGTTTGCTGCTCACCTGAGTGTAAGTGGCAACAGATGACTCCAGGAGGTCACTGCACCTTGCCAAGAAATAGTCTGGCACATAAAATAAAACCACAACTGATATTTTGAACCTTTTGTTTTTTTGTACCAAGTCAAAATGAGTAGGTTCCAAAAATAAAAAACAAAAAGAAATATTTTTTTATTTCTCGTGTTACATGAAATGTTATAATTTCTTTATGCACAAACAAGAAAATATGTGATCATGTATGCCAGAGTCATTTCAGAGACAGATAAATTATTATTATCCTACAAATATAAGACTAAGACTTACTCCAAAAGTGACTGGGGCGTTTTTCAAACTTTCAGTTTTTACTCAATTTTAATTTAAGAAGTTTAAAAGTAATGCGGAATAAAACGTACGATACGGTCCAGGCAGGGCCCCCGTAGGGACCCGGGGTAGAATAGGTCCCTAGCATCCCCTTGCTGATCGTAAGAGGCGACGAATGGGGCACAATGTGATGTGTTGTACTTATACTCTTATACTACTGTACTTATACTTAATGCAATCTGATGGGATATTTTCTTATCTATCTAACCAATTTAACCCGACAACCTACCCTGTTTCTGTGAAATCTGGGCCTTATTGAGTTCAGGCCTTTAAACCTGATGTCTGACTGGCTACAGAAATGGAAAACACACTAACTGTACATTAGACTGACTCACTCCTCTTCTCCGTTTTAACTGTGCGCCATAATTCGTTTTGGCAATAAAATGAGTATTGTTTTACTCAGTTATTAAAGTACACATAAAAAACCCCATCTGTCTCCTGCTTTATCAAAGGGTTTATGTATGGCATGTTTATATTATGCTCCGCATTTATTTACCTCCTCACAGTTGCACAAGTGAAACAGAATAGTCTTAATGGCATAGTAGTCTGGCACAGGCTTAAGCCGAATTTCATGCAAATTATCAGCTAACAATAGGTCCCTGTATGCGTTTTGGGAGCATAACAGTGGGAAATGACTTGTTGGTTGGAGGCAGAACAACTGGCAGTAAATGATGGAGTGTGGAGAGCGCGGCCTGTGGCAGATCTCTCCAGCAATAACCTTTTCAGTCATTTTTATGATACGAAACGTATAGTAAAAGAACGTAACCTGATTTAACAAGCCACTGGAACAGAGAGATCGCTCTCAAGGGAACACTTATGTCAAAATGAAAAGAAAAAAAAAGCCAGCAACTAGTTTAAAAATTTTGTCTCATAATAATGATGCATTTTACTAAATATAAAGTGTATGATAGGCTGTAATACAATATTATAGGTCAGACCAAGTTGGACTAGCATCGTCCAATCACACATCTTTAAAACACTGCTTAAGCAATTAGTCTTTATTGACAAAAACTGATTATAATATGCATAAGTATGTTTATGTTTGTGTATAATCATCTGTAACTAAGATGGCTGTGTTGTGTGCACCTTATATCTGCACCGGGAGCATGCAGGCCCTCTTTTGTTGATGCTACACTCTTTGAAGGGAACAAACTTGGTTGCAATCTACAGTTTACCACTAGATGCCATTAATCTTTCGCAGGGATCCTTTAATGAAAGCAAACTGGGATGGGTTGAGTGGTAAGTTGCGTTCATGGGAGTGAGCTCATCACTCCAGCAGTCGCCGCTCTGTGCTGCAGCTTTGTGAGCGAAACACAACACGTTGCTCATTTGTCCCACAGCCAAAAACACACATTTTCAATGGCGACTAATTTGTTTCAACTGTGCCAGGCAACTTATGGCTGACGCTGTCTTTTATGGAGCAGCTGGAGCTCATATTCTTATTAAAATAATGAGGATTTCTTAACAGAGCCTGAAATTTGAATGAGCAGGAGACGTTGGACATGACCCGTACTACTGCACTGATGTCATCGCAGTGATGTGTGCGTGTGCGTCGACTGCATGTGCAAGATTTTTATGGGGAGGCAGGAGATGAGAGAAGGAAAAAAATACCTCTGCTGTGTTTTCTATAGAGTCTCCATCCAAAAGCAGCACTGTGTCTTTCTTCTACCAGAACATTTATCAGACTAAACCACCAAACTGTATGCGGTTTGGAAAATTGGTTTAGCTGAAAGGAAACTCCTCAGGGCCTGTTTTGTTTTCTTTTCTCTTTACAGTTTGTAGGAACATTCTTCCTAAAGTCATAATACAAGTTTGAGTCTCCCATAGCCCTCGTTCAGAGACGGCTACACAAAGTCAACGTACAAACTCGGGAGATTTCTTTTTCAGAAATGTCGGCTAAAGCCTTACATGTGTTGGAGAGACACATGTGCGCAGCATGAACTGCCACTTTCCCCCCGCGTCTTTTTCTCTCTCATGACCCTTAACAGTTCCCTCATTACATTTATTTCCAGATTGACACAATTTTGGACGTCATTTCTGGTCTGGAGGATTTCAACTGCTCGTTCAGTGAAGGAATCTTAATTCTTGAGTCACTTGGTTGCCCACCAAAATATTAAGTAATTTAAAGTTTCAACCAAGTAAGATTTTTTTTTTCCCCCTCAATTAAAGAGTTGTAGAAATGTGTTTATTCGTTTTGTTGACGACAGTCTGTTAAACATTAAGCTACAATTTGTTGCTGGTTCGCTTTGCGTGAATTTAACAAATTACGTATCATAAAAGACATTTGCCACACTGGCTGTTACACATGACCTCTATTTGTTGTGCAAAGTCAATAGTGAAAAGTACCTAGTGACACACACATACTTACTCAGAGAAAGTACACTTAGTATGATCATAGTAATAAGTTGTACTCATTTACCAGTTTATGCTTGGTTCATCAGTACAATAGTTGAAATAAGTTCTTTTTTTTTTACATTGTTATGACATTGTTTGTAGTTTTATTGGAGAACGGGATCTGAATACATCTGACTTCAGCCACTATTAAAACAGTTTGTTGACCTTTTCGATGAATACTTAATAAACGTATAATGAATTGAACATATATTACGATTCATTCAATCTCTGGCTACCAGAGTTTGCGGCTTGACCACCCAGGTTTTCTCGTAACCCCGTAACTGCAACTTCAGTAATTCACACGAGCTTTGTCTTACTACTAATGACTAACGACTCCAATTAACAAAAGCAGCCAGAGTGCAGTCCTGCCAGCTCTTTGCTTCACCAACAAAGCTGCGTCTGCGTTTTATCTCCTTCGGGTTTTCAATGGATGCGTTCAATAAACCACTGGGCCTGATTACTAACAGGTTGGCCCTGGGCTCCTCTCTGCCTCCGCAGTCCCTTTCTATTTTTTATGGTGTGCAACAGAAACCGCAAACAGACTATGAAAGTCGGCGCTGCCCCCGACCCTCCTCTCAGCTATCATCAACAGCCAGCCATCCCCTGCACACAACAATCGGAGCGGATCTGTGTGGTTACAGCCGGATTCCCTGGGTTCAGATTTATCTGTACCCTATTCAGTGACAGATTTGTGCACGTTATTGTAAAGATAAATGCCACTCATCCACCCTCACTTTTTATTTCAATCATCATCTCTGTTCTATTTTTTTTTTCTTTTTGCGTTGCATGTTGGCTCGCGGGGGTTACAGACCTATATTCTCCATCCAAGCCTGGAGGATGACCTCATGGGGCCTGCAGCTGCCATCACCATTCTCGCAGGAGTTAATAGGAACAGTATGTAGCCTCTGGAACAGCCTGCCTCCCTCTTTCCTTCCCTTCTTTGTCCCCTCGAATTCAACACTAAAAAGTCAAATAACATAATTTTCACCGACCTCCATTGCTTTTGTATTAGCTATTATTTTTTTTACTTATTTTACTTCACACCCCCACATTGTAAAGATGCGTCACAGGTAAAAGCTGACAACGAGGAATGGTGCAGTGACACCTCTTGAAAGATGGTGTCAGATGTTGATGTAGCTATAATCAGTATGGTTGAAACGATGGCCACTGACCAGCCATTTTTGCTCATGCTGACAATATCCTTCAACTCTGCAGCTGCTCCCTCCACATCATCTCAGCTTGTGCTATATTTAAGCTATTGTTTTCCTCTCAGAAGATCCAACAGCTCTCTTATCTTCTGTTTCCACTCCAGCATGCGGATGTTTTTAGAAACGAAGGTGCAAAAAAAATGAGCTGAATGCAGTCGGCCCACAGATGCATTGTCTGAATTCATCTTCTGCCATGTGACATGCATTGCCTGCAGTGTGACATGCATATGCTTTGAGGGGAATTAATTATGGCCTGCGGATTATAGCAAAACAAAGGTATTCTTCTTTCTTTCAATGTGTAGCCTTTATTCCTCAACCCGTGCTTCTTAACACTGGGCCATCACGCACGAGTGTTCCTCAGGAGCTGGCTAGATATGCCTTTAAATAAGTCTTATGAGAATCTATATAGCCATAATAGTAGCCTATGTATGTTTGGGTGTGCTTTGCGATAAATGCCAATGATGCATTCATCAGCTGCCATGTAAACACAAGATAACTCTTCCTCTTCCCGCTGCTGACTCATCGTTAGCTTAGCTCAACAGCTGCTAAAGGATGTAAACAATGATGGGCCTCATAACCCTCCCTAATCACCTTCACCTTATTCCTTCAAAACATAAAGATTAATCAAGTCTTTTTCCTTAGTAAAAAGCACACACACACACACGCGCGCACACACACACACACACACACGCACACACACACACACACACGCACACACACACACACACACACACACACACACACATGCTCTTTACTGTTGTTCAGTTCTATTTTGTTGGCTGATGGCTGAGCGTTTTCCTGACATACTGTGAATCCAATCTGATATCCATCTGTGAGTTTTCACTAGTTGGACCTGCATGGGAATATCTTGTGTAATGTGTGAGCCTCGTGACAGTTGTTTGGCAGTTTTACATGGCAGTGCACTCATCTACTATCTGGGCTTTGAATCAGAGCATAGTACAAACACCAGAGACAGGACGGACTGCAGCTGATACTACAGTCCCAATTTTCTCTTTGCTTTCTGAAATAAAACAGCAGCTTTGGGACACGCCGCAAATAAGCGTTCGTTTTTCCTGTCTTGCTCCGTCCTTTCATCACCTCGGTCAAGACTGAGCTATCTGAAAAATGACTCAGTGGCCATGAAATTTTGTGCACGCATTTCTGGTAAGCTCCGATGAGGAATCTTACGGACGGGAGCCCCTGTCTTTGCTTTTACCATGACAAAACTGCTAATGTTTGTGGCTTCGACTGGCATATTTAAACAGCTACGCGGTGGATGGCCATGAAATTTGGTTATGGCTGTAACGTCCATCTCAGAAAACATTAGCCTTCTTCACAGTTGGAAAAATATGCAAACTTTACTGAGACAAATAGTACATTTTCCAATTTTTTCCAGTCTTTCAACACTATAGGACTTTGTATTATACCTGCTAAACATCAGCATTTTAACATTAGCACCAAGTCAGCATGTAGGTCAAGCCCCAGTATAGTTGTATAGTATGTAGAGGGTCCTGCTGTACAGAGCAGCTTCCAGCTGTAATAAAACACAAGATGATATGAAAAGTAATTTTTAATACACAGAAAATAATTACTTTTTAAATGCAGACACTAACTGAAATATTCGACCAAAATGCTTTTTTAAATCAAAAGTACAGTTTAAATGGTTAAAATAAATATTCTTCTGATTGACTGCTGATAGCAAACGCAGACTAACGCACTCTTTGAAAGAGGACAGAGATAAATCACCATTTTTCACCACGGTGGGATTAGACCAATGGAGATAGCATCTGTTAGAGTGCAGACGTTTCCTACTTCTACTTCTTTCGTGTCCTGTATGTTTATATATAGAGAAAAGGACTTATGTACAAAGTGCATTTGTCACACTGCATCGTGGTGAAAGGTTCAGGGTCCATGGCTTTCATTTGTTGTGGAAATAACTGATCCATGACGCTGCGCTGTGCTCTCGCCGGCTTATTATAGGAAAACAGGATTTACAGGAAACAATCTATTTCATCATTATACACAAGGCACCTGCTTTTAAAGGAATATGCGTGCATTTTTGCATACTGAAATGACGACACTTGTATATGTTGGTGGTTTATGTACAGATTGGTTCTAGGTAGAAAAACGCAGCTGAAGTTAAAGGCTGTGAAGATAAATCTACAGATGTCATCTGAAAACCTGATATGCAGCAATGACTGAGCTCTCTTGAACGTTTCGTGCTTTTTCTTGACCGTCACCCACGTGGTCGTCATCATCAGATGAGGGAGGAGTGAAGGAAAGTTTCCAGAAAACAATGTCCATCAAGGGACCTCAGCTTGATTTGTAAACAAATTCTAATCAATGAAGAACAGGCTACATAGCGCCCATCCGAACACCAGTAACGCTAGCTGAACCAGTCTCTCTGTCCCATTGGTTAATAACTGGACTTGCTTGCTCTTAAACCCTGACTCGTGGTGTGGGGGCTGCGCGTCCCCTCCATTGCAAAGGACCAAGGGCGCTTGAAAGGAAGTGGGTCTCCTCTGTGGTCTGTCGGGGCTGGAGCCATCGGTAGGCCTCTCTCCAGTGAACAGCAGGGGGTGTCTCCTGTGGTCCAGCTCGGACTTGAAGAGCTCGAACTCTTTATGCGGCAGCTTGATGCCCAGTACCGTGCACCCATCTGTCGGGGTCAAGTCCTGCTCCACTCCCACTTTCCAGCCTCCAGCCTGACCGCACTTTCCGGGCCTGGTCCCATTCAGCAGCTTGGCTGTGGGCCCCTCCATGGCCGTGACGCTCACCTGCGTGACCTTAAAGACGAACTCAGTCGCTCCTGAGACCTTGATGGAGGGGTTTCCCTGAGCGTAGTGGCCCGAGGCTGTCAGGGTGAACGTGGGCTGAGAGCAGCCGGGGTCGGAGTAGTGCCGGTAGATGCCACCCCACGCGTGTTGTTCAGGGTCAAATGTGAAGTCTCGCGTCAGGAAGAGGACGGTGGGGCGGCTTTCGCAGCGCTGACTGACCCAGCGGCCCGCCAGGGACAGAGGTGCTGCAGGGCTGCGGGGCAACACCGGGGGGCGCTGCTCCGTGGAGCGGTAAACCAGAGCGCACACGGGGCAGGGATGAATGTGATGCTGCAAAAATAGGAGGGAGAAGTGAGACAGTTTGTGACTGTCATAACATACCAAAATTCAAAGGATCAACATTATCTTAATGGCTATTTATATTCAGGCAAAATGAGATAGTTATTAATTAATCATGACAGAAATTCAATCGGCATTTAAAATGGGCTTATCAACTGTGTGTATTTATTATTGTGCATAAACAGTAATAAAACAAATGAATATATTAATCACCACTTGATTATGAAATGAGCTATACAGCATATAATATTTGTATAATATAATTAGCTATATAGCCCTGACTTTACATTATTTACATTTACATTATTTTCTCTGTTGCTTTTTCAGTGTTGATGTTGAATGTGAATGCTGTGGTAACAAAGAATGTAATAACTGGTAATAATGTATCAATGTAATAACTGGTCCTGTGCTGCTAACTGGGTTACTCTGTTTGCCCTTGTATTCGCGTTTACAGCATGTGAATGAGTAAATACAGACTGTACGTGCTCGCACCATGACGTTCTGCAGTGGCTGCTGGTATCCTGTCGGCCTGTGTTGTGTTCTCTGATTCCAGTCGGTGTGGGTGTCCCCTAAAAAGAGCTCCTGGATCTTCCCTCCATGGTTGTGATGCTGTGTCTCCACCCGAATCAGATTCATCTCCATCATGGAGAAACCCAGCGCTGCCAGGCAACCCCTCCCCGCCCGGGTGTTGTAGAGTTCATACAGCTTCCCGGGCATCATCTGACCCAGGGTCAGACCCACGCAGGCCGGAGCCAGCCTGGAGGCCAGCCTCTGCCTGGCTGCAAAGCTGTGGACAACAATGCCCACCTTGCTCAGGTGATGTTCAGCTTCAGTGCCTCCACGGGTGATCCAGGAGGCCTGGCGCAGGCGGAACTTCCCCCAGATCATCAGGGAGTAGGCCGGGTCCTCGCAGCTGCTGTCGGTGTAGTAGTGCTGCAGGGCTTGGAAATGACGGCTGGGGTGGAAGGTGTAGGAGCGGGTGAGGAACTCTGGACCAGGACGAACTTCACATCTGAGCAGAGGGCGAGAATAGTAAAAGAATGAAGTGTGAACCCTGTGGGGACCCGGGGTAGAATAGGTCCCTAGCACCCCCTTGCTGATCGTAAGAGGCGACAAATGGGGCACAATGTGATGTGTTGTAACGTAATGTGATTAAAAAACACCAAAGAATAATGTATTTGTTTTTGAATAAGGTTTTGTCTTATATACTACCAGCTAAATAATTCTCCTTACAGTTATGTACCATCATCATAAGCCAGCAACGCCATGTATATGTTCGTCTGCGACTGAGCTTTACTAGGCCATATATACATATATTTGACATGCCTATGCAAACTACCTATGGCAGCTGTTCAGACCGAATCAAAATCATTAAATCGTGTTTTGGAACTGAAACCAAATCCTCCCAATATCAGGTCAAAACCACGTCACAACATATGGCCCCAGGTCTCAGGGCAAGTCCGGTATGTGTTGCGCAGCGTCACGGTGGCCGAGAGGTTAAGGCGTTGGACTCGAAATCCAATGGGGTTTCCCCGCACAGGTTCGAATCCTGTCCGTGACGGTGTAATTTAGCCGAGTGGAGTGGAAGTGGCTAGAGCAAGTGTGATGGGTGAAAAGCAGAGATCATGTTTTGTTTTATAGTGTACTATGACTATGACAAATAAAGCTTTCTATCTTCAAAACTGCCTTCTTTAATCCTGCAGTTGAATTAAATTTCCCATTTGGTTTGGTTCCCCTTGTGAAGGTCGTAGAAGGTGTTTCACTTTATTTTCATACTACAAACTCTTGATTGACCCCCACATGCTTTTTAAAGAAGCAATGACATGTGATATCTGTATGTATATGGTATAAAAGTACTTAAATTCAAGACTGACTTAAATTGAATATGAAACTTCACCTTGTCGACACCCATGTTCCGTCCAGTCTTGGGGGGGTGTCTGCTGCGATTCTCACTTTGTCCTGTGGGTGGCGGTACTGACAGTGGGGGACCCACTGCAGGCCCTCACTGAGGTTGGAGGAGGAAGTGAAGGAGGCTGTAGGCACCTCCCATAGCTTGCTCCCAGTCCCGGCCACAAACACAGCTAGAGAGGAAAGAAAAGGGAGTCAAATAATAATAATAATAAATGGTTCATTTAGATTTCCAGCCTGATGTGAGGTGGATTGTGGGAAAAGAGGAAACCCAAAAAACATCCAGTTCAGACGCGGTTATCAGAAGGGACCTGGTAAAAGGCTGGAGGGAATGTTCACGTCTTCTTCCTGTTACGTCTGTGCACAACTCTGGTCGACTGCGGCCTATCATTTTGGTAAATGTTCCATGTAACAAGTCGTTGCCGTAGGAACCGTACGTAGCTGTGAATCAGGATGTCGGCCACAGAGCAGACAGCTTTGGCTTTGTGTTTGTGTATGTGTGTGTAGGTGGTTGTGGTCGAGTGTGTACTCTCTATACATTAAATCAATCAGTGAGCTAAATCAAACAGTGGGTCACTGTCAGCGCCACGGGGCCGAAGCCAAACACATCTGTTGACAATATGTGATGATGAATGTGCTCGCCCGAGTTTCCCCAAGCAAAGTGAATCCAACAGAGGAGCATCATTCACCACGTCACATTCATCCATCTGATGTGCACATCTGGAGACTGTCTATCCGTCACTGGTAACCGTTGCACTTTTTGCTCCATTCCGTTTGTTGCTGAGCAGAGATGTGCTGACGTCAGCGGAGGATGAGCGCTCTGATCTGGTTTCAGGGACGTAGGGAGAGAGAGGATGGGGGGAGGGGGGGTGATGATCACTCACGTTTTGCAAAACCCACAGTTGTGTGTTGCAAGAAAACAAAAGCCGAAAGGAATGAGCTCTTACAGGTGTCTTACAGACTCCTGACCCCCCCCCCCCCCATTCTCTTACTGTCCAAACTTTCCTGCGCAGACAGTTTTTATGGTGGAGGTCTCACTCCACTTTTCACTCACTTGGCTTTAGAAGCACACAGGGAACATATCACCTGTCGAGCCTCAGCAGATGGGG